>CM026285.1:8817564-9138641 GCA_014851415.1 Cnaphalocrocis medinalis | reverse complement strand
ACATAATGTAGGAACTTAGTCTAGTTGTACTAGTAAAATACAATACAGATGGGAAATTTTGATGTAATAAATTATAAAATCCAACTGATTAATTAGTCCCCAAAGGACGTAGAGTTGGCGTCGAAAGGATCGGGTTCAACCCTCCCTAATGTCCAAAGGGGAAATACATCAAAATGCGACAAAGACCAAATCTGCGGGCGTTGAATAGTTTGTTTCCAAGATCAAATAGTAGATTATAGTTATGATAAATTGTTGAATAAGTAATCAGTTTGACCTCTATAAAAAGGTATATTTCGACGGTCCCTACGTATAAACGGACATGTCAAAAACGTAGGTTTACAGGAGAGCGGAATTAAGGTTCATTTTGCTCTGAAAAAAAATGTAATCAAAATTATTAATATATCTTTTCACTAATATTTTATTAGCATTAGAACGCTTTTAGCAGTATTGAAACATATGTATTTTTATCACAATTTCCCAATAAAACTACGAGTTAACTGTTTCTACGCTGTCATTAAAAAAAAGTCAAGTCGGACAAATCTAAGATGCCTGTTTATACAGCGGGAATAACAAATGGCGGTTTTCAATACGAATTTAAATTTTTTTTTATATTAATCCTTTTAAAACACCAAAGAGTTTCACACTCAATCACCCTTTAGAAATTCTTTGAAGCTGAGATGAATAAGAATGTTAACTCTGATAACTCATAAATCTGGCCGTTTTGCTACAGAAAATTAAAAAGAAGCCATTTAATTATAAAAAAAAACAATTGACGTTAAATGTTTCCTCTAACTTTACAGGCTTTACCCATTTTTCGTAACGATGCAGCCAGTTCAAGAGATAATAATGACTAAAAAGTTTTAAATTAACATTTTATTTACAATTTTTTTTTGCCTTATTGATAATAAGCAAAACAGATTACCTACCTACCTACTTGAAATAAAAATAGATAGAATATTTTTTATTGATAAAGTTAAATGATACCTAAGTAAAAAAGATTTTAAAACATTTTAATTATTAGGTATAAAATACTTAATTATGTTATTTTTTAAGACTGAGGCATTTTAGGAAATAAGTAAAAAATATGGTTGATTTCTTTGGTTTGAAGAAATGCAACTAGACATAATGTAGGAACCTAGTCTAGTTGTACTAGTAAAATACAAATACAGATGGGAAATTTTTGATATAATAAATTATAAAATCCAACTGATTAATTAGTCCCCAAAGGACGTAGAGTTGGCGTCGAAAGGATCGGGTTCAACCCTCCCTAATGTCCAAAGGGGAAATACATCAAAATGCGACAAAGACCAAATCTGCGGGCGTTGAATAGTTTGTTTCCAAGATCAAATAGTAGATTATAGTTATGATAAATTGTTGAATAAGTAATCAGTTTGACCTCTATAAAAAGGTATATTTCGACGGTCCCTACGTATAAACGGACATGTCAAAAACGTAGGTTTACAGGAGAGCGGAATAAGGTTCATTTTGCTCTGAAAAAAAAATGTAATCAAAATTATTAATATATCTTTTTCACTAATATTTTATTAGCATTAGAACGCTTTTAGCAGTATTGAAACATATGTCATTTTTATCACAATTCCCAATAAAACTACGAGTTAACTGTTTCTACGCTGTCATTAAAAAAAAGTCAAGTCGGACAAATCTAAGATGCCTGTTTATACAGCGGGAATAACAAATGGCGGTTTTCAATACGAATTTTAAATTTTTTTTACGAGAATGTGTAATTATAGACTTAATTTTCAAAGCAATCCGGTAAAAATCTGTTTACAGTTATATGTTAAGATCAGAATGCATTAATAGTAACATGTCTTTTTATACGTGGTACAAACTAAATAAGCGTAGGCCTACTTACTGCATAGTATAAAAAGACATGTCCTTAAATAAAACCAAGATTTTGTTATAATATTGGGTATATGAATAAAACAAGTTTTAATCAAATGATATATTGTTACATAAGTTATCTTCTTAACAATATTTATGTATTTTTTTAATTTTTTCTGAAATAGGAACTAATTAACCATTAGAAATCACAGTCAAAATCACCACTGTAGCTTAATTACCTTAATTTACTTAGCTTTATTAGCTGAATAATATCAACTTAAATATTATACTCTTTTTTATTTGGGTACCCTGGGTATGGATTAGAACATTCCTTTTTACCTAGGGCTGGAGTGTGTGTGTACGTCAGAGACGATATCAGCTCTCGTCGCCTCAGCAATCTTGAAGGTCGGGACCTATCTATCTTATGGCTCCGTGTAGACAGCGACGACCACCCTCGCGTTTATGCGTGCCTTTACAGGTCCATAGCGGTGACACCGAAACTGACCGACTCTTTGAGCGCATCCAGATGGCTTCGGACATTGTGCAGCAGCAGATCCCCTCTGCGGAAATCATCCTCCTTGGCGATTTTTAATGCCCACCACGCCGATGGCTCATGTCCAGTACAACTGATACGCAGGTCGATCTGTTCACGACTGCGCTCTTGCAAACGGACTGACACAACTGGTTACCACGCCCACACGAATTCCAGATGTGGAAGGCCGTGCTTCTTCACTGTTGGACCTCTGTTGACCTCTCACTCGGACGGCTACAACGCATCCGTTGTTGCTCCACTGGGCTCCTCGGACCATTGCCTTGTCCGTAGTATAGTGGCCACTCACAGACTTGGCTTCGACCGCGGAAAGCACGCGGGGCGCCGTGTATGGCACTATAGGTCAGCAGATTGGGATGGAATGCGGTCTTTTTTTGCATCCTACCCTTGGAGGCAGGTGTGCTTCTTGTCGAATGCATCCCAGCGTCGTTGCTGACTCTGTTACCGTGTGGTGCTGCAGGGAATGGAACTTTTCATTCCGTCGTCTGTGGTTCCTATCGGTGGCAGATTTCGGCCCTGGTTTGGTTCATCTTCCAGAAAAGCTTCTTGTAAGAAGCAGGAAACTTACCAAGCCTGGGCTGATGCGGTGGCGATGGGGGATGAAAATACCAGCGCGCTCAAAAAGAAGTACAACTTCGCTTCCAGGTCCTTCAAAAGAGACATTGCAAGAGCGAAGTCGGTGCACATCGGTAGAATTGGCGAGAGACTTGAACGTCTTTTCTTCGGGAACACGTGCGTTCTGGCCTCTCGCCAAAGCAATCGAAGGTAATTTCTGCAAACCGTCTTTTCCTCCTTTGCGCACGGGAAAAGATTCGTTGGCCCATGGCGCAAAAGAGAAAGCCGACTTTCTGGGCAAACTCTTTGCGTCCAACTTGACTTTAGATGATGGGGGCCAGGTACCATCGAGCATACTGCAGTGCGGAGGGTATATGCCCGACATCCGTTTCCACCAACGCTCGGTGCGTTCAGCCCTCATGTCTCTAGATGTTCACAAGTCGAGTGGGCCCGATAGAATCACACCCATTGTGCTAAAGATGTGCGCTCCGGAGTTGGCACCGGTACTCACGCGACTCTTTCGGCTCTCCTACTCTTCTGGCGTAGTCCCGACGTCCTGGAAGACGGCCTTAGTGCATCCGATCCCCAAGAAAGGCGACCGCTAAGATCCGTCCAATTACAGACCGATAGCCATAACCTCCCTTTTCTCAAAAGTTATGGAATCCGTAATAAACAGCCAGCTCCTTCGGTATCTCGAGGGTCAAGAGTTGCTTAGCGACCGACAGTACGGCTTCCGCCAGGGTCGGTCAGCTGGTGATTTGCTGACTTTCCTGACTCACCGTTGGGCACAGGCGATTGAGAGTAAGGCATTGGCGGTTAGTCTGCTGGACATTGCGAAGGCCTTTGATCGGGTCTGGCACAAGGCGCTTCTCGCGAAGCTTCCTTCCTATGGGCTTCAAGAGAAATTATGTTAATGGGTCTCTAGCTTTTTGGAACAGAGAAGCATCAAGGTCTTAGTTGACGGTGAATGCTCCGACACTATGTCCATAAATGCCGGAGTCCCGCAAGGCTGTGTGCTATCGCTCACGCTGTTCCTTCTTCATATCAATGATATGCTGCGTTTACGCGATATTCATTGCTATGCGGATGACAGTACGGGCGATGCGTTTTACACCGGCCGCGCCAACATTTCTCGGGAAAACGTCATCGAGAACCGAAACAAACTTGTTTTTGAGATTGAAGCATGTTTACCATATTTGAAAAACTTAAACGTAAATGAAAACATAACCGTAAATATATTGATTACTTACACGTACAAACAGCCATGTAAGACATGACTGCAAATACTTAGTAGATACTAAAAACTGTTTATTCTGTGTTAAGTTATTTATTTTTAAGTAAAATTAATGAGTTTACGTATAGATAAATCAATTTATTTACAGTAGTAAAAAACCCGACGTAAATACGGTCATATCAGATATGTCCCATATACTTTAAAAAATGTTTGCAGTATAAACGGACATGTCTGACATGACCGCTTTTAATTCGTTCTCTCACCTCTACAGGTAATAGGTTTCAAACGAAGTATTTGACGACATGTATACAATTAACTGTGTCTACGGCCCACTTTTGACTAGATGATTATACTTGTCCTTTTATACGATTTGTATACTGAGCTAATCTTATGATATTTTAAAAAAAATCTTATATGGATATGAGCGTAAAGGCAATCCGAAGCCATTTATGCAATAATATTTTTTTTACCATTTTGGACATGTCTGTTTATACGTAGGGACCGTCGATTTGTTTGTACCTAGGTACTTATTAAAAATTCTATCACTGATTTGAAAGGTCGAGTTCTACTTTTTTTATACAGGGTGTATCTGTGAACATTATATCCCTTTACCCTCTCACCATCTGAAAAAAAAAAAAAAAAAAAAAAAAAAAAAAAAAAAAAAAAAAAAAAAAAAAAAAAAAAAAAAAAAAAAAAAAAAAAAAAAAAAAAAAAAAAAAAAAAAAAAAAAAAAAAAAAAAAAAAAAAAAAAAAAAAAAAAAAAAAAAAAAAAAAAAAAAAAAAAAAAAAAAAAAAAAAAAAAAAAAAAAAAAAAAAAAAAAAAAAAAAAAAAAAAAAAAAAAAAAAAAAAAAAAAAAAAAAAAAAAAAAAAAAAAAAAAAAAAAAAAAAAAAAAAAAAAAAAAAAAAAAAAAAAAAAAAAAAAAAAAAAAAAAAAAAAAAAAAAAAAAAAAAAAAAAAAAAAAAAAAAAAAAAAAAAAAAAAAAAAAAAAAAAAAAAAAAAAAAAAAAAAAAAAAAAAAAAAAAAAAAAAAAAAAAAAAAAAAAAAAAAAAAAAAAAAAAAAAAAAAAAAAAAAAAAAAAAAAAAAAAAAAAAAAAAAAAAAAAAAAAAAAAAAAAAAAAAAAAAAAAAAAAAAAAAAAAAAAAAAAAAAAAAAAAAAAAAAAAAAAAAAAAAAAAAAAAAAAAAAAAAAAAAAAAAAAAAAAAAAAAAAAAAAAAAAAAAAAAAAAAAAAAAAAAAAAAAAAAAAAAAAAAAAAAAAAAAAAAAAAAAAAAAAAAAAAAAAAAAAAAAAAAAAAAAAAAAAAAAAAAAAAAAAAAAAAAAAAAAAAAAAAAAAAAAAAAAAAAAAAAAAAAAAAAAAAAAAAAAAAAAAAAAAAAAAAAAAAAAAAAAAAAAAAAAAAAAAAAAAAAAAAAAAAAAAAAAAAAAAAAAAAAAAAAAAAAAAAAAAAAAAAAAAAAAAAAAAAAAAAAAAAAAAAAAAAAAAAAAAAAAAAAAAAAAAAAAAAAAAAAAAAAAAAAAAAAAAAAAAAAAAAAAAAAAAAAAAAAAAAAAAAAAAAAAAAAAAAAAAAAAAAAAAAAAAAAAAAAAAAAAAAAAAAAAAAAAAAAAAAAAAAAAAAAAAAAAAAAAAAAAAACTGTCATCTTGATAAGACGTATCCTTCCGTGCTCCGTAAATTTTTAATTTATTTCCCCGTAATATTTAGTGCTACGTGTTTCAAATAGTGTTCAACATCTAAAGAAGAGACTCAAGGTCGTGCAAACCAGTTGCTAAGACAAGGAACTGCATAAAAACGGTAAAATCAGATACTCAAATTACCAAATCTCTGTTTACATCTGAGTCATCACAGAGCCTGTACGAAGTACAGTGGTCAAGTCGGGGCGCGCGCGCAGTCAGCAGATTACGCTGACCCAAATTACAGCTGTTTCGTACTTTACCACGTAGAGTTAGTTCACGATCGGACACCAAACTCGCCGCGTGTACTCATACCATTACCATTTTACCATTACCATTTACTTTACCAATATAACTATTTTACCATTTTTACCATTCTTTACTTTGTTTGGATTTACACCCGACAAATTTGGTCCTTCGAGCCATTAACACCATAGACAAGATTGCCTACCATAGACAACATAGATAACACCATAGACAACACAGATGTGTTCGGATACGTTTACATAAGGTGAAGCGACGACAGCGCCCCCCCCAGCGACGACTGCGCCCCCTGTAGCGACGACAGCGCCCCCTGTAGCGACGACAGCGCCCCCTGTAGCTACGACAGCGCCCCCTGTAGTGACGACAGCGTCCTTTGCAGCGACGACAGCACCTCCCGTAGCGACGACAGCGCCCTCTAAAACGACAGCGTTCCCTTCTTTGACATCTGTCCCCCCCCCCCCGTATCTACGACAGTACCCCCTATAGCGACGACAGTGACCTCTTCTTGTTTGGCGTTCCATTTGGCCTTGATGAGAACCGCTCCAACGGTGAAGCAATTATGTCATCAGCGACACCTTCTTTTGGCTGCTGTGAAAGGGTGACAGCTTCATCCAACACTCTAAATTGTCGCTTATGCGGCTTCAAATACCATCTGGACTGCATCAACATAAACAAACCAATCAGAGAGCTGTCTGAGGAATTCAAGTCAACATTCTCATGTCCATCCTGTCGCAGTAAATTACCCAAAACGGACAATACCAATACACCACTGAAGGGGACAATAAACTACTCAGCTGACGAATCACTGAACGTTAATACAAAACGAGGTAGCCAACGAGGCAGCCAACCACACCAGAAGGGTGCATCGAGCGTGACCACCGAAGGCATCCGGCAGATTATTAGGGAAGAACTAGAAGTCGTCCTTGAAAGCTTTAAGACCAGCATCTTAAGGGAATTCGAACTGAAAACCAAGAAAGTTCTTGATCGTTTTAACCAAATTTCGAGTTCTCTCACAGCAATTGAAAACCAACAGAAGGAGCTCAAGGAGGACATAAGGTCAAATAAAAATAGTATACTATTGCTAGAAACCGAAAACTCAACCTTAAGGGATACAGTTACAGATCTTAACTCGCGGATTGGTCGCATAGAGCAGCACGCCAGAGCTAACAACTTAGAAATCCAAAACGTTCCAGAACATAAATCGGAAAACCTAATAACTATCATCAAACAAATAGCTTCGGTCACGGAGTGCAAATTGGAAGAAACAGACATACAACTGTGCACGAGAACCGCCAAAATAGATAAGAATAGTAGACGACCCAGATCTATAGTTGTGAAATTCGCCTCCAAAGGCACTCGCGACAACTTTTTGGCATCAAGTCTCAAGTATAACAAAAAGGCCAAAAGCACAACCGAAAAACTCAATTCTAGTCATCTTGGCATCGGTGGAGAAAGGCACCCGGTCTTCGTGGTGGAACATCTCTCCCCGGAGTTGAAGTCACTGCACGCCGCAGCGCGAAGCAAAGCCAAAGAGCTAAATTACAGATTTGTTTGGGTAAGAGGCGGAAAACTCTTCATGAGAAAGACGGAGACGTCGGAATATAAGCCGATAAAGAGCAATCAAGATCTGTTGGAGTTGGTGTAGTTTTATTTTTGTCTTGCTTTTTTTGAATTCTTTGTACTTTCCTTTTTCCCTGTTTTATATAGATTTTTATGTCAATAAACAACTTAAGGATATACTACCAAAATGTAAGAGGATTAAATACTAACTCAGCTGAGGTACGTCAGGAAATAATTAATAACAACTTCGATATATACATATTAACGGAGACATGGCTCAATAGCGGGTGTTTTGATAGTGAATTATTCAACGATAAATATAACGTGTATAGACGAGACAGAGAAACATCTGCTTCGACCAAAAAAAGGGGAGGTGGGGTTTTGATAGCAGTGTCTAACCAGTTAGTGTCATCGCGCGTTGCAGAATATGAAAGTGACAGCGAGGACCTGTGGGTGTCGGTATCTCTTAAATCGAGAGGAGCACTATCAGCAATCAACATTTGTGCCGTCTATTTACCACCCCCAGTCACAATAAATAGTTTAAATGTCTTTTTAAGTAAAGCAAACTCAAACATACAGTCTTTCTCTGAACAGCAATGCACTTTAATAGCTGGTGACTTTAATATGAGCGGAATAACTTGGCAGAATAAAAGTGATGATACATGGGGCCTGGCGCCAGTTAATTACAGTAGCAGCGAATTATTATGTAACTTAATAGATTTTATTATGATTAACGACCTGAGTCAATTCAATAATATAACTAATAAAAATACCAAAGTTCTCGATTTAATGTTATGCAATCAAAAAGAGCTAGAGGTTCGAGAATGCCTACAGCCAATTAGGAACATTGACGAATTTCACCCGGCACTTGAACTAGACTTAAAAATCCAGATAACAACGTTTAATAAATCCATTCCAGCAAAACGACACAACTTTTATAAAGCTGATTACGAGGCTATCAATGATTCCCTTGAATCCGTTAACTGGCTAGAGGAGCTCAGCGTATTGGGCAATATAGATGACATGCTCGCCCGATTCTACGAAATTTTACACGAAATAATCATTAAACATGTTCCAATGACTAAAATTCGCCAGGGGTCTACTCCAGTATGGTTTTCTCCAGAACTCATATATTTACTCAAACAGAAGGGTAAATATCACAAAAGATTTAAAAGGTACGGAAATCCTCTCGACAGGATTGAATTCGAATATTTGAGAAGGGACTGCGCTGGGAAGATAAAAGAATGCTACAGTAAATATATACACTCAGTAGAAAGCGAAATAAAAAAAAACCCAAAGCGCTTCTGGACCCATATAAAGAATCTAAGAAGGAATAATTCATCATACCCAAATATCATGAATTATAACGGCACTCTCTCATCCGAAAAAACCGGATTCCCAGATTTATTTGCGGCTCATTTCTCTTCTGTGTACGATAAAGATGATCAGGTATCCAATTATGCTCAACAAAACTTAACACATGCGGAGAGCCTCAACTCAATAGGACCAATACAGTTCAGCATAGACGAAGTGAGTAGCAAATTGAAGAAACTTGATACCACTAAGGGGGTAGGCCCAGATAATATTCACTCACTTCTGTTGGTCAATTGTGCTGACAATCTGGCGCAACCTCTGACAATTATATATAACCGATCGCTAGAGACGGGTACCTTTCCAAATACATGGAAACTAGCAAGAGTAGTACCTATTTACAAGAGTGGAAAAAGAGAATGCGTCACTAACTATCGCCCAATCGCCATCCTCTCAACAATGTCGAAGGTCTTCGAGTCTCTGGTTTATACTGAGCTGTGCATTCACATCCGTAATTACATCATCGACGACCAACACGGCTTCATAGCAAAGCGCTCAACAAATACGAATTTGATGCTTTTCACTTCTGAATTGATAGACGCAGTCGACCAGGGATTACAAATCGATGCAGTGTACACAGACTTCTCGAAGGCATTCGACAAAGTTAACCATAGAATCCTATTACAGAAGCTGCTCACTGTTGGTGTAACAGATAACCTGCACAGTTGGTGTGGATCATACCTCGCTGACCGCCCGCTAACAGTTGTTGTTAACGGAGAACACTCTGACCTTTTCATTGCACATTCTGGCGTCCCTCAGGGTTCAATTTTGGGGCCATTGTTTTTCAATGTCTTCATCAACGACATCACAAGCAGCATTAAACACAGTAATGTTTATCTTTTTGCTGATGACCTGAAGTTGACCAAGGAGGTCTCATGCGAAGCGGACTCAAAAGAGTTACAGGAAGATTTGGATGGTCTCCAACAATGGTGTGAGGTTAATAAAATGTCCTTGAATGCAAAAAAATGTCATCACATCAAATTTACAAGGAAGCGTAACAAAGTCGATACGAAATATTCAATTTCTGAGCACAGACTCCAGGAGGTTACAGTCATACGAGATCTGGGTGTACTAATTGACAGCCAATTACGGTTTACTAACCATATTGACAAGACGGTAAATGACGCAAATAAGGCACTTGGTTTCATCTTGAGAAACTCCAAACATTTTAGAAATCCACTCTCGGTTATCTTGCTCTACAATAGCTACGTACGGAGTAAACTAGAGTACTGCAGCACAGTGTGGTGCCCTGACTACAATGTACATATTGATAGAGTAGAAAAAGTGCAAAAAAAGTTACTTCGCAGCCTATCCTACCGTTTCAGACCCCCTAGAATCACGAAATCTTATACTGAAAAACTAAAATATTTCCATCTCGAGACGCTTTCAAACCGTCGTACTCACTTAGACCTATCTTTCCTGCACAAATTGGTCAACAACAAAATAGATAGCCCTAAGTTGCTAAACAGACTCAATTTTAATATTCCCAGACGATTGCCACGATACCCTTGTGGACTGTTCACAAACAAACTCTGCAGAACCAGGCTAGGCCGCAACTCACCAGTTTTCCGTTTGTCTCGCCTATACAATGATGTTACGAAGGAATCACCCGAAATTGATTTAAATTGTCAGAGCCTGCCCAGGTTTCTGCAACTAGTGAAACAACTTGCTCACGTGCCTTAGTTGGTTAGTTTATAAGATATTATAATATATTGTTTTTGTTTTTGCTTTTTAATGTTTAGATTAAGTTGTAGTGTAGTTAGTTTCGTATGTTAGGTTTATTATTATTAAGTTTTTAAATTTGCAATTTTTAATGTAGGTACCTACTTAAGCAAGATGTGTTTACCTATAAGTGTAAGAACAGTTAGTTATTTAATTTATATTCATGTAGTTTATTGTACTCAACGCTGTAACTTACGTTGGTAATCCAATAAATAAATAAATAAATAAATAAATCTAGTTACAGTTTCTACGTTCACAATTCACACAGTCCATACTTCGCTGACAGCTCGTTGGCTAGTGGTCTTGATTCTAGAATTTACGACCAAATCTAAGCTAGAATTTATGTTACTACGAAGCTAGTCACTCCTCTGGGATGTATCCAGCTTTAAGTTACGTAAGTAAAGCAGAGAGGTCAGGGCTAAAATAAATATTTTTAGAAAACACAGCACCTTAGAGAATATTCTAAATCTCGTGAAATACCTACTTGATTAAGCCAATTTCAACAGGTGGCTTTTGTAACTTGTAACTTAAAATTAACTAAGAAAAATGTATTAAGAGCCCTCTGTAAAATCTCAAGGGTATATTTAACTGTCATATAGGGTCAGTGTTCCAGTAGTTGACCATGCATTAGTAGTTGACCATTTTCAATTTAAGCGCCGATATGCTTTCAAACGAGCAGATGTTCTTATTGGTTACAAATGGATGTGTCAAAACTAATCAGCCTAGCAACCAATCAGAATTTAGAGAAAGTGGCTAGTAAATCCCTCTGGACAACTACTGGCGCTTTAGCTGAAATTTTAATTTATTAATTAATAATAAAATAATGGTAAAACTAAACTAAAATTTCATGAGTTTATATTGATAAGTAACTAATTTTTAATGTACACAAAAATAATCAAGTCATATTTTCTAGTAGATATTTAGTAAACATATTTTTGTATCGAAATCTGCCTTATTTGGTCAACTACTGGAGCGTTCACCCTACTCCTATCACTCCACAGAGGCAATATTGAAATTCCAATGCTGATCTGCTATTTAACAATACTAAATTGTTATTTTTTAAGCACCGGCATCCTTCAAACCATCCTTTCTACTAACCATCCTGAACAACATTGCTTCTACGACTTATCGAAATTCTTTAAAAAGTTTTTCGACTCCCCATACAAAATGACCAGTCATGTAACCTATTTTGTACGAAAACTTGACATTTTTTTTCGCGAATTTACAAAAGTCATAGAATAAAATTAAATGTTGTTCAGAATGGCCAGTAGGTAGACAAGGTGGTTTGAAGGATGCCAAATAACCCTGTATACGGGTCACGCTTAGACTAGGTATAGGTGGCTTTTGTAGCTTAAAAGAAACTAAAAAAATAATTAAGGCCCTCTCTGTGAAATCTCAAGGGTATTATATTCAACTGTCATATACTCCTATCACTTCACAGAGGGATATTCAGGGGGAGCATATTCAGGAGTTGGCGAGTCTGGTAATTACAATGAAGCGATAGCCGTCTTATGGTTCATGGTTACACATCATTAACAGGTAGACACTTAGATTCTTGTGGATAGCCTAAGTGTCTGATAAGGACCGTTCTCCTTCAGTTTTAAGTTCCATTTCCACGTCAATGGGCCGCTGCATTGACTACTGACCCCATCGAGTTAATATAGAAAGTACCACTTGATTTAAATTCACACAACATCTCATACATTGACCTGACTCCGTACTAAGCTTATGCACTTGTGTTACAGATATCAGACAACAGAGGATCACAAATATAATACTTAAATACATATATAACACCCAGACACTGAACAAACACAAGTGTTCATCACACGACTGTTTGTCCAGGGTGGGAATCGAACCCACGACCTTTGGCGTATGAGGCAGGGTCACACCATTGCGCCAACCGGCCAGTCATTTCATTCGAGGCATTCATTAAAATAAAGGTACTGTAACAATATTTATGAGAAAAGTCTTCCATATGACGACCTCGATGGCGCAGTGGCTAAAGTGTTCGCCCGAAGCGCGAAAGGTCCCGGGTTCGGTTCCCGGTCAAGTAAATTTAGAAAACTACTATTTATAAATTTTCTCGGGTCTCGGTGTCTGGGTTGACGCCTCCAGTTAATTGTCGATTATGCTGACACTTCACTTTTTATTATTTAACCAACTTTGAGGTAAGTACTACTACTCAAACTAGTTATCAGTATCATCCTAGGTAACTTAGAAAATCTAAGTCCACAAACACTTAGTACACAATTTTTACCCCCATATTCCGTTGACACAAATAGGTACTTAAAATTACGTTTATATCAGCAGAAAAACTTAACTTTCTATTTTATACTAATCTCATACATAACTAAGCAATAAGTTATGAGATTAGTAAGTATAGAATAGAAAGTCTGACATTAGTCATTGACTTTTCATAATAATTTTTCTTTGAACTACCTATGTACATACGTAAGTAAATTTAGGTACGGAGTACGGAGCTACTTACTACCCATCATAATAGTAAAATGCTATGTTATTAAGGTCCAATATTATTAAAACCTAATACCCCAGTTCCAATAATATTGGAAAGTATAATACCTAGTAATTTCTTAAATTATTAATTAGAATACTTACTCAATTGCTAAGACGAAGGTGGACATTAACTATAGGGAACTACATTTCCAATACAATTTCAATTCATTAATATTAAACGGCTACATTATGTGGATACACAATTTTATTAATTACATCCTATTTTACTTTTAAAAACCTCTTGAAACTAACTTGAAAGTTTTTTTACACTAAAACTCAACTGAACACTGCAAAAGAACACTTAGTATTTAGTTATCACAAACTCTGAAAATTTTCGAATTTAATTTTACGATCGTAAACTTAGTGGGGGCGAGCGACGCGAACCGATGAGACATCCTCCCGTGTCGACACCCAAGGTGGTACTGAAGCATGACTGTATCAAACATACCCGCAAACAGTTTTCCACTGTTCCTTTTCTTCTGTACTTACGTTGCGCAAACCTGCGGGAAAGCATTTCCACGTGGTTTGTTTCATTTGTTCACATTTGTTAGCGCCATCTAGCGGGGGGTGCACAAATTATACTTCATGTGTGTTGGCGGCATCTAGCGAGGAACATGCAAACTAACTTTACCGCAGAGTTGATACGCTAGCACCTGACAATAGATGGCATTGTCATCACTTTCTTTTGTTTTTACTTTGTATTGTTTAAATGTTGTTTATTGCGTCATGTATGTATTTTAGTAGGTAGCACATTAATACTATAAATAAAATAATTGTATCACAAATTACAATTGTAGAAACGAAGTGTATTACAAAAAAAATATGGATTGAGTTGTTAAACATTGTTGAACGTATCGTGACATTTGACATTCTACGCATGAACTGTCATTCAACAAAATGTCAAAATCTATTTTTCTGGAAAGGTGTCCACGACCGAAACTGACACGCTTTCAAATTATTTCTAAAGCCCTAGTTTTATCGATTAATTTATTTCTTAATTAAGATCTAATATTGTGTTTGAATAAGAAGTGATTCAGAAAATCCATAAAAATGAGTACTATATTGGAGAAAATCGCGGCTATAGAGTCCGAGGTTTGTAGTAGAGGTTATAACTACTTGGATTTTAGATTGAAAATAAAGTTAAATACGCAATGAAACTTACTCAAATAGTTAAATTTGCTTATTTTGAATGAAAACCAAACTAGCAATAAACGCCGAACCTATGATGTATCTATTTCTGATAAAGAAATTAAAACTGTATTACAGATGGCCCGGACACAAAAAAACAAAGCCACCGCTCTTCATTTAGGTATATTAAAAGCCAGGTTAGCTAAATTGAGACGAGAGCTAATCACGCCGAAGGGTGGCGGCGGTGCTACTGGCGAAGGTAACGTTTTTGGAAGGCTTTCGTGTGTTTATGCACAATTATTTTGAGATTGATTTGCTTTAGATTTAAATATCAGTTCACTGTAAATGTTTCACAGATTAAAGAGACTGATTACTTACATTTTTATAAAATTTAATTAAATCATCTCTGAATGACCAATTTATGAAATGAAATCTTATGTAAGTGTTATAAATCTCAATTCTTAGAGTTAGGTTATAACTTTTGTTACCAAAAAGCCTAGTAAAGGGCCTTTGTGTAGTCAAATACATCAAATTTGTATGTATATTAAAGTCACTTTCCTGAGTTTTGTTGGAAAAAGCTATCCTTCACTTCAGTATTAAATCAATTACTAGATTCCACATATCTAGAATCATGGTCTAAGCGGACCCCGAACTCTAAAGCAATCGCTTTGGACATAACATTTACACAATAAGATGTGAGATGATGAGGTTTTGTATTTTTCTTATCACACATTACCTATATTAATTATTTTTATTTCCAGGTTTTGATGTTGCCAAGACTGGTGACGCTCGTATTGGCTTCGTAGGTTTTCCTTCAGTGGGGAAGTCAACATTACTGTCCAACTTGGCTGGTGTTTACTCCGAGGTGGCAGCATATGAGTTCACAACTCTAACCACTGTACCAGGGTGTATAAAATATAAAGGTGCTAAGATTCAGGTAACTATGACATGTAAATAAATAAATCTTCAGAATATAATTTCACACCAATCTGATTTGAGAACTCCGCTTATTAGAAAGAAAGGAAACTAAGGGTTCTGGTCAAACCATTTTCAGAATAACAGAACCTATCTAGATACAGGTGATCTGTGATCTAAAAATAATGATTGACTAAAATATTGTGTTCCTTAAAAATAAAATACCTACCTACTTCCTCGAGTTTTCAGCAACTTGTATCCAATCGCAGCTCAATACTCATTAAAAAAAACTCAGGTTGAGGGTACTACAAAATTTTGAATATTTTGTAAACAGAAAACACAACCATTGAGATTATTTAGTCCAAATTGCACAAATACATTATGTAAAGAAAACTATAAATTTTATGTTGTGGACTATACAAGACTAAACTGTAGTGTCACATGCCACACTTCAAAACTATATGTATATTTACTACACACACATCCACTGGACCAAGTCAAGGAAACAGGAGTCCACTTTTAGAAATGTTATTTATTTAACTTTTTATTTCTTCCAGCTTCTCGATCTTCCTGGAATCATCGAAGGAGCCAAAGACGGCAAAGGTCGAGGTCGTCAGGTGATCGCCGTCGCTCGCACCTGCAGTCTCGTCTTCATCGTCCTGGACGTCCTCAAGCCGCTGCAGCACAAGAAACTGTTAGAGCACGAGTTGGAAGGCTTTGGACTGCGATTAAACAAGCAACCTCCGAACATATACTTTAGGAAAAAAGATAAGGGTGGCATCAATTTGAATGTTACGGTAAGTGAAACATGATTGACGTAGATATAAGTGCTTTAATAACTTAGTATGCAGTCAGGACAATCTACGAGATGTTGTGAGAATTTTATTTAAAAAAAGTTGATTCCTAATAACATTATTTATAGTTTATATGTTAGTATGACTTGCCCTCATTTCTTCATCCAAAACGAGACTTTGATTGGTGTTACAGTCCTACCAGATGAAATAGTTCAGTATTAATTTACCTTAAACTTGTTGGTTTTACTAACAAGCATTAGTGTTTTGTGTCAAACATAATTTGAAAGAGTATCAACTGAGTTTCTCACGGTTTTAACTCTGTACAAATTGATTTTCCAAATCAGCGGTAAATTACATAATATTTTTTGACATTCATAAATCTTCTTAGACTTAAATCGAATAAAGAGTTCAAACGCGACCCTTGCGTCTCAACTAGCGCTCAAATCACTATGCTAGATCGGCGACATTTACGTGTAATGTTATTTCCCTCAGTGCCCCCAAACCGAATTGGATATTGAAGCGGTGAAGACCATCCTCTCCGAGTACAAGATACACAACGCTGATATAACTCTCCGATATGACGCTACCAGCGATGACCTGATCGACGTCATTGAAGGCAACAGGATATACGTACCGTGCATCTATTTGCTTAACAAGATTGGTAAGTATACTTAAATGAATGAATGAATATGCTTTTTATTGCAAAACAGAGGTATAAAACTTAAAACTAGTTATAACAGGAGTAATGTACAACAAAGGTGGCCTTATCACTATGAGCGATCTCTTCCAGGCAACCTTTGGGTAAAGGACACTTGATCAAGGTGTAAGGCGGTGCAATGATACAATACTTAAATAAATATTCAAAAAGAGAGCATAATTCCTTTTTAATTCGTTTTCAATTCAGTCGGCGGCGTATTTGTGCCTCCTGTGATGTTGGGGTTGTCCATGGGCGGCGGTAATCACCATCAGTCGTTCGCCCCATATCATTAAAAAAATCTTAACCATATTTTGTTAATTTTTAAAATTAAAATATTGATTGGATACTCCTCGTCCTCGATTCATTAGACATGTCCCTAAGTTTTTTTGGTATTTTTTATCACTTTGATCCATGATTACCTGGTTTCTTCTAAAAAGTGAGAAAGTAATTACTACCGTTGCCAATCTTCAATTACAAAATTCAAATCTATACTATATACAAAGAGATAACTTCTATAAACAACGACAAGGTTTATAGGTAAACCGAAAACACGAAACGTTTGCGCGATTTAATCGGACACAGCGCCATCTATTGGTTCATTTTTGAATTACGGTCCCGAAGCGAAGTGAGGGCGGGCCTCTAGTACCTCTACAAACTTCCTTTGAAATGGCCCTTCTCCATTTAATCTCCTATTTAAATAAGATAACATTTCAGTACCTGTCTTAGTAATTAACTAACATGTTTCAACACTTTTTAACCACTTATGTTACAGATCAAATCAGCATAGAAGAGTTAGACGTTATATACAAAATCCCCCACTGCGTTCCGATCTCGGCACATCACAAATGGAACTTCGATGACCTTCTAGAAAAGATGTGGGAGTACCTCAAGCTTATCAGGATATACACGAAACCTAAAGGGCAGTTGCCTGATTACAATGCCCCGGTTGTGCTGCATGCTGACAAAACTTCTATTGAAGATTTTTGTAACAAACTACATAGGTCTATTGTGAAAGAATTTAAGTAGTAAGTATTTATTTTTATCAGTATGTACTTAATTTTTTTTTTTCTGTGTTTTTTCTGTCTGCCTCGGTAGCAGCGTTGTGGGTCGCACTTTTAACGTGACGGTTGCGGACATCCCTTGTCTGGGATTTGATCCCCTGGTCAGGCCAGAATTTGTATTCTGTGAGTTCTGTTGAGTAATTCTCAGTTGCTCATACTCCCTTGCCTCCTGCGCACAATCCCTTTTCAGTAGTAAGACTGGTGTCTCGGTGAAAGAAATAAAAAAAACCGGACCCAACTGGCTCATGACGAAGATGTCCTATATAGCCAATGAGATCCAGTTGCATACAAAAAGGACACAAGAGAAGGGAACCTCCAATTCGACCGTAACGATCAGTTCGTTTTAAGCCCTCTGGACTCGAGACAACGGCCCAGTACTATTTAGATTAAGCTGCGTTTCTTTATATTGTTTTAGGGTTCGATAGCCAAATGGCGAAAAACGAAACCCTTATAGATTATTATTTTTGTTGTAGCAATTCTTTGCAATTTCCTTATAGATTCGTCTTGCCTTTTTGTCCATCTGTCTGTCCGTCCGTTCGTCCGTCCATATGTCACAGTATTTTTTAATACCTTTTAATCTCTTTCAGTGCTCTCGTCTGGGGTTCCTCAGTGAAGCATCAGCCCCAGAAGGTCGGCATCGAGCACGTGCTGGCAGACGAAGACGTCGTCCAAATTGTTAAGAAAGTGTAAATGACACTCTAAATTATATTGAGAAATGTATATTTTTGCGAAACTAAATGAAACCGATAGATTATACTGTATAGCTTTGGTTATCTGGAAAAGGGTTTTGTTAATGGTAAAATATTTGAATTAGGTGAGATTCAACCAATCTTTATCCGACAGTAAATCTCTGGTATAAGGCTGTCATTCCATACGAATCGAAAGCAGTAAAGCATAGATTTTTCCTCGGGTGAAGATTGGTTGAATGGAGCCTTGTACAATTTAGATTTAAGTTTAAGTATGGATATCTTTCTACTAGATTTAGAAAAAGATTAAATACTACGACAGTGACTTGACTGTATATTACCTGTCAAAAAGTTTTTTATTATTTCTTTAGAGATTTTTTTAACTTTGCCTCAATGTTCTAACTATATTTTGATGTCGATTAATATTTGTCTGTGACTTCTATTTGATGATTTAACTCTTCGATCACAGAAACTGAAGATACGTGAACCAATTAAACGTGTCCCCGCTAATGAACGCTTTCATTCGCAAAAGAGCGCTATTTAGCATTTTCGGATTATGAAACCAAATACCATGAATTAGGGTCGAAAATAAAACTATTAATGACAGCGCTGTTGGGATAATTTTTACACCCTTTCAGTATGGAATTGTGTACACTATCTAGAGAGTAAATTGATGATTTATTATTTCAATCAATTAATATTATCTACCTGCTCAACTTTTATATTTAAAAGTAAAAAGTTTGGCTTGGCGCGCATCATATTTTAAAAATCGCTAAGTTTAAGTACATATCGAATGATACCTACCTATGTATATGAGATTTAAAACCAGTTATAAGCCTTTTTCAGATAATCAAAGTAAAATATTGTTATCGTTAAAAAATATTATAAAAAGGTGTCTCGGATATTTCACTTCATCAAAAAGTATATTTTTATGACTTAAGTATACCTACTTATGTGCATTTACTTTTTGTAAGCCTAACGCAGCGTCATAATAACTTTAACGTAGTAAGAATATCAATTTGTGTGTTTTTTTTTATTTTATTATAATGACAGAACTACAAATTACAATAACTAAGGATTTTATACACCTTTTTTCTTTTTTTCTCCTGCTGGGATGTTATGCGAGAATGCTCATTAAAACTATGTAAAAAAATATAATTATTTCATTTACTCTTCCACTGATTGGCTGGATTCATACCACTTTATTAGTCTGCGATATGAAACAATAGCGATGACCGTGAGTACGTAGAAACTAATTTAAAAGTAGAAAGTCCTTTTTTACAAGTGCGCAAACTGTCATCGCTATTGTTAGATGCCGCAGACTACAAACGGATATATTGAGATTCCAGTCAACAAGGCGCGGAATTAATTTTTGAGGAACTACGTTGACGTAAGCGGCTGGGCGCCATCCAATGTAATTTCAGCACAAGATAGGAGAAAACAATCTAAGAACAAAATAAGTCACTTAAGAACAAGTACTTAAAAACCATTATATTATAAATATGTTCAGGAGAAGTGACTTTCTGAGCATATATTTTTTATAAGCCGTACGTAAGCTATGCTAATGGGGCATGACTTTAACCAAAGTTCCAAAAGCATGGTAATAGTAGGTGTGGAACTCTTTGTTTTCGAAACCGACACTATTATTTAAATAATAAGGGAGTTACTGTCAACTATGATGAAATAAAGATGCATTACTCGGTGCACAAAAGTCATAATACGAAACTTTCGGCAACTAACGGAGTGATGTTTGTAATTGGATGTGATTAAAGTTTTAAAATAACAAACTTAGTCATATATTTTTTTAATTTAAGTAATAGTTTGAGGCTGTAAATAGTACGATACCTTTGACGCATGTAATCCACGAGCCATTAAAAAACAAAATGTCATAACAAATAACCGTCACAAAAAGCGGTAAATAATTTTGGTTTTGTACAAATGCACTGTGAGTATTGCAAGTGATTACTTACTTACTGCATATAAACGCTTAAAAATCAGTTATCCAATAATATTGTTCAATTAATAGATGAAAAAAATAATTCATCACCCAACCTAACCTAGTTAGCAACATTAATTAAATCATGGCAAGTTTTGATAGTTTATCAAGGACGCAGGTTAGTTTCTTCGTTTATGTACATACCTAATTTATTTAATTTATTTAAACCTAAAAAAATATTATTTTATTTTAAAAATAAAAAGAGTTAAAATTATGTTAACTGGAATTCACGCCACCTACTATGTTCTTGGAAAACCATCACAAAAGCATGACTTTGATACTTTAAGTTTAATAGTCAATGTTAGATGGCGCTATTTACCATTATCACAATGCTACACTTTCGTACAGGTAAACACCGCTAGATGTCTCTATCCACTGTTTTGATTTTCCAGAAAATTCGCGCTACTTTACATCGAGATCCACTATTTTGATTAATTTTTCAGAAAATTCGCGCCACTTTGCATCGAGATGTTCGTGCTATTTGTTCGGAGACATGCCATTTCCTTGGCTTGGAAATCACAAAACCAGCCATGGAAATAATAGCAGAATTAGTTTATAAGAAAATCAGCATTTACGGCTTAGATTTAGAAGCTTTCGCAAAGTAAGTATCTATCCAACTAAGTTGGTAGATTTATAGATTTTTACGGTATAACAAAAATACTTAAAATATGAAAAAATATACAAATTAAATCACCTTTTCTTTCTAGACATGCAAAACGTGCGACGATAAACTCTGAGGATGTCAAACTACTAGTGAGAAGAAATCCTTCACTGGTAAGTTTACAATTTGTATGTCTTGGATTTTTGTATGGATATTTCCGAATTTTCTGACTTGAACGTTTCGAATTGATAGTTATGCCTACCATACCTACAATCAGACCTTCGCAAGTCGCAACCCTTAGGAACAGATTTTTTTTTCGTTCATTGTTGGAGGGTCATAATTTTGGCATAAAGGTAGGTAAGTACTGTCTACACAGATAAGTAGGTATTCCATATTGCAATTTTTTATACGTTGTATACCACCGTGTTCCACTGCAGCGCAAAGTCCTCCATCATAGAAATCAAGTCATAAAAACAACAACTGTATAAATAAACTAGTGGCCCGCCCTCACTTCGCTCGGGACCGTAATTCAGAAACGAACCAATAGATGGCGCTGTGCTCAATTACATCGCGCAAGCGTTTCGTGTTTTCGGTTTACCTATACGCCTTGTCGTTGTCTATAGAAGTTATCTCTTTATAAATAGTATAGAAGAAGAGATTATATTATAACGTTAACTATGTTTTTTCGATATAATCTATTATCGATTATCGATAAATATTACAAGCACGAGAATTGGCGACCAGATTCCAAATCCTTTTCACTCAATTAGTCAACCCCAAAATTAAGGGCGTATGTATTTCACAAACAATTAAGCATAATTTAAGTGGAAAATAGCAATTGCATAAATAACAGCCTATCACGCGTCTAGTTAAAGATTCAGAATCGAATTTAAATTAAAATTGGTATACGATTCATCACACCCAATTATTTGGCAGCCGACGGATTCATTTGTGGGGTAAAATTGTGAGGTTAGTATTATGGGATTGCATTAACAAAATGTACATGTGGGAACCATAATTTTATCCGTGGGAGAGCCACGCTTCGGCATGAATGCTCACAGAAGACAGAAGTAAAACAGCACCTGCACTGTTTCGTCGGTAGGCCCAACGGGTTTAAGGGTGGTTAAAGGCTGACAGCGCATTTGAGACTATACTGGTGTTGCTATGGGCGGCGGCAATAGCTTACCCAGCTTGCCCTTACCCTTCGCCAGCTCAACAGTGGGGGAGCCACACTTCGGCATGAATGGGCCGGCTCGACCGGAGTAATACCACAAAAAACCGGCTTGAAGCAGTGCATGCGCTGTGTTTCGCTGCGTGAGTGAGGGTACCGGAGGCCCAATCCAGGGGAAAAGGGTTAAAAGGTAAGCAGTGCACTTGTGACACCACTGGTGATGCAGGTGTCCATGGGCGGCGGTAATCGCTGACCATCAGGTGATCCGTCGGCTCGTCTGCCATCTATATCACAAAAAAACCATCAGGTGATCCGTCTACTTGTCTACCACCTATCACATAAACAATCAATCAATTATGTTGACGCTTAGTCCAAAAACGTCGACCAACTGTTTAGCAGCTTCTTTAGTAGCACGTACTTTATTTACAGAAAACCCACCTAAACAGTATTCTACCCGCAACAAGCTCAGTAGCAAAAGAGAAGCGACGGAAGACGGTCGCAGTGCCGGCTGCTAAACAAGATACGCCCGCTAAAACCAATGATAATGCGCCTATCACAAGACAGGATGAAACTCCAGCTAAATCTAAGGATGAAATTAAGGAAAGGGAAGATCCAAAGCCAAAACAAGACGAGTTTGAAGATATGGTTATAGATAACACAATTGATTTGACTTTTGATTAATGATGTGTTACATTGAAATATTATGTTGAAAAATACAAATTCGTTTTACATACATGTCTTTTAATTGTCTTGAGATGTCTTTTCGCTATGATAACTTGTACGATACTGTATCACTTCGGTTTTCTGTCCTGCTGACAAGATATTTGTTAGATATCTGCAGACCAGAATACGGTCCAGACCGATGTAAAGCAACGCCAGCGCTGTGTGTTGGAACACGACCCATGGACACCTTACTCTAGAACGGACGCAGATGCGTTGTAGGTATGCTCGTTTCATAAAGTTTTCAATGTCCTTCTTCTTCTTCTTATAAGTCGGTATCATTCTTGACAGAGTGGTCGTGGTCATCACTTCAGGCATTGGTGGCAAGCTTTAGAACAAGCCGTCACTCTTCTCTGATGGCCGCCTTCCTCGTAGTTAATATCGTCACCTGGTACTCATAGTACAGGGGTTGTCCTAGTTTGACACCAGGTTGATTGGTGTGATTGTCTGGCGCATTTATTTATTAAGTGATGATGAGGAGTAAATTGCTGCTTTTATTTTGTCAGTCCACCTCAATTTCAATGTCGTACCAGTTCAGAAATACCGCTCAGTAACCCCAATGGTGGATCTGTGCGTGGCAACGCTGTCGGTCTAAGCGATCAGACTTCTCAACATTCCAATCACATTGGACCTAATTAAAACCTCTGATTTGTTCTACACGGGCTATCCCTCCGAGGCGTCAGGTAGGAAGCGTTAAATGAGCAAACCGAATGCAGCGCAGGTTGGCGCGTGCAACCGGACGACGCCAAAAAACTCGTTATAACGAAACACAATTACCGCCGGACAGGGAGTGCGTTGGAGTTGGGGTGCATTTGTGGACATACTTTTTGATGGGAGCTGGAGCGAGGCCTACGATGTGACACAATGGATAAGAACGTAGGTAGACTGTTAGATGGGGTCCCGAGATTAAAATTAAAAAGAAAGGATTCTATTTTGATAAAAATATTTTTTTTAATTGGCGTATGCCATGGACTCAGGTTCTGTCTGTCTGGCTGTCCAGCCCGCTGCCCGTGAAGCGGACTAAGCTAGACCAAAAATGCTGACGAAGCAGTAAGTTGCGTCATAAGTAACTTTACAGTAAGGTATACAACGTGCTGTTGTACGCCTTACCAGGAAGTTGTGAATGTAGGTACATAAGACCACTCACACTTTGTGAGCTGCTCAAAGATGTGAGCTCCGTATGACTCACTATGGGATGACTCTGATTTCTCAACAAGGAAACCAGACAGGAGCTCATATCGTAAGTTTGCAACCGAGCAACCGAGCATACACCTCTGGATTTTTCTACACTCGGTCTAGCCGAAGTGTACAACTTATCAAACTTCCTCAATTGATATTTAACCTTAGTTTGACAGTAAGATGAGAGTAGATTGACGAAATTTGACATCTTGTTTACTTTGATGTGTGGCTGTCCGTACACGAAAAAATCGAACCACAACTCCACACATCCCCATATCCACGGCAGTTAATTACTCCTATAACGACAGTTAGAGCATAATGAGATTTTTGCTATTCAACAGCAGCACATTACAGGGTGCTGTTTGTCAGCTCCCCCCCCCCCCCCTTACCGCGGCCACAAGGGGGAGTTATTAGGCAGCTTTGTTAATGAATTCCATGTAGGCAGCCGTGTTTAGGAAGACGGGTATGTTGAGAATGCTAGAATTTATCGCCCGTATTGTCTGCCAGCCGGTCAGTGGCAAAATGTAGCGGGTTCGAGGCGGTTCATGATGTGGAGTAGTGCAGTGGTAGGGCTGGAAAGACACAGTTACAAATCCTGGGATACGAGAGTTACGAACCAAGTGTCGGGAACTCGCGACTTTCCGGGGTCTTAAAACTAAAACTTAAAATCTGTTTATTTTTGCCGAAGAAAAACTGGCTGATGACGAGGCTGAAATGATGATGTTTTTTTTTATGTTTGTGATATTACTAAAAACAATTATTGTTTATTACGCATTTTTATAATAGGTAACATGATTATAGCCCTTTTAGCATGTTAGGTCATCAAAGTAAACAAAATAAAAATCAGCTGTTCCATACTTTATTGCCTGGTGAATATTCATTTTTGTATGGTACAGCAGATTTTTTATACACATAGTACAGCCTTTAAGTATTCGTATTACCTATTATGAAGGCTTCGGGGTTGAAACGACAAAAAAAATTACGGTGTTACAAGGTTTTATTATGTGATAGGTGTATAGACGAGCAGACGGATCACCTGCTGGTAAGCGATTGCGCCGTCCATAGACACGCGCAACGCAACACCAGTGGACACAAGCGCGCTGCCAACATTTAAACCCCTTTTCCCCCAATTGGGCCCCCGGTACCCTCACTCACTCGGCGACGCAGCGCTGCTTCACGCCGGTCTATCATCCCATTCATTCTGAAGCTTTGCTCTTCCATGGTAGAAAAGTCAAAAGGTCCTTATTTGAGTTGCAACATTTTGCAGATTCCAAGTAGGTAGCACGTATTATGCAGACTATTATGTTAAACGCGCCCGGAATTAACGTAAGTGCGAGGCGCCTAGTGGACTTGTGCATATTCATCGGCGCACGACTGATAATTAGAGCTTCCTAATTGATGGCAGTCTTCGGCCGAGCCAGGCTTTGTCTTCCCGACTGACATTTAGTCTGCATTGCGTCCTCTTGTTTCACTTCCCAGCTTCGTACGAAATTGCAGACCTAGTTAGGTAGACTGATAAGACGCATACAAGTGGAAGAGACAGCGTTCTATGCATCGCCACCCCTTCTTATCTCTCTGAGAATGGTGGACTTTTTGATAAAGCCTTAGAATTTAAATGTCCTAACTCAAAATTTACAGGAATTATGAGTTAGTCCATTTTACCTCAAATGTTATTTCTAGTTGTGTCTCTTTCGCATAAAAACATAGCATACGCTATTCCTGTTAGACCTACTTAGAGATAAGAAACTTTTTATTTACAGGATTATATATTATGTTTAATAAAGTCGGTTTATTGTAAAATCGAGTCTTATAATAATTTCGAGTTAGTTCACTTTTTTTCTTTTTTTTTATGTGATAGGTAGCAGACGAGCAGGCGGATCACATGATGGTAAGCAATTGCCGCCGCCCATTAACACATGCAACAAGTGCGCTGCTAACCTTTTATCCCCTTCCCCCCCGATGGGCCTCCGGTACCCTCACTCACTCGGCGAAACACAGCACAGGAGCTGCTTCACGCCGGTTTACGTTAATTCCAAGGGTGCAAAATAATGACTCTGATTTGTTGAAGATTGCGGAAATGCCTTGGATGAGAGAGGCACAGGATCAATCTGGATGAAAATGAACAAACCCAAGTGTTTATCACGCAATGTTTGTCCAGGGTGGGGATCGAACCCACGACCTTTGGCGTATGATACAGGGTCACTACCAAATGCGCCATCCGGCTAGTCTTTCATTCATTATCTTTTTTTTTAATGTGATAGGTAGCAGACGAGCAGGCGGATCACCTGATGGTAAGCAATTGCCGCCGCTCATGGACACCTGCAACACCAGTGGAGTTACAAGTGCGCTGCCAACCTTTTATCCCCTGCCCTCCCTGGGTGGGCCTCCGGTACCCGGTATCTACTCATATTCATCTTAAATTGAGGTAAAAGCTTTTAACGCACTTTAGCATTCCACAAGTCTTATGCATTTTAATTTAACGTTAAACTGGTAGTTAACATCGGCTATTAGAACTACTTATTTTACTTTATGATATATTAGGCGTTACCCATTTACATGTTCAAGTTCCAATACTTAAAACCTAACAAGAGCAAACGAAACGACAGAGAAAACGCGAACTAAGTAAAAATGATCAACTTATTAACGCAAATACCTTTTAAATCCCTCGAACACAAAATAGTTGTATCTCCACAAAAAACTGATCGTGACTTATTCATACATATTGTCGCAAACAAGCTGTGTCTGTCAAGCAAATCTGTCACTTATTGCTGCGGGACAACCGCTTTCGCCGCATTAACATTTTATTAACATTTCCCCGGCATCATTAGGGTTGATATTTGAATATCTTTGGATCGGAAATGCACAAATTAAGGGAGTGATCTGTTGGCGTAATGAGCCCTGGTACGTAATGACGGGGCGAGGAACAAAACAACACTCTTGCTTACCTCAGCGGTGCGGGGTAACGAACCAGGGCTGCTTGAGGTGGAAGCCGCTTCGATACAATGTGCCTTTTTAAACGACTTAGGCCCGATTGGACAAAATTTAATTGGTTACTGCGCACTCAAGGTCATAACTACTGTTTCGTGCCGTAAGTCTACTAAGTAGTATAGTAAGTAGTATAGTCATACTTGACATTGACCTGACTCCGTAGGTACGTAGCTTAAGCACTTGTGGTACAGATATCAGACAACAGAGGATCACATAATACAATACTTAAATACATATCACCCAGACACTGAACAAACACAAGTGTTCATCACACGAATGATTGTCCAAGGTGGGGATTGAACCCACGACCTTTGCCGCATGAGGCAGGGTCACTACTAAATGCGCCATTGGGTCCGTTTTGCTGTCTCTGTTATCAGTACTCATCAGCAACCCACACTCGTCCACTGTTGGACATAGGTCTCCCCTAATGCACGCCACCGCTCCCGATTTTCGGCCACTCTCATCCAGCCCACACCAGCCAGCCTTCGAATGTCGTCATCCCATCTTGTCGCAGGGCGTCCAACACTACGCTTACAGAGTCGCGGTCTACACTCAAGGACTTTGTCGGTGACTCTGGTTCTCTGTTGGATTACATCTGATGCGGTCCTTCAGAGATACTCCGAGCATAGCCCTTTCCATAGCTTTTTGAGCGACTTTGAACCGGGTGGATTAGTCCAGCCGTGAGTGTCCATGTCTCGGCACCGTATATTCGTTATATTCGATAATAAATCATTTTCTATGGAATGATGCTGCATGGAAGAGGCACAATATTATCCATCCATATCCATCCACTGATTTAGTTTTGCTGTCTCCGTTATCAGTACTATGCTCTTTAAAAGTTTGTGAGGCGGCTAAAGACCCGGCGCATAAAGTCCTACTCCACCCTACCGGGCCAATAGTCCTTATTAATAAGGAACGGTAGCTCCCGGCGCACGGACAGACGGACGGCTGCGGACAGCGAGCGACATTTGTAATGATACTAAATAGTTGCGCGCGGTAGGTGCCCTGCGCACGAGTAATGCGTTCACAACTCCGCCGGGATGGCGGTCAGCAGTATGCAGCCAGGGAGGCTTCAAGCATTTTTATTTCTATTATAAGTCACAACGGATTTTTTCTACCATCAGCTTGGTGGTGAGGGATAGACATTTGTGAGGAGGCACGTTTCGGATAGCTCCTCAACCTGTCTGATACTTGCAATGAGATTCTGAAAGTGTAAACATGATCTAGTGGGTGTGACCAAGTCTAAAGATTTTTTAAGTTCGAAGCAGTCGCTTCATGGCAATAACTAGAATTTCAGGGGCTTAACTATTGTTAACCCTATTGGGTAGGGCTGGCAAAATGCCACGGGCCCCCACCCAAGGGGCCCCGGGCTAAAGTGGCTGCACGTTCAGAAATAACCTGTCATTTTGTACCTAAGCATGGGGACTGGCCTCATGCGAAGAATTTACCATGGACCTCAGGAGGTGTCCCCTTCATTTTTCAGGCATTCAAGCCTCTGCAGATTAATCAAATCTTGAATCATGTTTAGAAAAATCTTGTAACAATTTTATTATCTTCTTCAGTGTTTGTCCACTGCATAGGCCATTTGCATATCCTCATCACTACATCATCGGCGTTCCCGGACCAGAGGGCCCTAAATGAAATAGAATTCACGACCGATTCTTTATCCCTCACACACCCGCTGTGCGTCTCATTTATTTGAATGGGACAGGCAGGTAAGTATGCTGGTTCTGAGTGGAACGGTTTCATTGTAGATTTTTTGAGTTGAAAAGATTCATAGCTACTCAAACAGAATTGTTTCGGTTCATCTTTATTGTGCGTTATTTTTCTTGACTACCTTCTGTTTAAGTCCCAACCTTTTCATTGCACATCCCTATAATTACGCTCACATGTGGAGTTACAATGTTAACAAATTTAATTCACTTCTCCGCAAAAATCTTAAAGAATACCCCATAGCGCACAGTGCGGTCCAGCCAATAAGTCAGAAGCACCTATCTACGTAATGTCTCGGGATCATTTACATATTTTAATGAGCTCCAGCCTATCTGGGAGCTAGGCTAGCTAGATACCCTGCTCCTGGCCTGCTCGTGTTTGACGAATGGATTGTTTTAAGTGGCCACAAACGGAGGAATTAATGAGCGTGCCGATTTCGAATCAGGTAAAGGTTTGTACTTCATAATGAAGGCTTTCTTTTGAGGCTGATGACGAGATTGGAGGCTCAGAGATGTTGTGCTGAATGCGGAGGGGTTTTGTTAATGAAGTGGGATGCTTTTTGGGGTTAGTTTCTAGCACCATATTATTTATTTGTCTTCTCACTGCTACGGTAGCGCATTGGAAAGGGTTTGCGCTCGTTGTTCTTTTTTATGATAAGTAAGTAGACGAACTGATGGTAAGCGATTACCGCTGCCCATGGACACCCGCAATACCACATGTACATATCACAAGTGCACCGCCGACTTTTTAAAAAGGAATACTCTATCTTTATGAAGTTCGTATCGGTCCGAATTTATCATAGGCGACATTTCATAGTTTTGTAGTACGAGGCCGAAAGTTTGTAGAGAAACGATTTGTTGTGATCCTCTGTTGTCTGATATCTGTAACACAAGTGCTTAAGCTACTTAGTATGGAGTCAGGTCGACGTATGAGATGTTGTACGCTGGCTCGGACACGTTGCGAGAATGGGAGAGGATCGAGCGGTCAAAAAGGCTTATCTGGGATGACCATCGGGACGCCGTCTTGTGGAGTATCTGAAATATCGCTGGAGGGACGAAGTCGCCAAGGACTAACTACTAAACGTGTATGATTGTTCGAATTGGTAAAGAACCAAAAAACTGGTGAACTTTGACGTCAGAGTCCAAACCCACACACCTTGGATATTGTGCCACCGTAGTAAGTAAAGAGATGTAAGTTACATAGGTAAAATATGCTTCGAGTCAGCTACGTTAGTAAGTCAAATTAACGACGATGTATCTTTCTGAACGCTAACAGAAATCCAGTTCATTACACCTACCTACTTAAAAGGCCCTAATTAAGAATCACATCATAAAACTCTTAAGTCCACACCTTCGAAGCCCTTCCCTAATTAAAGATAGTTTTCTTAATGAATTCAAAAGCAAAGATAACTCTAATAAGGTTGAATTTGAATGAACCAGACCCACGCAATTTATAAATGCTCTCTCTCTCTGTAAAGATATTTGCAGTTTGAATTATTCATTATAATCAGTGCACTTACCGAGTCCCGGTTAGCCTGTACAAATATATAAATTGGATTTCATAGTTTCAATCCTATAAAGGTACGAGTAATGATTAGTAAGATACTGAAATCTGTTCGCTGGAAGGTAACGAAGAGTTATCTGACTGTTAGTAATTAATTTGCTACCTTTCCTAAACAACATCTAAATAAATAAATGCGCCAGACTATCACACCAATCAACCTGGTCTCAAACTAGGGCAACCCCTGTACTATGAGTACCAGGTGACGATAAATAACTGGGGGCGTCAACCCAGAACACCCAGACCCAAGACATCTTAGAAAATGTAGTCTCCTAAATTGACTTGACCGGGTATCGAACCCGGGACCTTTCGCGCTTTCGGGCGAACACCTTAGCCACTGCGCCATCGAGGCCGTCGAATCAAATCCAAAATCTGTTCAAGTACTTACTTGTGTGATAGATATCAAAATCAACGACGGTACACGACATTGAATTTATGTCGTTTTTATTCTAAAGCCCTCATACCAGGTACCAAACACAAATAAGGCACTTTAGCATGTTAGGTTGTCGAACGATACTTACCGCTGTAGGTAATCCTACTATTTTTTCAATTCAGATCGCCTATTTTTCTTCACCCCTCTTCGCTTCAGATTCTCTCTTTGTGGAATCATCTTCCCGTTGCGGCATTTCCGAAACGATACATTGAAATCTACAAGAAACCCTACAACTTCTATTGGTACATTGGACCTCAGTACGTACAGCCACATACCAAAGTAAACAAAACTGTGAAGCTTCAATCGATTCTCATCTTACTGTCATACATATTAGGTTGAATATCTATTGAGGAATGTGTGGCTGTACATTGACATCTCTGAATTCGACTTTTGTCGAGTGCACGAGAATTGCTTACCAGTACTTTCTGGTGTATCGAATGTCGAGTCCATGGTCCACGGCGATTTCTTAGGATCATTCTACACGCATCTTCGCACATCGCCAATGGTTTTGGACATAGAGAGACAGTGTTCTCAATCAACGCAGTACTAAGCCTATATTAACCTACGCCACCGTCAAGAAAGCGAAACAAAAAGATCCCCTACCTGCTCCACGTTTTGTATAGCAATTCGACAATCCTTTGATCTCGCAATCGGGCGCAATATCAAAAAGGTCACTGGACATCTCGCATCCCATTAAAAAAAGCTCCATCCTCCATTAAAAGCGGGAACGGTCATCGACCGCAAAAAACTATCGGCGAATAGAAAAAAAATATCGCAAAACGTTGTTGAGCGTAAAAGGGCAGAGATTGGCGCGGTTTTGAGCTGCGCGGCCGGTATTAATTCTTGGACGTCCGAACACGACGGACCGCAGCGCGCAATTGAAAAATAAAATAACTATCATTCATTTGCGTACGATCATGTTTACTGGGTAGCTTTACCGGGAAAATATTGATGATGTTTTGTTTTTCGGAATTTTCTGGGTTTACATATTTTGGGAAAAATGGTGATCTGAAAGACTAAAGTGACCGACATACTATATCCAATCAGCATGCTAAATGGCAATGGTCTGGCCATATCTGTCGAAGAACTGACAATCATTAGGATAGAAATGTTCTGGAGTAGAGACCGCGACTCGGAAAGCGTAGTGTAGGACGGCCTCCGGCTAAATGGACTGACGATCTGAATAAAGCCGTTGGTATAGACAGGATGCGTCTAGCCGAAGACAGGGTAAAATGGCGAACATTGGGGGAGGCCTATGTCCAGCAGTGGAATGAGACAGGCTAATGATGATGAGGTTGCTCTCATGTGAAGTTTGGAAGGAAATAGAAGAAGTCCAAAAGCACTAACTCTCACTCTTAAAACTTCTAAAACGACATAAACTTGATCGGCAAAGATCGCAGAACCAGCGTTCTCTCTACTGGGCAAAGACTTATAAGTGGCAGATGAGCATTCGAATCACCAGATGGTACTTAAGCGATTGCCGCCGCACATTGATACCCGCGACACCAGAAGAGTCACAAGAGAGCTGCAGATTTTGCGAAAAATTATATTTTCTATTGATTGTTTTCAGAGGCAAGAAAATGTTTCGTTAACATTTACGCACAAAGCTCTTACAATAATTATCCATCAGATATAAAAACCACGTCACCAATTACTGCAGGAAATCGAACCCCAACCCTCCCGCCGCGCTAGCCGCCACTCCCGCACCCCTTTGTACTTTTTCAATATTTTGTAAATAATTAAGTTTAAAACCAAACAACGTCAGGTGCAGTCGGCGCGGGAGCACGATTGATTATCACATACTTTGAGAGAATCAATCATAAAATCTGTGACGGACTTTTGGTATCGTCACAGTTGCGGTTTTGTCGAAATGCAAGGGGTTGCTCGTGATATAGTTTATCTGTTTTTACCTTCGGTCATGAGGGACCATTTTACAAAATTCTGTCGTGTCAGGGACCACACACTTCGGACATGCGTCGCGGCGCCGTTTGCGTTGTGTTGACTCGACTCATCACGTCACGTCACTTGTTTATTACGATGTCTTCGCGGACCACTTGGAATGCCTCCAGGGACCACAAGTGGTTCGCGGACCACCGGTTAAGAACCACTGGTCTAGTGGTTTAAGTAGGCTGCAGGCTGACGGCTATGCTCGGAATCTCCTTGCGTGAACGTGTCAGAAATGATGAGATCCACAGGAGATGTAAGGTCGCGGACATAGCCCAAAGAATTGCGTGGCTCAAGTGGCAATGGGCAGGACAAATTGCGAGGAGAAACAGCCGTTGGGGTGGCAAGTTCCTTGAGTGGAGGCCGCGTGCAGGAGGCCGCAGCCGTGATCATGTGTGGAGAACTTTGGGGGAGTCTATGTCCAGCAGTGAATGTCTATTGGCTGATATATGATGATGATGATGTATATGAAAAATCCGCTAGATGGCGATCTGTAGAACTGAGGTCCATCTACACAGGTTACTTTTGATGTGAGATGTCAAAATGTTACTAAACAACCAATGATGTTGAAGTTGGACCTCAGTCTAATAGTACGCCATGTAGCGGATTTTTCACGCGATAGCCTTTTCATTCGTCGATATTTTTTTAACTGGCTGGCCTGTTTCTTGATCCCACAGTAGTACAAAGCCATACTTAAGACTGTAATAGTAACACGTGGTAGGAAAGACCAACAACAGTAGACAGAAAATAAAGACCCTGATACGGTATTAACACTGTCAATGTTAACCGCTCAATATTCAATAGCGGGATAACCCCAAAATAGCCGACTGCGGCTAATAGAGCTGTAATGAATTCTTTGAGCAGCCGTCAATGGGCCGCGATGCGATTCCAATGTTTGCCACTTAGCCGCCTATAGGTACGGGACCGCGGGCTTATAGCGACTGTTTGGGAGTGCAACGGGGTATAATAATAAATAAATAAATGCGCCAGACAATCACACCAATCAACCTGGTCTCAAACTAGGGCAACCCCTGTACTATGAGTACCAGATGACGATAATCTGGGGGCGTCAACCCAGAACACCTAGACCCAAGACAACTTAGAAAATGTAGTTTCCTAAATTGACTTGACCGGGAATCGAACCCGGGACACCTTAGCCACTGCGCCATCGAGGCCGTCAGATATGTTTCGAATTCGAATTTACGATGTTATTATGTTTTTTTTTAATTGCTTTCTAGCTTTTGTTTGGTCTGTCTGACCGGCGTGAAGCAGCCCCTCTGCTTTTTTCCCCGAGTGAATGAGGGTACCGGAGGCCCGCCGCGCCGGGGGGAAGGGGATAAAAGGTTAGCAGCGCACTTGTGACTCCACTGGTGTTGCAGGTGTCCATGGGCGGCGGTAATCGCTTACCATCAGGTGATCCGCCTGCTCCACATATTCCTACGTAGCGTATTCCTTCTAGAAAGGTTGGCAGCGCACTTGTTACGCCTTGGTGTTGCGGGTGTCCAATGTCCATCGGCAGCAGTAATCGCTTACCATAAGATGATCCGTCTGTTCGTTTGCCTCTATACTAACATAAAAAAAGTTAAAACCTGCCATTACACCCTTCTCCATCACGACAGCCAATGGCGTTATTTTGAAGTCCAATTTATTTTTGGTCGCCTGATCGTACTTTGAGGTGTATTAATACAATATATCTGTTAATTTTTAATGGACTCCGGCCTATCTGGCAGTATTGAATGGAACATGATAGTTTTGTCGCCTCGGTTGTGTCAATTAGTGGGTCTACGAATGTTTGTAATGTGTACGGAGGGAAATAACCTCTATTTCCCTCCTCTCCTCTTTGGGCAGAATCTATACTAATATTATAAATGGGAAAGTGTGTCTGTCTGTATGTTCGTCTTTCTTTAGAAAGAAACAGATAAGTACCTTCTTTATTTTGAATGTATTATCCTTGTATTGCATGGGAATCGAACTGGGAAAAAAAGATTGACTATTTTATTCTACCAATTAAATTTGAAATATACTTTTGGAAAAACTACCTTAAATTCTTAAGTTATCATGTTTTACTTAACTTTGTAAGGCCCAAACAGCAGACAAGACACAATGGAAAATCAATCGTTTAATGCCTTTTAAAAGGCTTTTGGGTAAAGGAAACATTCCTTTATAAATATCTAAAGACATAAAATGGCATTCAATGTGTTTTTTTAATTTTCCTTATTTATAATTTTTTGGGTAATTCTCCCGGGAATCAAACCAGAAACAAAAACTCTTCAACTTACCAATCGATACAGCTGTTAAAGATAAGTACATTTTCTTCGAGAAACCTTATCTATACTATTTATAAAGAGGTTAATCACAAATTATACGCCAGGGCTTATAGCTATCCCGAAAACACGAAATACTTGCGCGATACAATCAACGCCCAGCGCCATCTATTGGTAGGCAGTGGAACTACTGCCCCGAAACGAAGTGAGGGCGGGCCACTAGTGTCTTATATTCTTGTATCGGGTAAGATATCTAAATATTTCAACGTGCTGACCATTTTGAACACCGTAACCACAAACAGTAACTGTCATAATATTATTATTGTCATTAGTTATTTAATCAATGAAATACTTTACATAATGTCTATACCTGTATTCTACAACTTGTTGATGTGTACTATCTTTCTTGTCTGTAGTCAATGAATGTTTACTTACTTACTCTACCATCTGCCACGAGTCTTTGCGTATGGTAATCCAGGGGAAGGAGGGTTAAAAGGTAAGCAGCTCACTTGTGATACCATTGGTGTTGCAGGCGTCTTGTTACAACAAAGTCATGGCGCAAAAAACGGGTTTTCTGTGACGTTTTAGGCATTCTATAAGTAGGTTCATTGCCTGGGCATTGTACACAATGTCAGATTATAAAAGTTGCCAGTAACATATCGATTCAAAAGATCGATAAATACGAGTATCGATATGAAATCGCCGTGGCCCACAGCTCGACCGCCACCGGCAAAATTTACAACTATACTTTTCGCGAAATAAATCTTAGAATAAGAAACGGTGTCTCACACCGCATTACAAAATAATGTACGACATGTCAATATGGCTGATTCATTACGGAGCAATTAAGGGAGATAAGGCAGCGTAATTATGTATGCTAATCGAAGGTAATACCACTCGTTGCAAGACTGCCTGGCCGGGCCTGCTTCGGCTATCAATTTAATTAAAATATACCAACATAATGCAGTTATAAATGGGAGCGTTGGAAGTTTTAAAGAAGTCGGTTGGAATTTATTGCGTGTCCGAACCGGAAAATTAGTAAGAAGAGTAAAAGTATGAAAACATTTATTGACCACAACACATTTCACATAGACGAAAAATACAAAAGAAAGAACCACAGAACAAGGTTAAAGCCAACGGCCAACAAGCGCTGGTTCTTAGGCTGAACCTTGGGTGGAAATGAATCGTGGGAGAGTTACTTAAGCTTCGGCATGAATGGGCTTGACCAGAGTGGTACCACGGTCTCATAGAAGACTGCTGTGTAGTCTTCTATGTCTAGTCTGTCTTTCTAGTTATCTAACCGTGCTAGTGCTTTCCTTTGTACATTTGTAAAAGTAAAGTATCAGCCTATATACTGCCCAATGGCAGGGCAAAGGCCTCCATCATAGAAATCAAGTCATCGCTACTATAATGGGATAAGACTTTATCACCACACTTGCCTAACGCGGATTGATGATCACAAACCCGAGCTATGATCGAAAAATTCGAACTATACTTTTTGCTCACACAGATATTTTTGTACAATAAAAAACTGCGCAGTAGCAGAATGCCTCCCATTATGCAAATCGTATCGGACATTAAGCAACATTTACTAAGAATCGATCTATAATAACTGTTAATTTTAAACTAGTATAATCAAATGCAAATAATTGCAATCAGTAGCATAATGAGCAATCTAGTTTACAATGTAATAGATGCAAACGTCTTTGATCCTGGATTAAAGTATTCTAAGTAATTGTAGGTACAGCTTGAGGCCATGTATTTTGTAGAGCAACTTTGCATTAAATTAATAATACGTATAATCCTATTTATAGTTCAATCTTAAGCTTGAACTACTTCAATTACTTTGGTATAATCTATTGCATATGTTAAGTAAACCGGCACGACATTAAAAATTTAAATCTTTAAGAAACAAGCCTATACCTTCCTAAAAGCCAGGCAACTTATCTGCACTCCTTCTGGTGTAGTTGATGTCCATAGGCAGCAGTGATGATATACCATCTGGTTTGCCTACTATAAACTATTTCATAAAATAAGCTTTTTAAATTATTTGATGTGATTTCAGGTTTGAAATTCGGATTCGAACCTATCACTAACTGCGGGACTTTTCTGACCAACTGAGCTATGTACCCATAAGGTTTCTGTAGCCATTCTTTGGTAGTTAGTTGGTAAAAGAATCAAAATGTAAGTTTCCCGAATTCGAATCCTTTTCCACCAAGATTTATTAAGCGCCAAAAGAGTCCACAACTGCCACAGTAAGTAAGCTTGCAGGTCGTACCGGTCTATGTCACTTAAAGACCCAGCATTAGTATGTGGTCTATTGAAGTAGAAGGCTGTTAAAGAGTTATATACTCAAAAAGAAAAATTGCGTTTCACGTGTCAAACAGTTCACGTAGTTCGCTGAACGAATGCTAGTAGCACAAATGCTAATCGTGTAAGAGTTGTAAGCAGTTTCAATTAAAGCCAGTCAGACTATAACCGCCCGCGCGGAGACTTGTCACATAGTAGGGGACGTACAGAAGGCTACTCGGTACATATGTACTTGTTATTACAATACTAATTGTTAATAATATAGTAGGACATAGATAGGGGTGCGTTGTACAACATTTTTCAATGGGAAAATGTCAATCAACACTGACTGTTACCGATCCGACTTTTGACTGTTACTTTTGAGCAGATGCTGATTAATATCGTTAGAATATGAATCAAATCGTATTTTTTTGCCCTAGGGGGGTAAACTTACCATAATGACTCCAAAGGTCGTGTGGTTGATTCCCACCCTGGACAAACATTCGTGTGATGAACATTTGTGTTTGTTCAGTGTCTGGTTGTTATACAATTATGTGTTAAAGTATTACATTTGTGTTTCCTCCGTTGTCTGATATCTGTAACACAAGTGCTTAAGCTACTGTTAGTATGGAGTCAGCTCATACATGGTACATGAGGTTAAATAAAAAATAAACAATGAAAACAATGAGACTTCCGTCCGCTTCCGCGCGCGTTTTTGTCACCTTCTGTTTGTCGTTGAGAGAGTAGTTTCCTCGGATGACGCCTTGCCTTCTGTTCTTTAGCTACTTCGTGGCCAATCGACTACAGTCAAAGCAGTAACTTCGAGTGAGTACATAATAAAATGGCGCGGATACAGAGTGGGTGCGCGCGCGCCGTTGGCACGTCACGCTGGATTTATGTTGGAAATTCGCGTGCTAGCTCCATTTTTGTGCATAACTGGATCTGGTTAGGGTTGAATGCGCTTTTCTCTTTGGACACTGTATACACCGTTCACCTGATGGCAAGTGACACACCGCCGCCGTAGGACAGAACATTTGAGGCATCACAAATGCGTTGAAAGCTTATATTTATGATAGTTATTTGAGGACATACAGACTTAAGTCAGGTAACAATAGTTATTTAACTTTACCTCACACACAGACAGATGATATGATATAATGGATGACAGACTTTGTTCTTTTGTGCCTGTAAATTTCATATTTTGATTTCACGGCCGTTTACCATTCAGGCGAAGTGAGGCCATCTTGATTGTACTCAATATTATAAAAACCCCTTAACTTTGTCTTTTATTAATATAAGTCAATCAAGTAGATATAATAAGAACTGAACACTTCTCATATTTTTATTCTAAACGAAAACTTGGATTTGAATTTAAAAACTTATCCTCTTCAGGTTTTGTATGAAGCCTGTCCAGTCAAGTCGGCCACGTTGAAAGAATCAGTATTATAAGTAGTAATCTCTATACCAGATCGGGGCGTCAAGACGGCATATTTTCGGCAACCTACTAGTCGTCGGCAAATGGGGCGCCCACGCCAGCGCTGGCGGGAACGGACCTGTAAGAATTAGAAGAAGGAGATTGGCGACAAGCTGCAAGATCGAGATAAATGGCGACATCTCGCATCCGAGGCTAAGATTCATTTTCGGTAGTTGAGTTCGGTACTCCGAATTGTGTACTATTAAGTATTCTGTGATTGTTCAGAAATCAGAAAACATTATTTTCATAAGGAATTTTGTATTCGTAATTCGTATACAGTTAGTCAATACATTGTAATAGTTATAATTTCGCTTTACCGCCGATCAGATCGAGTCAGGTGAAGATCCTTATTGAATTACCCACTAGACCAAAATCCCTATCGCCATGACCCCCAACCCTAGGCTCTATCGAGTCTAGATTTATTCCTCCACGTCGTGATTTGCGAGACATTATGATAAGTGGGCGAACGGCAGCGAGCAATTAGAGCAGCATACGGGAGAATTAAATATACCGACTTATAGCGATGTTTGATCAGTTAAGCGTTTTGTTAGTGGGATGTTACGCTACTTTTATTAGTTAGTTAATCGGCTCAGAACGACCCGTAGTAGATCTTAGTTTTATTAATATTGTAAAAGACCAAACGCGGAGCTGGTGTTATGCATCCTTTTATTTTCTAATAAAAAATAAAATCACTTTCACAAACCGAGTGGCTTCGCCCGCTACGCGTCAATCTACAGTCTTCTCTAGCTGGAACACATTTTCAAACTTAGACGTTATGGGTACTTGTTTTTTAAATAAGCCGCAAATCAATGGCCAGTAACGAGAGAGTTTCCTGTCGTTACAATATTTACATGTGGGAGAGACACGCTTCGGCATTACTGGGCCGCCCGGCTCGAACAGGGTGATACAGACGTAAAGAAAACTGGCGTAGAGCGGCACGCACTGTGTTTGTATGAATGAGGGTAGCATGCGCCTAATCTGTGAGAAAAAAGAAGCCAAAAACTTAGCAGCGTAGTTACTTATGACTGGATTATAATTGTTTACAATTAGGTGATCCGTCAGCTCGTCTGCTACCTATCACATAAAAATAATATAAATCTTAAACACGTTAAGTTACAACACACGATCACAAGATTTATTGTGTGCGCTGCCAACCTTTTACCCCCGATTGGGCCTCCGGTACCCTCACTCACTCGTCGAAACACAGTGCAAGCGCTGCTTAACACTTATCTGCGAGTATCTTACCGTATCGTCCCCTCCTGCAACGACTCCTCCATATCGATACGATATACGTATTTCCATTTATTAGAAATCGATAGCTTTGACCGTAACAAGTCTACGAACTGCACGCAGAATCCACATGCGAATTACTCCGAAAATCACTACATCCCTATTTAAAAGCGAGCGAGATCAAAACAGAGAGCCGCCCTAGCTGACAGACGATATACCTATCCTTATTGGACTGCACCAAAGATACACAGCTATTACTTTATACAGCGCACAAAACCTTGTGAGACCAGAAATCTATGCCTACAGAGAGGCTGTGTCGAAAATTATAGGGGGGAAGGGGGGTAGGGAGGCAAGGGTGGGCAGTCACCGCCCTGATATGTGACCGGAGAGTCTTGTTCAACAAACGATGACGATGATTTAAGCCTAGGCGTTTTAAGTGTATTACGGAGGTAGAAATCCGGCTTTCCGGGCTTAGGCATAGATTTGAGTGAGCTAGCTATTATGGCCTCTCGATTTATGTGCAACGTCTGTGTTGGCTGATGTTGATGATTTTTGGGAGATAGGAGTTAAGTTTAGGGATAAAAGGTATTATACATGATTGCATCGTCAGACAGAAATGTTAGCAAATCTTTATTCGAAGTCATCACATGCATATATTTTGCCCTCTTTAACATAAACGGGACTAAACGCGAGGAAATTTAAATATGAGTACATTATAGCACTTACTGCTTGACGTTTCGACTGCGATACAACAGCCGTGGACTCCCAAGTATTTGGTAACGTTTATATGAATTATTTGTATAATGCAACGCGAAAGTTTAAAAACATATTTTGCCCTGTCAACAAATTATCTAGAATTGTCGCAGCAGGGTATCTTTTGTCGGGCGTCTTTGTCATTCGTCGTCGAATCATCCACCCCTTTGTCAATCATGTCATTCTGCATAAAATTTATATATGTATCCCTTTCCTTCTATTTTTCGAAGTAATTTTCGTTGGCTAGTATTTAACTGATCACCAAACAAACCTCTCTGAGCCACCATGGTTGCTAATTGCACACCAAAATTTTTAAGTAGAAAATCAGAAAATGTTTGATTTGGTGTACTTACAAATTGCATTTTTTAAGTGGTCAAAAGTATTTTAGTTGCTCCATATATTATATTATTTCATTTTCATCAGCTGTTACAATAAATTATTAAAACGGGAATTAACGCGAACAACGCAACGCGAAAATCTAAAAACGTATTCATCAGCTTTTGATTAGAGGCATGCACGGACAAACAAATACTTCCGAGGAGGCATGTAAGTACATTACAGGGTTATTAGGGCATGTAGTACATTACAAGTACAGGGTTATTTTTAATACAAAACAACCTCACTAACCTACATAGCATCATAATCAACTTTTTCTACGACTTTTGAAAAACCTGAAAAATTAAATCCGCATTTCCGTACAAACTCTACACCTAATTAATTATTTTAGTATGTGTATATTACAAACTTATAGTAGTACCAACTAACATACAAACATGATCCACCTTTAACCTCATCTTTACTTAACGTCAGGTGTGATTGAGGTCAACTCTTTGTCTGTAGTAACATTACATACGAGTATACCCCCAAACACTGTAAAAACACAATTTTGTACTTAACCAACTTTTACCCACTTTGCCAATAAGCTTATTATCTGTAGTAGATCCTGATCCTTGTTTATATTTCCATAGAATTTCGAACATAGTGCATTGCGTTTCATTTAGGCAGGGCTGCCACACTAGATAACTAAATATTAGTGTAGCAGCCCTCTTCTCCATAGCGACAGAGAAGAGGGCTACCACACTAATTCGATACTGAAATCGAATACCTAGGTCACCTAATTAGGAATGAGAGGTAAGGGCTGCTTCAACTCATCAGGATGGGTAAAATAGAGCGGAGGCGACGCGTTGGAAGAAGGAAATACTCTCGGCGTCAAAAAAATCGCACATCTGCGTAGTTTTCATACTAACGCGCTCATATCACAGGTTCGTATATTAAAAAGTAAAACATTTTATTACAATATTGATGATTGAATAAGGTGACATTACCAATGTATGCTCGTCTTTTAATCCAAAATTTTCATCTTCCATGGAATTTACTTGATTCGTCCAAAAAAATTTAAAAGTAAATCAGTTTTTCAGCTCCATAGAACATTGATTTACTTTTTTATGTTTGGGAAAATTAGGAAGTTTTCACGACTAATTAAGAAGCATGATTAACAGACGAGCATATAAAAACCATGTTACGTAAAAAATATTGCAATCAAATGTTTTACTGTTTTATATACGAAGCCGTGATATGAGCGCGTTAGTATGAAAACTACGCAGATGTGCGAATTTTTTTGACGCCGAGTGTAGTTGTGGAAACGAAATGTATGAATGTGATTAGATAAGTAAGTAAGTGTGAGTGTGTGGCATGTATTTATATTTAATTATCCTCGCGTTTATTCCTGTTTATATCAGTATTTATCTACTATCTTCTATATCTTCTTCTTCTATCTATACTATTTATAACGAGATAACTTCTATAGACAACGACAAGGCTTATAGGTAAACCGAAAACACGAAAAGCTTGCGCGATGTTATTGGACACAGCGCCATCTATTGGTTCATTTCTGAATTATGGTCCCGAAGCGAAGAGACGGGCGGGCCACTTATCTAGATATATCAAGAAAACATAGATACACTTCGATCGTCACAAAAATATTGACGTCTTGTTTTCATTTTCACGTAAGTAGATGTTAAAATTTGTCAAATAAATCCTTAAATCTGACTGTTCATTTTTAACATACACCATCAATGATTAGTTAATGAACGTTAACCTCCGTTTGAACACCTATGAGTGTTTAATTAACTTTTGCTGTACCATAAATTGTCACTTAAGTAAAAATATCAACCTTTATTAATAGACATAAAGACTATTCATAATTAAGATAACGAGCATTAAAGTTAATTGACGTCTCTGAGTGCGACAGGCAGGTCATAATAATATATCCGTTGCACTATACTATGCTGTTTTCCGAAAATGCAGTCCCCTCCTAATTACTTCCCCCCACAAAAACACAGACCAAACCAATCCTTTGACTAATCAAATCCTCAGCCATGGCAAAATTCGTTATTGAATTTTTCTCGAGTTAATCTTGTATTCAAATTTTAATTATATCATTCTGGCGTTTGAATAAAAACGAATTCATTTGCGCTGTCGGTGAATAATAATGTGTTCGGACGAACCCACTCACGAATTACAGGGGCCGATTCTCACACCGTACTGTAATGGAGATAATTACGTGATTGTTATACATCAATAAGGTATTTTACGACTTTTTTTATTTATTTATTGTAAGTTTTTGAAGTATGAGTCACAGCTCACTTTTTATTTTTTATCTATCATTTGGGAGACTTTGCCACTCTATATGTATCTTTGGAACAAATCTAAATACAAAAACACAAAATAATTACACACAGAAAGCAGGCTGCCCACTAAGAGCTAAGTACTCATGCTGGGCAATAACCCTAGCATATGTCAACGAACTCTTCTAAATTCAAAATCAGGCTGAGTCTACCTTCTGTGTGTAATTATTTTGTGACATAGAGTTGCAAAGTTACCAAACAGAAAAGGAGAGTGATAGCGCTATATCAAAAGTTTGTTGCTCTATTTAAAAATGTTTCTTCCATTATCGTACACTTATAGGTACCTACAGTAAATTATCGAGTCTAGGTATCGGATGTCGATATTTTAACGACAGTAAAATACCCATTAGTGCCGTAACTTTAAGAGTAGTTGGTACCCTTGGCTTATTGTGCACAGTAAAGTTAATGTGATAGGTTAAAGTCGATCAGACGGATCACCTGATGGTAAGCGATTACCACCGCCCTTAGACACCTGCAACACCAGCAGAGTCACAAGTGCGCTGCCAAACTTTAACTCCCTTTCCCCCCAAATGGATCTCCGGTACTCTCAGCGAAACACTGCGCAGGCGCTGCTTCACGCCGGTCTTCTGTGAGGCCGTGGTATCGCTCCGGTCTGGTCTCGGGTTACTCAGGTGGATGTGTGGTGTATTTGCGTTTAAGGGGACACCACCCACACCAGTGTGACTGCGTGACAAATTTATGGAGATCAACAATTAATTCCTATCTCTGTATCCGGAAAAGCACTTTTCATGACCTCATATGCATATTGAAATGATGCCATGTGATTACGATGCTTAGAATGTTGTGATGGACAGACAAACAACATAGCAGCTAATTCGAGCTAGTGCTGCCAACTAAATATCAGTAGTTGGTGCTTGGTGCGATGTAAAAAGTGCTACCTAGTGTTAAGAATTTACAAAAATAGTGGTAGTAGCGGTTTGCTAGATACGACACAGAGTGATATAATTTTAACCACGTTTTCTTTCAATCATTCTGAGAAAGATTGATAAAGACTTCTGGAAATTGGCCTAAAAAATCAACTTTTCATACTTATAAAGATGGTTACGCGACTTGTTAATTTTGTAAGTATGAGGAGACAAGAAAGAATAGAATTTTCATAAGTTGTAGAACAGGATGTTCAGAATGGTCGGTAGAAAGGTTAAAGGGATGTTCATAGATAAGTATACCTTTACCAACGATGACATATTTTTAAAATCGGCTTGTTGCAAACACACTACAATAAATCAAATGTTTTACCTCTACAAATAGTAGTGTTGAAATACCTTGAATTCATCACAAATAGATTATCTAATCGCATTGGACGGCGCGGTGTCCTGTGGGTAGAATACGTGCCCTTTGCGCGTTGGTCCGATAATATTGTTAATGTTAGCGGGGAAACAATGGATGAAGCTGGCAGGGGACCGTAGGGCATGATAGAGAAGAGCCTATACTCAACAGTGCGTGGATGTGGGCTGATATGAAGATGATGATACGCATTGGGGTTCTAGTGAGCAGACTGCACAACCTTATATAGACAATTATTATTATAGACGGGAATTAACGCGACGTAATTTTTTAAGCACATAATTATGTACTTACTGCTTGACGTTTCGGCTGCGTTACAACAGCCGTGGTCACAAGCGAACTCAATATAGACAGTAGACAGACTTCTTAAAAGGTCGGCCATTTGCGACTCCTCTGGTGTTGCGGGTGTCCATGGGCGGCGGTAATCGCTTACCATCCGTCCGGATCCGTCTGTTCGTCTGCCCCCTATCTCGTAAAAAAAAAAGACTTATATAGACAGTTGCGGTCTCTGGCCGCTTGACTCCGTTGTGCCACGAACCAAAATTGACACTTATGAAAATAGTGCTAGATCTAGCACTTTTACTGGCAACACTTCGACGCGAAAGCGGTGAATCTGTAACGAATCGTGTCAAGCTAGACGTGACGTGACTGCAGTCTATTGGACCTTAAAATAATTGTTGCTTACTTAATTTAATCCTGAGCTGTAAATTTTAGATGTGCAATCTGCGAATAGTTGTCTGATGCGCTGTTGACTAATACGTTATTAATGACAACGATATGCATACATTTGTATGAGGACAATAATTGTGATTGCTAAAGGACTAATTTCCATGAGGAACAAATCAAACTCTCATGTTTGATTTTGTTTTGTCAGGAGAAGTCCTGAAAAGAATTTCCTGATCGCTATGACAACGGAATGTGGATCAACTGATTAGCATACGTTTTTCAATAAGGCGGGCTTTGTTTAGACGCTTGGTAACTACTAAAATTGTAGAATGTAGTTAGAGTTTTTTTTTCTGTTAGGTACAGTCAGCCACACAGGTTACCACAACCTGTCAAATTTCCTCAATTCATATTCAACCTAATGTACAAATGACAGTAAGATGAGAGTCGATTGAAGAAATGTGAAAGTTTTGTATACTTTGATGTGTGGCTGTACGTACACATTGAGTACCATAGAAATGCTTAAATTGTACTTGAAAACTGTTCTTAAAGTCTTTGTAAACCGACATAACCATACTAAACAAATTGTTCTGTTCTGTAACTTTCGGAAAATCGCAAAAAAAAATCAACTTTTTTTCATACAAAAACGGTCACGCTTGACTTGGTCATTTTGTATGGGGAGATCGAAAAAGAATTGATGTTCAAATGTTGTTCAACGGTCTCACTTAACTTAAGTAATATAAGGTGTTACGTTAAGAAACTCTATTCTTAAACAAACTTTCTCACGACAGTCACAATCTTCACTATTGCTAGTTAACTTAGCCATGTGTTAGTAGTTAAAACGTTCCCTTGTATTCGTGAGGTGAAGGCTAATTAGAGGTAACCTAATTAGTATAAGCGGTGATTAATTAACGCAAATGAGGCGAGATAAGCCTAATTAAACCGATAGCAACGGCGCTTCGGGTTCGGCTCCACACGTTGGTACCATTGGTTACTGAACCCGCAATATGAAGGATTTACACAAAACCAGTCTTGGGTATAGCTGGAGGCACGAAAGTATAGCGATGACCGTTATTTGGCGCACTTGTAAAAAAGAAGACTTTCTATCAAAATTGGTTTCTGCGCACTCAAGGTCATAACTACACTTTCTTGCCTCGGACTATACTGTGGCCTTTGCTTGAGTTTGAAAAACTATCCTCGCTATCGAAAACTATCGCTTTGTCTCTTTCATTGTGATGCATTTGAAAGAGACAGAGCAATAGTTTACGTTATGCCAGTTTTCGATGTCAACTCATGGTAGCGCTATTGTACCTACTCGTATATCACGATACCTTCACACTTTTTTTGTGTTTTTGTTTTTAAAATTGAACCGGGGGATTATTGGTGCGTAGGTACCTACTCGAAGAAATCGGATCGACTGATGCAATTCAAAGGTGTTAAATTATATTTTACTTACTGTTTTTTTTTAGTGTACCTACACATTTGGTGTCCTTTTTTGGAGTATAGTGATAAGAATCGTTGGATTGTACCATTTTTTTAATACTTACTGACATTGTGTGTCGGTCGAGTGAGGTGTCACGTGAACAACTTGCTTTGACCAAAAGGAGTCTGAAAACCTGCGATTTCGTAAAAGCAGTCACAACAGAATCCGTAGGTCGACAATTTGTTGAGTGACTGTGACGTTGACTGACTTCAACAGTGGTTTACCAACTTTTCAAAAAAATACTTATTTCTTGACATTGGCGAATTTATCTTAATAAAGGAGGTTAGAGCCCTATTTTTATAAAAAAATAACCATAATACGCTGAGCATATAAGTGCATAACATATTAAGTATACTTACTTGTAATTCAATATTAGTTGATGAGAGTAGAGACATAATGTAATGACGCAAAGTGTGGCTATCTGTACATAGTCTTAAGCAAAACACCTTACATAATTTTAGAACTCGGAATCTCAAAATCGTAATAATGCGTCATCACCGTCTCGAAACATTATCTCGATGAGCATTCTCGCTAAAAGAAAGCGTCATTATATAAAACAGAATTACTCTTCCATTCTCCAACAAGAAATAAAATGGCGAAAACGACATCTCTTTCGGCATTAGTGACGCAATCTCGCAAAAGGGCACACCATTTGTGTAATACTCGTCAATAATAATTTCATTAAAATGTAGATCTAGTTAAAAGCATTTTTTCTGATTAATTTTCAGTCGCGGGCCGCGCTCTTCTTTTTTTAATTGAATATCAGGCCACTTTGATGGCGACGAGAGAAAGGGTTCAAAAAAAGTTCGCCCTCATTTGAATAAAATAACAGCACTCGCACTTTGCATTTACGGAGATATTTCAAATTATATCTGGACTCTTTTTTGTTTTAATTTTTTTTTGTTCTCCGTATTTATTTTATTTTTCCATCAGCGCTCCCCGTCTAATTGAGTTAGGCCTCCAAATCGAAAATGTCGATCGTGTTGTAATTCAATTTATTTTTGTTTCTAATGGAGTTCGGAGATTTTTATTTTTTTGCACTGTAATTTTGCGAAGGGTTGACTGTGCTTACTGATCATGAGTATTTAGGTTATGTTCTTTTTATATTGTACTCGGTTTGTTTATTTTAATTAAGGTTCTATCTGGGTTAAATGTTGCTGCCCTATTATACAGGGCTAAAATTTTACAGCTAGCTAGCTCAAATTGTGCCAGTGGAAATTGCTGATTTTACTAAATAAAGTACATTTTTTATCAATGTTTCTTTATAACGTAACTATACTTATTAACATATAGAACCTACTGTTGAAATGTGATTGAGTTTTTATTCGTCATCAGCTCAGAGTGTCATTTGCGATCAAAGCCAATGTCTTTGAGCTTGGAGAAAGTTTGGACTATGATCCACTATCTGGTGGAAGTCTAAGACCTCCACAACCTTTAGATCGTGAAACCAGACAACTGAATTATGGTTGTATGTTCAGAATAATATTTTTTTATATTGTTGATAGGCTAACTTGTCCACAATCTCCACCCACAACTTATGCCGCTTGCTCGTTTCCTTCTTGTATCATAAAAAAAAAATTGCACCTGATCACCCAGTTTTAGGTATTTACTGTTTTAGGGTAGGTTGGTAGTCCAAAAGGCTGCAGGTTTCCTTACGATATTTTTAACACAGGAACTTTATATGGGTAATCCAGAATTCCAGAGGCGCTCGGATTCGAACCGACTTTCGCTACGGCATTTTCTTATCTCCTGCACCATCGCTCAAAGCTACCTAGATATGTAAAAAGAAACAGACCCTCAACTAAAGAGGCTACTCCAAAGAGGTCGCAACATTTTTCCTCCTAATGACAATGAGGTTGTATAATGAAGGCATGTATATCCATTATTATATTAGCGATACACGCTGCAACAATGCGGCGCGGCCCGGTGCCTCTCAGCTACACTTGTCGCTTGTACAGCGACGGAACAGTTTTGATACTTTACTCATACATTTTAAATTAGAGCCACACAGATTACTTTTAACATTATCACACGGACAGTACGGACATTAACACGGAATCAGTCAAAGTATTAGTTTTTGTATGAATTTATTATTTCCTACTTATTAGATAAATACTTAATAATTCATCCTGTAACTGAACTTTACATAATTTCTAAGGTGTCTGTTTTAAGAATTGTATGCTATAGAAAGGCAATAAAATCCTGTATGCTAAGTATATAAACTTGAAAATTCTGATAAAAATAAACAGAGTAATTAATTAGACTAAATAAATGCGCCAGACAATCACACCAACCTGGTGTGATCTCCAACTAGAGCAACCTGTACATTACGATGAGGATATTAGGTCAACACAGAGACCAAAAAAACTAGGAAATTTAGTTTCCAATTAACTTGACAAGTTTCTTTTTTTTATATTTGCTTTGACCGGGAATCGATCCCGGGATCTTATTCGTATACCACAGGGACTTATAACATACTAACAGATTATTAAGGATTATTTTACTAAACAAAATACCAACCGTTTACTAAGTTTCTTTGACATTTTAGTAATCAAATAACCTATTTTACTTTTTAAACAGTTCGTACACTCGTGTTGCAAGTATCAAGACTGCGCAGCCGGCGCGGGCGTTTAAGAGAGTGAGAAAAGCTCGCCGCCCGGCCTATTCGTTCCAACGAGGGCTCCCGCCTACTTTGTGCCGCGCCGCCTAGGGCAAAGCGGTAAGTAGCTTTTCTTCACTTTTTTTATTTACAAAATGACAGCTTCCTCGTAGACTGACATATTTTTTTTTTAATATTATGTCTGCTGTCTGTACTTAGGTGGAGTGTTGTAATTGCAACTGTCTGGTTATTGCAACTAAAAACCCATCGAAATATGTAAGGGAACATGACCGTACCAAGGTTCTGGGCCAGAGGAAGGCAAATCAGAGTTTTTACAAGCTTAAACTTAAATTAAAATAGGTTACTTTTTTTTTTTAAATAAAACTACCTAGGTCTTTTTTGTGATAGATGGCAGACGAGCAGATTAATCAACTGATATGCGATAAGCCTGGTAAGCAATAGACACCTGCAACACCAGTAGAGTGTAAGTGCGCTGCCGACCTTTGACCCCTTTTCCCCCCAAATGGTTTTTTTCATTTCTATAGATAAAAGTAGGTACTAGATAAGTTAAATTAGTAGGGACGTCAACAAGATTCAGGGGGGGGGGGGCAGGTGCCTTCGGACACCTGCAACACCAGTAGTGTCACAAATGCGCGCTTACCTTTTAGCCCCCTTCCCCTTGATTAGGCCTCCGGTACCCTCACTCACGCAGCGAAACACAGCATGCACTGCTTCACGCCGGTTTTCTGTGAGGACGTGGTATTACTCAAGCGTGGCTCTCTCACTGATAAAAAAGAAAAAAATCTAGATTTCTTAAAAAGCAAAGTTCCTCACTTGTCCGAATGCGCCCGCGGCGTTATTCTCGGAAGAATGTCGGGGTGAGGTGCGGAAGCGAGTGGCCCTCAGCGGGGGCGACTTGACACTCATTTAAGTAGCATATAATTCAGTTTATTTAGCCGAATTGAATCTCGTAGGAAGGGTTGCCGCGGAAAAATACATTTGCACAACAAACTTGGAAGCTGGGATTGTGGGGGAAAGAATACGATGGGATACAGAACCTTTTGCGTTCTGTTCTGTGTGTTTTTATTGTAGTACCTTCGTAGTACTAAAGTACCCTTTCTCTAAGACTAGAAATCGAAGATTGGCACAGAAATACCCACAATAATTATTGTAAGCAAAAGTGGATGTGATGGTCGGGAGTGATCATCATTTCCCATTTTCAACCAGGATCTTAAGATTGACCACCAGATCTTGATAGTTTTCTTTCTAACACAAAAAAAAATGGATGGATGACCCGTTTAGCGCAGTGGTTTGAGCGCCGGTTGAGACGCAAGAGTCGCGTGTTCGATTCCCGCACCAACACAAATGTTTGTTGATGAAACAGATATTGTGTTGGGTCTAGTTGTGTGTGGTTTCATCGTTGTTCCTAGTTTCCATAGCACAAGGGAAAGCCTTAGTTTGGGACCAGACAATGGATGTGATGTTGTTGTTGTCTGAAGCCGAAGCGTGTCTCTCCCACGGTTACTCGCAAATGCTCTTAAAAAGCTGACCAAGATTCATCTTTCAAAATCTCGTTCGAGTCATGTGACAGTCACATAAGCTACTATTTCCACTTTCTCAAAAAAGTTTTAAGATGAAGGGTTGTTATCGTTTTTATTGGAATAAATTAGTGGAATTGTTCCCTGGCTAATGAATGTCGCGCGGACAGACGGACCGGTAGGTTTTCCTTTAATTAATTGATTTAATGAGAATTCGGCGCCTTATTTCAGCGCTTGATTTTCAGGCACCGTAATTTGAGATTTGTCGAACCCTTTGAATTAGTTGCGAGGGTGATGAATTTGAATAATTTAAGTGAATTGTTTAAAAAACATGATTTTAACTCTCAAGTCTCAAGCAAGTCTGTGTATCTGAAAATGAATTTTCCATTTCTTAATTGTCCATTGACTATGGATTAATTACCAACGATTAAAATCTTACTTCCGCGTTGGTCATGTAATGAGAAGAGAAACCAAAAGAGTGGTGGTCACCGATAATAATGACATCTAGATTAAAATAACCCACCCATCGGTGGGGCATTTTAGTCTAGATGTCATTATTATCGCCATTATTATTTATTATTAGATGTCATTTTAATCTAGATGTCATCATTATCGCAGTCTTCAAATCCATATTCTTCCGAAATTGACATCAGATTTTTTTAACATAAGAAACATTGTCTACTAGTCTTTGGTCAATTTTAAGGTTCTTATGTCAATCATCTGAGGCGTTCTGATCGTAGTCTTCCTCCTTCTCGTGTCGTATTTCTCATTACTGAGAGTCGTGATTCTCCCGTGAGAGCTCAATTTTTCTCTATCATGGTCTTCCATCTACTTTTATCCTTTGCAACCTGGAGGGCATCATGCAGATTTGGTGACCAGCATCGAGCGTATACTTGGTCCGATCGTCTGATTAAGCTACGACCTCTGGGTCTCCTTCTATCTATCTACCTTGCCAGTGACCAATAGCTGCTTCCAAGTTATGCCCATCTTTCCGTGATAGTCTTACTGCAGTAAACAATAAGATACAGTCTAAAAAATATCATGATGAAACTTCAGAGACTATTTCTGTTCGAAAACACAAAAAAAAGAATTCACGATTTAACATATTACTGGCTACTTATAAATTCCTAACCAAGCCACAAAGAAAAAAGGCAACAAATTCAAACTAGTTCCACCGGAGTTCCAAATTCAAAATCCCAATTCGACGCTCAACTATCTCGCCCCCTAAGGTCAGGAGCACACCCCACCCCCCTTGATCATTTATAATGCCAAAATGTTTTAATTAAGATGCTGTAAAATGTAATTTACATGCAAATTCGGTTTATGTTAATGTGCCGCGTATATCTGTTTGGGTGCGTGCTTGCTATCTAATTTTGCGACAGTGTGTACCGTCATTATCTTGGCTCTAATGAGAAATCTGGCAACGGCTTGATGTTTGCATAATTAAACTTGCGGCTGGCGCGTTCGTTTTGATTGTTGTCGCGATAAAATAAGAGCCAGTCTTAATTCTTACACGTGTGACAGGATTGGACGGTTTTGTGGTTTGAGCACCTGTTTATGGGTTTTATAGTTGTTTTTTTTTAATTTTTGTTGACGCTGATTAAATGGGATTCGATTTTTCAATTGAAAAACCGACACACATTGACGTCACGTAGGAGATGGCTTAAGTACTAGTTTTAGTAGGTATCAGATAAATAAATGATGTATGACACCCACGAGTGTGACAACGCAAAAACCAAAGTGTTCATCACACGAACGTTTTTCCAGAGTTAGTTAAAAAAACAATTCACAATCTATATTCTCGTCCGTCTCTCGTTGTAGGGAATCTTTATCAGGTAAGGTAGCGGTGACGTAATCAATCTAAGCTAATTTTAAAAAATGGGTACGAAAAAGTTTTTTTTGTTCAAAATGGTAAAAGAAAAGGAGATATACTTACTTACTAAAGTAGATTCAACCACTAGAATGCGTCTCGAGACTTAAGCTGAACTATTAGTTTCGGCTGAACAATCTCGTCCTCCAAAACCCGCATAAATTAGTCCTATACTTTCTTGGTCCATCCAGAGGCGATTAAACGCAGGCATTGCACTAAATAAATCCCATTGTCAAAACATAAACAGTACACAACTTACACAATTATGTAAATTTTATGTTACCCCTAATTGCCAACTTATTTAAAGAGGTTTCTGTTAATTTCCAAGAGGGTGGCAACCCGGGTGGATTTCTTTTAAGATTGTATGTAAATGCTGTTACATAAGGAATTATCGATGGGGTTGCCAGCGGAGTGCGCAATAAAAATTCTAATTACTCAAAGTGTTTAATATTCAGAGGAGTTTTTCCGTAACTTTTTAATACAATGTTGAAGTCTTCATTCTTATCGTCGCTTAATGTAGGTATTGTAAATTTGTGTTTAAATAGAATTTTGTTTTAATGGTATTAAGGGACTTAATGTTGGTCCAAAGAGAACATTAGCAGGTCTTTGTTAAGTTTACGGCACTATAACATAATTGAGTTTTCAAACAATAGCCGCTAGCAGTCTTAAAGTATTCAACTTAATGACAAAAATTATGCTTACCTAATCAACAAAATTTATTGAAGAGAGCTTAGAGCAACACGGGAAGTTTGAATTCATGTGTAACTGACCTTATCTGTACTTCTCTAATAATCTTCAAAGCAAGAACTCTGTTAGAGTTCTTACTTACTTAATGGTAAACACAATTTGACTGCCTTTATAGTATCATCATCAGCAACCCACGCTCGTCCACTGCTGGACATAGGTCTCCCACAATGCACGCCACCGCTCCCGATTTTCGGCCACTCTAATCCAGCTCACTCCAGCCAGCCTTCGAATGTCGTCATCCCATCTTGTACCAAGAAAATAACTATCAACCGGTACGAAATTTCTTATTTTGGTAGGGAAGTTGTCGTTTTCGTTTGGTAGCCCATACAGCTTAATATATTAGTTAGAAAATTCAGCACTAGGTATAGCGAGGTTTATGGTCAGTCTTTTCCATCATTTTGGACAATATTATCACTAACTGCCGGACTCAGACACGTCATTTAACGTTACTCATTTTCATAATTATGGATAGTCTTTATGTCTATTAAGATATGGCAAAATATTTTCACTTCAGTGACAATTAAGGTTCAATTAACGTCTCTCAGTGCGGCATATGACTTAGGATGAAAGCAAAGTTACTCCATGGCTGAAGAAATAAAGGATATTGTCCATGCTTCCAATTTCAGCACAAACAAAACACGGTTCCATTCTCAAATGGCACCGACGAAAAAAAAAACAAAAAAACTATTCCAAATCCAAACGGAGCGCGCTCCAAAAAATTTACGGCCGTAATTAATTTGATGTACACTTTCGCTGGCTGTAAGTAAATAAAAAAAATATTTATTTTTTCTCTCAGCGGACAATGACTGTCCGAAAACGCGATGATACATGATCCTCGTTTGGTTGGGCCGTGTATTTTTTTTTATTAAAAAATCACATTAACGGGCGTTCATTGGGGCGGTGATAAATAATGCCCTCCTTATTCAAATTTTTGTTTTTGTTCAGCCCCCGCGTTATAAATGAGCTTATTTGGAAAACCGGGCGAAATGATAGGGAGCGATAAAAATGCTCAATTATGAATGTTCGTATCGCGAATGTGTGCCACACGAGTATACCTACCTATGTGGAAATTATAATTACTTATTGATTATTTGGCTTTGAATAGAGAGAAAATTTAATTGATGGTCTGTTGGTCGACATGAAACTGTTTACCTAAATGTCAATACCCAAGCAATGACTGTACAACAGCAATTATTTTTTTTTACTGTAGGCCAACTCTTGACCACAATCGCACCAAAAGGAAAGTGATGATGAGGTTTATGTATAAAGATGCCTGTTCACTCTTGCCTTAAAGATGTCCAGATTATAGTGGTCGGGAAAACAGACCTCGGCAGGGAGTTCTATTCCTTATGAAAAAGTTGCGTCTATTAGTCATCGCTTACCATCAGGCATACTGCACGCTTGTTTGCCTCCGTCGTTGTATGTATAAACACGATGGGTCTTAGTAAATGAGACAGAGATATCTCAGTGGATAAGGACGCGCGTTCCACACGAGGGATCGTGGCTCGAAGCCGATCATGCATCTTTGGATTTTTAAAAATCTATGTGCGTATTTCTGCCTCGAAGCTCGGTGGTGAGGGAAACATCGTGAGGAAACCTGCACGTTTAGGATAGTTCCTGTTCCTGTTTCCTCTGTTAAAGGGTTGAGGTTTGACAGCAGTCGCTCATAGTAATTCTGACTATCAAAAAAATATTTGTGCTGGGTCTGGGTGTTTGTGGTTCCTTCGTTGTTTCTAGTTTTAATAGCACAAGGGAAAACCTTAGTAATTTGGAACCAGAAAAATATGTGATGTTGGCTCAATTCTTATAATTTAGTTTATTTATTGAATCATATCCTGAATCATGGTCTTTCACTTAAACATTTTTACTTTAGACGTTGTTTACTTTAGAGCCTTTGGTGCGCTCACCCCGGGCTCCTAAAGTGACAGCTTTGGATGCAACCGGGAATCACACGCTAATATGAGAGACACCTATAAATTAATCCCAATAATCCTAATAAGTACATAAATTATAGCGAATCCCATGTGTTATACAGGGTGTAAAATATTGCAGGGGGTGAAATTAAAAATGATGTATACGGACGCATCATCCCCAGTTTTAGGGTCAACTGGTAAGCTTATTCATTTATGGTTATCAATTGATTGAATTATATTTTTTATGTAATAGGTGGCAGACGAGCAAACGGATCGCCTGAATAAGCGATTGCCGCCGCTCATAGACTCTCGCAACACTAGCGGACTCACAAGTGTGTTTTTAACCCCTTAAAAAGTGGACTCCTGTTTCCGCACTTAAACTCCTACTTGGTCCATTGTACGCTTAGTTGTAAGCCCTTTTCCCGATTGGCTCAATCACTTTGTGAAACACTAACTAATCAAGTATTCTTTTCTCACTTTGGTACATTACTAAATTGAATACCAACATTATGTAAAACATGCTGCCAACCCCATTCTTACGCGCACAAACAACCATAAAAACTTACAGCGTAAAAGAAAAAATAATGATGCAACAAAGCTCTTTATTTCACACAATTACTGCGATATGTGGATGAGACGAGGCGTGCTGGCATCCCATACTTGAACACGTTTTTCCGAGTCGAACCACAGAGCAAAAAACTTACGAAGAAAAAGTTACTCAATTGCCAGTAGGAGAATAACATGTAGAAAGATTTTTCCACCACGCTGCGTTCAAAAAATAAGTGTTACAAATATGACAGCGGCCCGGCTACACAGCGTTGAAAGTAGGAAAAACAGCCCGCCTAGTGTCAAGTGTAAATCGCCTTGTTAATTTCGCTAGCCCTGCGGCGAATTTCGCCGAGGACCCATTGTGTACGCCGGCTTTATGTCGCGTCTTTCCGTTGTCTGTACACGGCTTTAATTGCGCGCGTCATTGGCGCGCTTTTTGAAAAAAGAATGACGTGTAATTAACGCGCGAATATGGGACGTGACGACGCGCGTTCTGAGGGCGGATTTTTTTTTAATTTTTTTTAATTAGGCAAGGGAAGGGTTTGGCACCGCGTTTTGTTTCTGCGTCACCTATGTTGAGTGCCTGTTTGGAACTTTAACTAGATACGTACAGCACGCTCAGTTGTTTTAGCCGTGCAATTTCTTTTGTTTTAAAATCTTTACGGTAAATTAAAGTGATCACATTTAACTAGTAGTTTACTGCCTCACTCGGAGACGTCATTTAACCTTAATTATTTAAAACTTTATTGCACAAAACTTTGCACAATAGGCGAACTTAATGCCAAGAGGGATTCTCTACCAGTCAACCTTTAGGTCAAGCAGAAAGTACTAGTGCTAGATCGCCAACCATCAAGATGATGAGGATGGAATGACAGCCGCTTCCGTGTGGTTCGATGTAAGAATTCAACCGCAGGAGTTAGATCGAACAATTCCTCGGAGCACTCCCCGTGATAGATGCGGTAAAGAATTACATGAATGTGTATCCCGCCGTAAAGTCAATGGATCTAGCTGACTGGAGAGAGTCAGGTCAGCGACAATTCGCAGCCCTACGTTGTATGCGGTCAAAAGGAAGAAGTTGGTACTGAGGTGAAAATTTGAAGAAGTAGAAAATGTTGAATCCAGATATGCATGCTCGGATTCGAACTGCGACCCTTCGTATGTAAGACGTGTTCTTATCAACTAAACTACCCACTCAAAGTCAAAGTCAAATATTCTTTATTTGCATAGGCTTGTACACAGCACTTACAAATCGTCATACATAAAGAAAATATTTAAAACTATTTAAAGATAATGTATATGATTTAAATGAAATTAAATATATATCTTGATACATAAGATATACTAAAAAATAAATAGACATAATGCGATTCTACCACCGGTATCGGAAAGTTGATTCTGACGAGAAGATACACTACATCCGCATTTATCTTGTCTTAAACAAAAAACGTCTTGACAAGACTTGACACAAATGTACTCGTTTTCACATTCCCTGTTCTGACGCAGGAATTAGTGATGAAGCGAGAAGAGAACATTGTGTTGATCGCTTCGGGCGTCGTAGTAGCCTCCTTCCTTGCCTCATTGTTCGCAGTTGAAAGAAACGCCTGATATCCTCACGCTAGGCATAGGAGTAATGAACGTGAGAACTTAAGCCCCGGTCTCAACACGCTTCTTGCTTTTTGAAAGCAGCCCAAATACTTAAAATGTTTTTCCTATTGCATGACATTAGATTGCCCACCGACGCCCCGTTGATATAGTGGCTTGATCTATGATCTAGGGCTCTCGGGTTCGATTCCCATGTCGAGCAAAAGTATGTTTTGAATCTTTCGAACATGGCTCGTTTGTAATAACAAATCGTATTTCGAATCGAACTGTACATTTGAAAATTAAAACGCAATTACTTTTTTAATGTGATATGTAGCTAACGAGTAGACGGATGTCCTGATAGTAAGCGATAGTAAGCTGCCCTTAGACACCAGCAAAACCAGTGTAGTCCTTGTGTGCCAACGCTGCCAACTTTTGAACCCTGGTTTGGGGATGGTGCCCTTCACTCTAAGAAACACACTTCAGGCGCTGTTTCACGCCGATTTTCTGTAAGACCGTATCACTCCGATCAATCCAAACCATTCATGCCGAAGCGTGGCTCTCCCACGGTATAAACCAGAAAACACTTTCAGCTCTACTACAAAATACTTTCTTCGCCGTCAGTGCTAACTCACGGTCGTTAACTAAAATTATTAAGACGCTGACTGCAACTCCCAGAGCCGACTCCTATATAGCCGATCTAGTAATAGAACAAGAAACTTAGTTAAAACTCGTAATTCACTATTCATCTCACGTTACAATTTGCACTAAATTTATCATACAATAACGTTTGTATCTGAAAATTATTATTCAAATCAAGCTGCATTAATCAATGCGTCGATAAAAGAAAATGCGAGCGGCGAAGCTCCTGCGCATGGTAGAGAGGGGACAATTTATTTTCGATTGTCAAATTTATCGATACTTTTAATTTTAGCAGGATGCCCGGGGACGATACGCTGAGATGGTAGCTCATTAGATAAGAACGCGCCATACGTCGTTATCGTGGTCGTCGTATATATTACGTTGGATCACACTCCTGGATTTTTCCAATCCATATATGCGTACTTCTACCATTAGCTCGATGGTTAGGAAATTATAGCGTGAGGAAAACTGCACGCTTTGGATAGGTTTTCAATTCAAGATCAAGGTTTTCAAATCAAGATTTAATTCGTCTGGTAAGATTTTCGAAAGTCAGACCGCAGTCGCTTCATTGTAATTACCAAACTCCTCGAATTCTGGATCATGTTCTATGCATACCCATCTAACGGGGACAACGAGTCGGTCCCTTCTTAACCACGATGTGTATTTCTTTACACTTTACATACCCAGGCACTGAAAAAATACACAACGTGGTTATATACACATAATATAATTATGTAGGTATAGTTAATATTATTATTATATTTGTAGCTGCTCTGTTTTGTTAGTAACAAAAGCGCTTGGGCTATTTAGTTCAGAATCAGGTAAATGTATGATCAGTCAGACAAATCAGTCTTATTTCATCGACAAATTTATCGACAAACCCACATCCCTGAACTCAGATGCGCCCGCGTCTCGCGTGAAGCGCGGATGTGTGCGTGCCGCCCGGAGATAATGAAGTATCTGCACTAATATATTATAAAGTTCATTATAAACAATTATTTATTGTTAGCGCATGTTTATTAATAAGGCCGAGACGGCTACTGTGCGTGTGTTGGTGACCAGGGCTGGCAACATCAGGGCGTGGGAGAGATGACATTTATTAATTGGACCGCTTTATGTTACTACAGTTTAACGAAGCATCTGTTAGGTCTATTTTGAAAGAAAAATGTTTAAAACAAACACTTTTCAAGAGTTATGGACGGGTGTATCATGTTGTGGAAAAATTGACGGTTTAAGGCTGTTTTGATAGATTTTATTGATGTCGTGAAGGAATTTGTATTTCCACATTTGTAAATTTATGGGTCACTTAATTTTTTTTTCAAGTGATAAGTGGCAGACGAGCGCACGGATCACTTGATTGTAAGCGATTGCCGCTGCCCATAAACACCTTCAACACCAGTGGAGTCACGAGTGCGCTCCCAACCTTTAACCCCCTTTCCCCCGATGAGGCCTCCGGTACCTTCGCTCACTCGGCGAAACACAGAGCACCCACTTATTCACCTCGGTAGAAGCGTGGCTCTCTCATGGTAAAAAAAAATAGTTATTTGCTTTTTCTCATATTTGCTAGTAAGTAGGCAAGAAATATTTAATTCTTATCGTGTGGGTAAAAAACCCATGTAGGCTTAGCTTTATATCAAACCATCCTAAAACCTCAGTTACCAGAGTATTGCACAAAATTATATTTTTTTTAATACTTACCTCTTCTGCCTTCCTTCCCATTGATTCCTTGTGGCATCCCTACTCAACTGTCAATGTATGGAAGTGCCCACTGCCTAGTCAGTAGTACCACTCGGATCAGATTGTGCGATGGGCGCCCGTTACGTCTACGCAATAAAACCCTGGACTGCGCTGTTTTCGTACCGATATCAAATGGAATAAAGCGGAACGGACTCTTTTTAGACGCAGCCACTGTCATAAAAATGGGGGAACGAATACAACGGATGTAGTTCGTAGGTTACAGTTGGTACTTGAGAATGTAAAGCGGAAATACAAATATTTTCATATTGAAATGAGAACAGTCTAAAGCATAAAATTAAATCTTCGTTGATTTTCTTTCCTGTACACAACGGATTTAGACACAAAATAATAATACACAGAATGTTGGCTCTCAACATTGCAAACTAATGCTAAGCACACATACAAATATATTATGCACTTACAACATAACGCCATCTAGCGGATTGAAACAACGAGTGGATTGGTTACATTTTGTCAATTTTTGACGTATCTTGTCATAATTACGAAGTTACGTAAAAAACGACTAATGTCGTCAAACTGGGACCTGACGTCAACGTAACGCCATCTATTGGATTTTAAAAACCCTCATTGACAACAACAACAATGCTTATAGGTAAATTGAAAAAAAAAATGTGCGATGTAATAGACGCCCAGCGCCATCCATCGGCACAGATTGAAACTAATTCCCATCTTACCATCAGGTGATCCGTCTGGTTATCTGCCAACTATCAAATAAAAGTACAATGACCATTGGTTAACATCTACGTGCATTTATTATGAACACATAGCTACATAGCTAGGGTTATCGACATCGGGCGCGGGGCGCTTAAATTACTTCGGTACTTTTTTCTCTATTTCTGCGGGCCTACGTGTAGGGGTGGTGTAGTTCTGTACAACGTATGTATAAATCTTTCTGCATAGAAACACAATACATGAGAGTTTGACTACATGGGGGGTTAAAATGTCAGCGTTCTCAACGAAAAATTTGATAGTTTATTTAACTTCATGATGAATTTAACTTATTTGCCACTGGATCAGATTTTCGGAATGTATGTATGTAAGGGATTAAAGGTTGGCAGCACACTTGTCTTTACTGGTGTTGCAGGTGTATATGGGCGGACATAGAGAGATTGGGCGCAGGATCAAAATCTTAACGTGCTTTCCGAGGCACGGGGCTACCACCAGCTTCCAGACTTCGGGCTGACACTGAGACTTGCTGTACAGAATTACTTAGGTACAATTGCATAGGTAAATTGTGTGCAGTTGCATGTGAGTTGCGCACACAGACATACACACACACACACTCTCACACACCCAGCCACACACACCTATATTAATTTAAAATTTTAGTTAGTTGTCTGTTGCTTCTTTATAAGTACTACCTTATATGATAGGAGAGCGGACCCTCCCGGCACAAGTGTTTTCACCCTCAATTGTAGATTCTAACCTCCCAAATTGTTATGATTCGGTTTTAGAAATCCATTACCTTTTTATTTTTTATTTTCATTAGCTAAAAAAAATTACAGGCATAGATATAGAATAGGTTATCGACAACGGGCTCTGCGCTTAAAATACGTCGCTTACGTTTTTGTCTGTTTCTGCGAGCCTAGGGGTGGCGCGGACTTTTTTTTTCTCCTCCCGTATCGAACGGTCGCGTGGGGTTAAATGTTCCCTCTGCACTTTTGTGTCAGCGGTGATAACTAATCAGGGGGTACGTGACTGATTGCCGCGTGATGCCTACAGACGTCTTGTTGCACCCTTTCGAGTTTGGAAATGTCATTGTGAGGTTAATATGGTTACGACTTCATACTAACTAAACTAACTAGGTTGGCGCACCGACCCATAGTGAGTCTTGGCCTCCGATAATAAGAGCCTCCATCTTGGTCGATCCTGTGCCACCTCCTGCCAGTCATCATACACTTCATACAGTTCTTAATTTTCGGGAGCTGCTCTAAAGATAGTAAGCAAGACAACATCACGTACATTGCCCTGATCCCAAACTAAAATTTTCCCTAGTGCTATGGAAATCAGAACAGCAAAAATCAAAAACTCTATACTCACTATGACCGGAGTTTGCGTCAGAACTGTATGGTGTCAAATCGCGTAAAAGAGCTCCACTCAATAGTAAATATAGAGTTTTTAATTTTGATCATTTATTGTTACTGTTATTGTACCATGTATTACGTCGAAAGGATTTTTGATGATGTGATAGGTGGCAGACGAGCAGACGTATCACCTGATGGTAAACTATTGCCGCCGCCCATAGACACCTGCATGACAAGTAGAGTCACAAGTGCGCTACCAACCTTTATCCCCCATTCCCCCCAAGTGGGCCTCCGGCACCCTCGACGAAACACATTCTATGGATTTGAGATGTTTCTGCGCACACACTTATACAATGTAATAGTTCCTACTACCTTTGCACGACCTTGGCTCATCGTTAAGTAGCCGCCATAGTCGAATTATCGTTAGAAAGACGGCATATATCCGTGCAAAAACTGCACTAACTAAAATCTTCCACAGCGCTCATTTAATCAAAGTAAACCCCATTATCATATCAGCATACGACTGACCCAATAAACTACAATAATACGCATAAGTGGACAAAATCGTCACAGCACCTATCCTGGCATTAGATGCAGGATCTCTAAACATAGTCACAATGGCTGGTCATCATTCAATTGTGCGACTGGAAATCGCCCGTTTATCTACAATGGAGCGATCATTTCATTGCATTTCTTTAAGTTTCATACATTATGTATGGGGTTGGTATGATGCGCTTTGGTCTGTTTCAGTTGGCCAAATATGTTACTTCAAAATAAAGCTAGATTGCATAGGCTATCTCTGGGTAAGCCCGCTCTATCGTAGGCTTCTTCTCAACTCCAAGGTCAGTATGGGCAAAACTCTTTTTAATAAATAAAATGTAATTACCCCTTTATATTGTTAACCACGTAGTGGAAAAATTTAAGGAGGCCTATACCAACCAACTTGGTAGAGAGTGGACTTAGATGACGATGATTCTTTACCGCCTTTACCAGGGGAGTGCTCTGAGGAACTTGTTTGATCTATTTCCTGCAGCATAATTTTTACACACGCTTCGACCATACGCAAGCTGTTGTCATTCCATCCAAAACATGGGAGAGCAACGCTTTGGCATGAATGGGCCGACTCGAGTGATACCAAGGCCTCACAGAAGACCGGCATAAAGCAGCCAATGGACATCTGCAATAAATGAGGCATCACAAATGCGCTGCCGGCTTTTAAGAAAGGAATCCCTTTTCTTGACAGTAGGTCGTATCTGCTCGGAAACACCATTGTTGGCAGCTGGTTCAACAGTTCCACTGTGCACGGTAAAAAGTGACGTGCAAAACGCACGGTGGCGGGATAAAATCCTTCCAAGTGATGTGGATGGCATTTAGAAAAGGAGAAAAGAGAATTTGTTGCTGGCATTAAAAATAACCAAAGAGGAACAGTCCTCATTGTCGGTAGTAGACAGGGACAGAGCTAGCATGCTAGCCGCTGCATCAAGGTCAGCTGGGAGGAACTCCTAATCGGCGGCTGGACTCATGCATGTGATTTGTTACCGGCTGCGAGTCTGCTACATTAACTATGCTTCTCGTAGACGGTTCTAGATCTGCATGTATGAATAACTATTGCCTACCTGATAAAAGCCTTGAATATTTTAGGCAGTTTGGCGAGTCATTGTGATTGGTCATATTTGAAACTGATAAATATCGGAATGAGTTCACTTAAAGTAGCACAGTAGTAAAGTATAAACAGATTTTGTAACATTTGGGATTTCTGAGAGAGTCAAATAATGTTTTTATCTCCTGATACTAATTAGCCTTCTGTATTTCAATATTGTGTACTTATTAAGGTAAAGCAATAGTTATGTTTGGTAAGAGTTTGGTTTGAAATTTTGAAAATGTTATCAAAAATGCTAATGCTACGCCCAATTAGGGCTTTTTACATTTTAGAAAATATATTTTTTTATTAGCCTCTCCTCTTGAAATCGAAAAATTGGAAAAGCCATCTTCATTGTTTGGGGACGCCGATTTTTGAAAAGCATGTTTAGTCCGTTCGCAGTTAGATAAAATGTTCGCAAAATTGTATATAGGTAGCATTAAAAATTTGTATTTTCCTCATACAGCGCTTTTTATTTCAAGATCTGCCTTTCCGTACCAAAATTCACATACCCATTGAGATGCACTGTTTTATGAAAATTTCAAAACTGCCAAAAATTTAGACTGCATCATAAAATTTTGCCTCCAAAAATTCCTGATTTTTGAAGGCTTGGATTAATCCTGGTCCGAGTATCTGTAGAGTAGATTTGCAGGTATTATGGATACGCAAATTTTCCGATGTTCGACGAACCTCTTCCCAATACAAACTGTATGTAGTTTTACCTACATTAGCAAGAGCATTAGATAGATAGATAGATAGATACTCTTTATTCCACAACACATTACAGAACTTAATGCTAATAGTAATTTCCAAATACAATATCGGCGGCCTTATCGCTAATAGCGAATAAAATAAAATGCAGCGAATTAACAAGGGGTAAGACATTCTACTATGTTTAACGCGAAAGTTTTGAGAATGTAAGGGAATCGAAATATTTCTTTCTATGTTGGTTTTTGGTAATCTCAGTTCGGTTTATGAACTTTGCTTTTTCAATGTAGGGTTACTTATATGAGAAATTCATTTTTGTATGGATCAGTCAGAGTACTACTTAGGTACCATCAATAGATGGGTAAAGTCTATAAGTATTTATGGTTTGGTAATTATCTTTCCCGCAAAAAAACTACTGAAGGGAAAAATCTTGATAAGGCAATAATAAATTAGAAAAATAACAAAAAGGCTACAATCATTTAGATGTATAAGTATTGTATATTAATTCAAATTAAACGACAATTCCATTACCACACGGGTGAAACCGCGGGGCGCAACAGCGCTGTAATAATCGTATTCTCAAAAAATAAGGTAAAGTTAACTTCTTACAAACAGCCACACATCAGGTTACCACGACCGGTCCGATTTCCTTAATTGATATTCAACCTAATGTGTTTGACAGTAAGATGAGAGTCGATAGTCGATTGATGAAATTTGACAGTTTCGTTTGATGTGTGGCTACGTACAAGGTAGCAAAGAAATTTCGTTACAAACTATTCTAATGTTAATGACCAGAAACTTTAAAACAACACATCGTATAGTCTCACAGTCCACTTAATTAATCCAAGATAAAAACATTGTGACCAAGTAGGTACACCTAGATTTATTACTTACAAGTAATTTATTTATTCTTTGCCTAAGGACATTTTCTACTTGCTCGTAATCCATTAAACTTCCAGTCTTTGATAAAAATGAATGTCTTGTCAGAACATGTTTTATACATTTTATTTTCTTCTGATTATTGGTGTTAAGATTATTATAATTTGAACATCTATACGACAGAATGAACAAGCATTGTTTTAGGTAAACACATTATATTATTTCTGATATTATAATTTGCTTTCCGATTGTGGTCAAGCATTAGCCTAGCAGCCATGGCAGGCCCCCCACATGTGGACCGACGATTTAGTGAAGGTCGCGGGAATTCCTTGGATGCGGATGGCACAGGAGTACAGGACAGATCAGTGTGGAGAATATTATGGGAGGCCTAATTCCAGCAGTGAACATCTATTGGTTGAAATGATGATGATGTTGACCTATCTTTATTACTGTCAAAGATAGCTAATTCTATAGATATCGACGAGGTTTTTTTTCATTTGATAGGTGGCAGATATTTATAGGTTTGTAGGCTTATTATAAGTAATCCGAAAAGTCGAAACACTGTAACCAATACTCAGCTCCATCTAATGGCAAAGTTTTGAACTAATAGGAAAATTAAACCCCGAAACCCAGTGGGGTTTCGGGCGTACTGAAGCCAGAACTAAGTAAGGGCAGACCAGTAGTAGATAATGATTTAAAAAAAATATCTACACTATTATTGTGTTTGAACCTCCGTGGCATCATAAACTTTATTATTTTTAAATGATTCGGAATTGGAACACATCGCGTCAATTTAAATATTTTAAATGTGGCATGTCATTTGTTTCTTTTATAGGAAGCGGTCTGTTTTAATTTCAAATATCGTATTTAAGCCTTTTCTTTGACGCATTATGGTCACTGTCACCAATATAGGGGCGAAGCAAAACCAATTAGAGGGTCGCTGAGAGGTACTTATTTAAGCTTTACAACTTTAGAAGGACATACGAGCGAATAGATTACCTGATAATAATAGTAAGCGATTTGAAACTATAAGCACCGTAAATTACACTAAAACGGGATTTAAATTGTTTGTCCAAAAAGATAACCCTAAATGATAAGACCATTAGTCACTCAAATAATCGTTATTAACTATATCGATAGCACAACGCGTGTCAAAAGTACCAAGTAGGAACGTTAACTTTCTGGCCAGGGCTATAACGTGTCTATTACCACAACAAACTTCCCTCCAAAAGAAAGTTTCATAAGTCCCACCCACTACGCTACTATGCGAGCAACAAAACCTATGCACTCAGTTCATTCATTACCCGTTCCTTCGAACTGGGGTAAAAGGACTCAGGGAAATAGGAGCAAAACGCGCGCGACCCCGAAGGTGAAGGTCGCCAAAACAAAAGACGACCGATACACACCCGCACACACACGCAAGTGTGTAGACGCCGTGTTGCAGCTGATATTGGAAGTTGGGTAATTCAAAAAGTTTCTTCAGAAAAAAAAACATTAAAAAATAATATTAAAAAGATTTTAGCAGCACCTGTGCTGTGTTTTGTCGAGTGAGTGAGGGATACCCCAGACCCAATTGGGAGGAAAGCGCACTTGTGACTCTACTGGTTTTGCAGGTGTTTATGGGCGGCAGCAATTGCTTACCATCAGATGAACCATCTGCTCTTCTGCCACCTATTATATAAAAAAAACATATTTAAAAATCACAGTATTTGATACAATGTTAGGGCCCCGACCCATAGTAAGTCTTGGCCTCAATGATAAGAGCCTCCATCTCAGTCGTACGTTGCTATAACCCAACCAGTCATCAACTAAGAGTCCGCGCAAATTTAAAGCAAAAATGGTTTATTTTATCCATTCCCGCTCTGCATATTATTATATGAAAAGCAAAATATTTAAAAATCAAAACAAGTTAAACTACCAACTTTATGAAAAAATGTTTTGGTTTATTCTCTGGCAGGTTTTCCAGAATCATTAATTATTATAGACATCACATTACGGTAGTTATATTTTTAATCAGTAATTCTCGTGATTTGGCACAGACAAAAATTCTGCTGGTTTATTTTGTTTATTATTCAGGAATTCATGGAAATGCAACCCATATTTGGGTTTCCAATTCCTCAATATATTCGGACGGACAGCCCGAAGCCAGGTTACGTGTGCTAATGTAATGTATCAGCCAATATACTGTCCCACTGCAGGCCAAAAGCGTCCATCATAGAAATCACAATTTAGTAATTAAGTTAAATGCCCCATTTGACACATTACCCTCAACATATGCACACAGCGGGCTGGACGGACAGACAGAACAGCGGCGAACATCGCTACTCGGTTACGTGGTTCAAATAAAAAATAAACGCCGCCGGGAGAAATTGGATCTATATAGAGCTGATAATCACTATTAGTCTATATGTTTGTTCTTTAAATTTTCGCGTTGCATTGTACAGGGCGGCACGAAAGTATGGTGATGACCGTTATTTTGCGCACTTGTAAAAGAAGACTTTCTATAAAAATTGGTTTCTGCGCACTCAAGGTCATAACTGCTCTTTCGTGACGGATTTAAGTATACGTGTACATGTTACCGTATAGGTAATTTGTTGGCTCTTACCCTGTGGTCAATTTGAAAATCATTGGGCAGATCATTATTAATAATAAATGGTTAACAATTAATATTTCCAGTTGATGTCAGCTGGTTAATTTAGTGCTTTAGGTATGCGTTCCTGAAATAAAAGATCTTGACTCACAGACGGACAAAAAAAAAGAATCTATAAGCGTTCTGATTTTTCTTTTTAAAGTGTAGAAAGTCTACGAAGGTGTCGTGATGGCATCGAGCATTGTATCTATTTTGTTTTGCAAAAATCACAGGTGTGACGTTGTTTTGCTGCACTCGACAGCATTGTCACACCCAACATTTTAATGACTTGATTATTTCATAGTACTTAATCTCAACTTGATACCTTTACGTGGTCCTGAGGTAATTGACCTTTAACGAATCCGGGTTTTCTTTCGTTTTCAATTCAATTTGATTTCATGTTCCTGCTATTTCAAGACGCGCTTGCTTCAAAGATTGTTGGTTTCGGCTAAAATCCGGATTTTTGATCCCAGTTACCTTTTGGTTAAATTGACTATAGTTAACTTTGATAACTGGTTAGAACCAATGGTCAAAGCGATAGCTTAGGTATTGGTTGTAATGTAATATCATTTATTAAGTTAGGTAACTATTGTTCGAAAATCATTATTTGATCATTGGTTACTTTTCATAACAAAATGTCCATAAGGCTACATTTTGTTTCCTAGGCTACATTTAATCACACTAGGCTACATTTTGTCACACTAGGCTACAGTTTGTCACACCCGACCCTCTCTTAGCGATCCCCAGCGGGCGGGGCGCCGTAAGTCCGGTGGTCTTATATTTCACGGCACTACTCCCGGCACCTTTTGATCTTTATACTCTGCCACCGGCCCGCGCTGCTACGGACACGGCGGAACAGCTGCCTGTTAGCCTCTGGGCTTTGCGGAGGTTTTGTGCTAAACTTTTGAGTTATGGAAAAGTTTACATAAACATATTGTTACCTACTAAGTACGGAATCAGTTCAATTTATTAGATGTTGCATGAATTTATTTGTTTTTAATTTATGACAAAAGTATTTCTAGACAAAGTTTTCTATGTCTCATGCTTAAGGGGTCCAAGTCATCACGCCATCTCTACTCGTATTTGGGCCTGCCTCTAGGACGACGTCCTGCTGGCTGCCAATACATAATCATTTTGTGTCCACCTCTCTGGATGCATCCTACAAACCTACAAATATAGAACCGCCACTGGTTTACTAGCTTTTTGCGCCACGAGTGATAGCCGGCCAGCAACAACTCACATAAGTATGCACGTATGGAACGTCGCCCTCTCCCCCCGCGGCTGTCCGCCACCCCGCTTTCTTCGCGACACTTTTTTTGTTTGGCTTAGTTTCTCTATACGCAGTAGTTACAACTCACTGCATACGAGTGTATAAACTGACGTTGCTTATGTCCAAAGTTCCATATTTGGCTCTACCGCCAACGCGACGGTTTTTGTTCTCGTCTGGGCGAACTATTAAACCGCTGCTTACAGCGATGCCCGCACATAAAATCTGCATAAGAAGCCTGCCTTGTACTAACAGACTTGAGGGGAGGTGCTATAGTGGTCGCGTTAACTTCTTAAATATTTGTTATTTGGAGCCACACTTCGGCATGAATGAGTCGGCTCGACTGGAGTGATAGCTAGGCCTCACTCACCTCATAGAAGATCGGCGTAGTAGTGCCTGCGCTGTGTTTCGTCAAGTGGGTGAGAGTTCCGGAGGCCCAATAGGGTGAAAGAGGATTATCTGCGCACTGGTGACTCCACTGGTGTTGCAGGTGTCTATGGGCGACGTCAATCGCTTATTATCAGGTGATCATCGGCTCATCTGCCACCTATCACATAAAAAAAATCCGCGTTTATCACGGGGAGTGCTTCGAGGAAGTATCCGATCTATGAAAACTTATTGCAGTTGAATTGTTGCATCGAACCACTTCTAACAATTGTCGTTCCATCTTTTGCACCGTCCATGAACGTGTGTGAAATAAGAAAGGTCGCTGATGCGTTTCTGGTTTTTAGAAAGGAGTTGGCACGTTCTTCTTTTGAAGGTCCCTAAGCCGTAACCGGAAAATAACCGAGTCGTAGGCTAGCCGCAGTTAAACTGTTCCACAAAACTGAGTTTCGCGAAAAAAAATCCACAATATTTATTTGTCAGTAATTAAACTAATAAACTAACAAGACATGCCCACTGTAGAACACAACAAGCAGCGGACTCATTATTACTACAGTTCCAGATCATTGTTTCAAGTCCACACAATAGGACGCGAGTTCGCGCCCCGTCTTCGCGTGCTCCACACACGCCGACACAGAAAACAATATCTATATACAATTTATAAAGAGATAACTTCTATAGACAACGACAAGGCTTATAGGTAAACCGAAAACACGAAACGCTTGCGCGATGTAATTTAGCTCAGCGCCATCTATTGGTTCATTTCTGAATTACGATCCCGAAGCGAAGTGAGGGCGGGCCACTAGTATCAAAATAAAATAAAAACATAGACAATAAAAGGAGGCTGATCCAGCCGTCCTCAACACACGGATAAAATGACTTTTAACAAATCAGCGTGTTCCAATTTTGATGGTGTCACTTCGCTTGATTAATTAGTAACTTGTCGAAAAACAATGCGTTAAGTAGCTTTAAACAGTAAGTTACGGATCATCTGTAGATTTAAAAATCGCACAATGCAACATATAAACGTACATTTTTGGAATATGACGGTTATTAAAACCGACTGATCTCCGAGAACAGAGGAGTTACTGACGCGTCGAGTTCCCATCTCTTTAAGATGCCAAGTCAACGCCAGGAAAGCACCTGCGTCCAAACTGTTTTACAAAACGTACGTAGGTATGTAGGTAAAAGTATGTTCCGAATTTTCGAACATAGCTCGGGATTGTGATCACCTATCCGCATTAGGCAAGCGTGGTGTCCCATCATAGAAGCGATGATTTGATTTCTACTATGGAGGCCTTTGCCCTGCAGTGGGATAGTATAGGGGCTGATACTTTACTGTTGGCAGATTTTTTAATATGAACGTTGTGTGTCGTCAGCAATGGAAAAGGCGAACTATTCGCCGATGCGCTATTTGGCGACAGTAAGTAATTTACAACAACATTGTACTCGTTGGATACGCGGTTTATTACGCGCTTTAATGAGATGTACGTGTATACTTTGTCGTTAAACTTTGATGGTGCACGTGACGGCCTGCGTCCGAGGGGATTTATGTCGTTCTCAGTAAGGTGTTATGGAGATTTGAAGAGTATCTTCTTCTGTCATTAGTAATTTAATTTAATAATAGTTTCGAATTTTTCGAACATAGCTCGGGTTTGTGATCACCAATCCGCAATAGGCAAGCGTGGTGATTAAGCCTAATCCCATCATAGTAGCGATAACTTGATTTCTATGATGGAGGCCTTTGCCCTGCAGTGGGACAGTATATAGGCTGATACTTTTTTATCCGATAGCTTGGAGAGAATGGAGTCGGACCGGTGTTGCCAAGCGAGCTTACCTAGGTCGATCTACCGGGAAGCGCCCGGTGGGGCGCCCCAGATATCGCTGGATTGACCAGGTCAAGAAGGATCTTGGTCACCTTCAAAGGCCGGATTGGCAAGAGGTGGCTGAGAATAGAGCGGAGTGGCTAATTCTCGTGTCGGAGGTCAAGATCCACTTCGGGTCGCTGAGCAGCGTAGTAAGTGAAGTATCCGATAATACGGCTGTGGCGGCCAAGCTCAATGATCAGCCATCGACGCAGAAAATTTATAGTGCACAAGTGTGTGCGCAAACACAGGTTCGCTCTCTGTTCCTCTACCCTTAATGTCGATGGGACACCAGTGTGACACGACCGAAGAAGGATCAGGCGCAGGACTAACAGCTTAACGTGCTTATACATCATTTACTAATGATTCACTAGTCAGAAGACTGAAGACTGTCAGAGCGCTCGTGGTCACGTTGAGGCGTTTTTGTTAAAGGCAGACACAGTTTTCTCACGATCTCCCGCCATCTCCCTCTGTTCGCAGACCGTGAGGGTACCGCGGCCCAGTCAAGGGGAAAGGGGGTTAAAGGTTGGCAGCGCACTCGCTTACTATCGGGTAATCCATCCGACCGACTCTGGCTCAGAGCTTTTTTGCTGGAAAACTAGTCTTAGCATAAATGTATGGGCTCCTAACAAATATTTTTGTGTTGTGCTATGTGTATTGTGGACTCCCTCTCACTTATTTTTTTTAATTATTGAAGTCGTTTTCAAAATCGGAGAATCTTAAATAGTTTATTTAGTTAGAGAGGTACACCAACGACGTTGAATTCAAAACAAACATCATTTATTTGAAGACCTAATATTTAACCACTTTTAATTTTTTTTCTCGTACAATGAAGATCCAGCATTAAATACGTGCTCTAAAATCAGTGATTATGGTACCCGCGAGATCGCAGCTCTCGCCTACAATTTGATGAAATTTAAAAACCTCATCTAAAGCAGATGAAAATGTTCCCTAACAATTTTACTCGTTCTCCATTACCATACAGTATAAATCACTTGCCTAGCAACCTTCTAATTATCAGCAAAAAGCTAATACAGGCTGTATCTTTAAACATTTAGATCCCTGTAACCATGTCTTCTGTCAACAACGTTTGTTCTAAGACTTAAAATTCGTCGTTTTTTTTATTAAGTTTACAGTAAATATTATAGCTGTGTTACGTGCTATAGAGATAGGACTTCTTACGTAAAACCATTTATGTTTAGACAATGACATCCGTTACGTGTTAAAGCTAAGCTACAGGCGCGCTACAACTAAGCTACGAGCAAGCTACGAACGAGGTATGGTTAAGCTAAGTCCGTTCTCAGGCGTTTCTATTTTAAGTTCCTGCTACATAAATGCTATAGCGAGCTACCTTTGTTAACGCAGTGCGGTGAGATAAGACTACTTACACAAAACAACTAACACAATATGCGTTGCGTGCTAAAGCTAAGCTACAGGCGCGCTACAACTAAGCTACGAGCAAGCTACGAACGAGGTATGGTTAAGCTAAGTCCTTTCTGAGGCGTTTCTATTTTAAGTTCCTGCTACTTAAATGCTATAGCAAGCTAGCTATGTTACGCAGTGCTGTGAGATATGACTACTAACGCAAAACAACTAACACATGCGTTACGAACTAAAGCTAAGCTATAGGCGCGCTACAACTAAGCTACGAGCATGCTACGAACGAGGTATGGTTAAGCTAAGTCCGTTTTGACGCGATTCTATTTTAGTTCCTGCTACATTAATGCAATAGTGAGCTACCTATAACTAACCGGTTAAGTATATCAATTAATGAATCAATTGAGACAACATCACATAGGTACTTATGTTGTGTTGGTGCGGAAATCGAACTCGCGACCCTTGCGTCTCAACCGGCGCTCTATCCATATATCTATATTCACATGCAATACTAGGGGTGTCACAACACAAGTAAGAGCGCCGCCAGCCTCTTGCAGGTTATCCGTCCGGTGTAGGATAGTAGTTAGCTCAAAGTTACCTTGTTGCTATATTCCTACACTGTGATAAGGCAAAGATGGCGCGCGATTCAGTCGCCCTATTTACGTCTCCTTAAAAGTATTAATCGTATGCCAAATACGTAAGCATTGTGATTGAGATTGCAGGCGTTTGAATGCATTTTGTATTTGATTGCACCGCTTACATCATAAAGGGTGATAATTGCATAGGGAAAATTGCGGCGAAATCATATAGGTACCCACATCGTAATTATGATAGATCTGTAATAAACAGACAATCGTATACCGGGAATATATTAAGTATCATTCGTGGAACGATTAAGTATCAGTGTTATATTTGAAATATGAGATTCAAGGACGAACCCTGGGTTAGAAAGCGACAGCTTTGGACGCAGCTGGGAATGGTATGTATAGATGAATGTGTCCAGATTTAGTGTTATGGGTGAAAACTTGAGTGAGTAAATAATATGTCAAGTGGACCGGAAAAAGTTATATTGTTATTAAAGTAAAGTGACCTATGATGGAGGCCTTGCAAAGGCCATCATCATGGTAGAAATCAAGTCAACGCTACCATGATGGGATTAGGCTTGCTCACCACGTTTGCCTAATGCGGATTGGTGATCACAAACCCGAGCTACGTTCGAAAAATTTGGCACAAACATGTTGATCGACCCGGGAATCAAACCCGGGACCCCCTGAGACTAAGGCTCGGTACTTAAACCACTAGACTAACGGGGCGTTCCATTTATACAAAATTGTGTAACATTAAAATCCAATCGTGGGTTCGATGTGTTTTTACAATGTCTGGGTGTAATAAAATAGATAGCTATAATATTTTATATTAGTTTCCTCTGTTGTCTTATTTCTTTATTTAAAACTTTATTGCACAAAACTTTGTACAATGGCGAACTTAGTACTAAGAGGCATTCTCTACCAGTCTTATATCTGTTACAAAAGTGCTTTAAGCTATAATATAGTACCGAGTTAGGTCAATTATGAGATGTTGTTGTGTGAATAAAATCGATGGGTGAAGGGACTAAACAAGAAAGTCACAAAGAAAAAAAAATTAAACACTCTCGCTCATTCTAGAGTATTTATATGTAATTTATTTTTTAAAAATTGCTCGCTTGATAGAGACACTTATATTAAGTGATTATCTATTCTGCTCGCGCATGTGAGTTGGCGTGCTCCTGAATGAGTGAGGACGTCTAATTGGCGGGAAGGAGCGGCGATAATTGCGCGTAAAGACGGTGACTCACCCGAGCCTGAGACTGCTGTACGGAGTGGAGTAGTTATATTGTGGCTCTGTATACTATTATAGTTCGTGCCAGATAAACTTGCAATAAAGGTCATTCACCCCACTTGCCACTTGTACCAAGAAGTCGTCAAAATTCGCGATACAGATCGCTTTCCATACTAAACTGTCGATAAAATTACATTTGCCGTGTTTCATAGTCCTTGACCATAGACTAGAACTTTGACGTTTGGTATTATGAAACACGGCAAATGTAATTTTATCGACAGTTTAGTATGGGAAGCGATCTGTATCGCGAATTTTGACGACTTTTTGGTACATGTGGGGTGAATGACTTTTATTGCAAGTTTATCTGGCACGAACTATAGACGAGTAGACGCGGTGACTCACCCGGGCCTGCGACTGCTGTACGGAGTGGAGTAGTTATATTGTGGCTCTGTATACTATTAGACTAGTTGTTGTGTCAGCCTATACAGGGTGTGTCTGTGTACATTTACATCCCTGTAACTATGTCTTCTACCAAACGTTCTGAACAACATTTGTTCTATGACTTTTGGAAATTCGCATATTTTTTTGTGATAGGTCAAATTTTTTGATCAGATGAGAGTTTACCTTTTGGTTAAATTGACTTAGTTACTATGACAATTGGCCAGAGCCCATAGTCACAGTGATAGCTTATTGTTTTTAAATTGGCATATGGCATATGATATAATGATAAAATATTGTTCAAAAACATTTCTTGTCCATATTCGGCGATTGGTGACCTTTTTTAACCATTAGTTCAGTTTGTTTAGGGATCAAACCGACCTTAAGACGGCTTAACAAGCACGATGTAGGGTAGGGTATTTTAGGTATACGGTCACTATAATATGAAATGAAAAAAGTTTATTCAATTTAGGTCCATACTACATTCCGAACCAATGGTAAACTGTCAATCATGTAGCAATCAAAGTGTGCTACTGATGATTGTCAGTTCTAGTACCACTGGTTCGGAATATAGTTTTCTGCCGGGAAGACACCGAGAAGACACAATATGCTATCACGTTAACTCCTCATTCTTCTAATACAATTAGATCTGCCAATCTCAAGTGTATATGTAAAGAGTCGTCTAAGGAAAGGGCAGCGAAGATTGAGCCGACAATTAATTAAAACTTCGTCCGATAAACATGCTCAGTGCATCTAACTCCACATCAATATTCAACTGGGGCGTTTATTATCATATCTCATTATACGAGTTAGTGCTAGTATAGAGGCCCCTTCTTAGGTTATGACCTTACAGGCTAGCACTAAATATCGCTCTTAAAGACCGAAAGTAAAAGGACCTTAAGTACAATTAATAGGACGTAATTTTGAATGAGCGGAGTAGGTTCTAAAGTCGAGATTCAGTTTCGAAATGCAATTTGGAAATGAGATCCGGTGGGTAGCTTACCCTTGGGGTGGCGGGCGCCTTACCACTATTATTTATAAGGGGGGCGGGTGGGTCAGTCGAGTCTCGAGGTAGGTATAGTTCGAACTGCAAGCCAGTACGTACGGAAAGCCTGTTTTGTTCTATTAATTAGTATACGTTAGCCTACGGCTACTTTAGTCCTGGATTAGTTCGGTTTGGTTGCTAAGACGGGAACTTTTAGTGTTTGGGTGAGAAGAAAATAGTGATGGAATAGAACCCTAATCATAGCTATAATGTGATTAATTAACTTCCTTTATGTTATTAACGCCCCGTTGGTCTAGCTAGTGGTATAAGTAATTGGAGGGAAAGGGGGCTAAAGGTTGGCAGCGCACTTGTGACTCTACTGGTGTTGCAGCTGTCTATGGGCGGCGGCCATAGCTAACCATCAGGTGATCAGTCTGCTTGTCTGCCACCTATCACATAAAAAAACTGCCGATTACAGATAATAACCAAAAAACCTTAGGTAGTGGATAGTAACTGAAATCAAAATCCTAACTAGGACTTAAAGTATTCAAGATGTGAAAAGTCTAAACAAAATGGAACACTATTTCGTGTTTTTCATTATCGTACCTGTCAACTCCTTAAATATATTTTTATCAAAGTTAATTTAAGAAGGTTTTTGCGCATACGCTTAAGATAAAGAACATTAATAACACCACAGTGTTAAATATAACCAGTGACACGACAATTTTACGGACACATCAGATTAACGCAATTTGTCTTTCTACAAGCGATTCTCACCCTAATTAACCGGTCGTTTCAGCTTATGTGTGTATGACTATTTTCATGGCCGACAGGTATGACGGATTTAGGCATGTGTGGTGTCTTGTACATTATCATCATTGTATAAGGTGATAATGGGTATAATGAGAATAAAAATCAAAATGGCGGCTTTATAAATATTTTTTTTTACGTTCTGCTCCCTGAAAGATGCGATAAATGTTAGCTTCCAAGGTTCCAAGTTACGTATTATTTATCAAAATGAAAACAGTTATAAAACTGACAAAGCAATAATATAAAAAAAACTTATTTGAAAACTAAAACCGACTAGTGTGATAAAAAACCAAAAGCAAGAAAATCGTCCTACCCTGTACACAAACAGCAAACAAACAAACAAAGTGCAGCAGTAGGGTGGGACCCATTCTTGAAAGTCAGCTGTCAATGAATGTCCATGTTTTATTTATTTTACCTACTGTGTCTTGCTTCTGGCTATGTCTTAACTGTGACAAAACTCAATCTAAAGTTTACACTACAAAAAGCTGCTAACATTTCACTTATTCTTACAACAAACACTAAGATAAAAAATAGGCGAAGATTACAATTTTAATGTAAAAATTAATTAAAAAGGAATTTTATGACCTCACATGCCACAATATAATTTCACGGGCACCTAATTACGAAGTTTATGTCTTATTAAAAATGTTTCCATTCTGCGTAATGTAAAAGTATCGTCATGACATTTTTATTAACAACCAGTGGCTTGCCCTCACTTTGTTTCGGTACTTAACTTCGGCCAGCACCAATAGATGGCGCTAAGAGTCGATTATATCGCGCAAGTAGTTTGTGTTTTCGGTTTACCTATAAGCCTTGACGTGGACTATGAGATTAACCTCCTTATAAGTAGTATGGAAAAAGATACTAGTGGCCTGCCCTCACTTCGTTTCGGGAGATTAGTTTTAAACCAATAAATGGCGCTGTACGTACATTACTTTGCAAGAGTGTTTCGGTTTAGTTACATATAAGGCCTTTTCAAAGGTACCTCTTTAGCATGTTAGATCATTAAAATAAGCAAAATAAAAATCAGCTGTCCCATACAAAAGAGAATACTCACCAGTCAATAAAAACGCCCTTATTATGCCATCGTAAGATTTCTCAATCACAAAAACGTTGATAAAAAATTACTTTGATATGTTAAAAACTTTTCGAGATATCACGATTTGAAAATCACAGTTTTGTACTTGATCAAACGCTCCATATAAAATTGCTACATATCCGTGACGTCACCGAATACTCATAGTACAGGGGTTGCCATAGTTTGTGACTAGGTTGATTGGTGTGATTGTCTGACGCATTATTTTATTTAAAAGACAAGGATTACCCCTGCACAGTGGAAACGCGCGCGGCCAGAAAAATGAATGTTCACAAGCAAATCTACTTAACGCACAGTGGTCGTAATTTACATAAATTACCTTTAATCGTGTACTCGTTTTAATTTAATGGCTGTTAATAGCTTTGTTTCCACATAAAACCGTTTTTGTGAGACTTGATCGATAACAAAGTTAAGATAGTTTAATGTAGAGTGCTAACTGTTAAAGCAGCTAAGTAAACAAAAAGAGATTTGTATCTATGTGGTTTAACTGCGGGTAGGTATAGTTATTTAAATTAAGTATGAGGTGACCTCATTGAAATGGTAATAGAGTTAGGTGAGGAAAAATAATTCTTGGTGTTTTGCTTTGATAAATTTTAGATTCAAGAGATTTTTAATGGTTACTTTTAGCCTTCATTTGGATGAGTCTTTAGTAAGATATTTATAGTAGATAGGTATCTTTTAAAGATGCCATAAATAAAGAGGTTTAGAATGTTTAGTTTAGTCGTAAATCTTCAGCTTAGAATAATTTTTCACAATGTCTGTTTTAGTCACAGGAAGGTCCACTGTGTCGAGAGCAGCGGCTCAGATGCAGATTTTTTATCCTAATTTACCTTTAATTAACTTTGACAATTAGAACCGATGGTCAAAATGACAGCCTATTGGTTTTAATATAACTATTGGTAAATTATAAGTTAGTAACTATTGTTACAAAACAGTTTTTGTCGATATTTAACTATTGGATACTTTTTAAACCATGAGTTTAGTTAAACTACAGATAAAAAAAATCGGCCCTTAAATCATTTTGATGTATTGTTTGACTTGATTAAGTATTGTTGAAGGTAGGCCATAGTTCTCTGTCCCTGGCTTTTCACTTTTAGCAGTCCAAAGCACTAAGCTAAGCAATTCTATGTCTTAGCGTGACGCTCTATTAGTGCGTTTTTCGTCGTAGCGTCGACACTACGTAATATATTTTATATGGGACAATGTGGCGCAACGCACCGTAACGCACTAATGAGGCATCTGGCTAAGGGAGCTTACACATAACGACTTTTGGGAGCAACACTAAGGCGTTGGCTGTCGCGAGACTGACCAATTGTATAACTGCTTTTTGGCTCTAAAATCATTATGAAAAGTATAGGTATAGATAATAAAAAAATACTGATTCGTTCACACACAAAACATACAACATTGCAAACACATAAGGCAAAAACCTCACAAAAATAATTAGAAAGCATAATAAGCTAGCGAATTTAAGTCCGTGCGGTAATCTTTTGACTTTCATTTGTTAAAGCTAAGTTTGTTCAGATGACACGTTTGAAAGCACTTGTTATACATGATTTGTTGCTCATTGCTCTTAAATAAAAAACGCTGTAAACAATGCACAGAGCACATGCAGCAATGAACTATAAATCGTATAAAACACGCGACTTACATTCGTGAGCTCTAACTCAATAAATTGGCTGACGGACAATCGAGCCGCGATCGTCCCATATATTATTAGTTGCCGATTCGAGGTCGCCATTCAAGGACACGTATCTATATGTTAGACTAGTGGCCCGCCCTCACTTCGTTTCGTGGCTTAGTTTTGCTATTAGTTCGCTATGATAGCCGATAGATGGCACTGGGTGTGGATTACATCGCGCAAATGCTTCGTTTATCGAGTTTCATGAAAATGTTGTTGTTATTTAAAGAACTTGTCTTTTTATAAATAGTAGGTAGGTACCTATATATCGTCGCAACTTGATGAGAGATACTTTGGGAGAGTCAAAGATAAGATAGATGAAACTACAGGGCGTATCTGTGTAATATTCATATCTCTTTAACCACGTCTTCTACCAAGCATTCTGAAAAAAAAAAAAAACATTTTATTCGAATAAAACAATTTCAACTTTTCATACAAAGTCGGTAATGTGACTTGATCTCTTTGTATGTGGACGTCGAAAACATTTACGATGAATTTCGAAAAATTCTTGACCAAAAGTTTTTCAAAATGGTGGTAGAACTCGAAGTTAAAGGGATGTTAGACACCCTGTATCACACTGTATACTGTATCAGTGGTATACGTTGTGTTGTGCATCCCTAACCCTTACAAGCCGTGTCCAACGCAGCCTAAGTGTGTTAGTCACTTCCGGACTCAGGCCGGCAAGTGTGGTATAAAGAGGTTGTATGAGCACTCATTAGACCGCGGTATCGGCCATAAATACATTATTGCGGGCAGACGGGCGGCGGGTTATCGAATTAAAACTTCACTAGCAATAGGAGTTGAACACCGTATTAATACACCATGTATAATTCGTGCGCTTGGACAAACTTGGCGCGGTCCACTGCTGCCGACCAGGTTTGGTTAGACATGATATGCCGCTTATGAAAAGTGTGATGAAAACCGGCCAAGAACGTGTCGGACACGCACATGAAAGGGTTCCGTAGCCATAAGATGGACCGACCCACTTGACACAAAAAAAAAATTGTAGGTAGTTATTTCCATACATTACCATTTAGTTAGGGCAACTGCACGTCATAAGTTGGTCGGGTTGTATTAAAAAAACTATGTGTGATACAGAGTCCGCTATAGTTTTCGTTGAAAGTACTTACTTGAAGTACAGCACACTTTTTTGTTCAGAATTATTGTAATAGTATTTCAAAAGTTAAAGGGGGGGGGGGGAAGAAGCTCTAATTTTAACTTATTAATACAAAGTAAAAATTAGAACGTCCTCCCCCCATTAAACTTTACTTAACATCTCGAGACTGGAGGACTTGATCTACATGGTTTCAGGGCAATTTTTGTTGTGTTTACAGATACCTTTTCAACGATACCACGATGAAGTAAGTCGTTTTTTTTTTCAAATAAAAGTTAAAATTACATTTGACTCTGTTATCCGGTAGCAGTGGAGAACGCGGTGTGGGCGGGCGGCGCTGGGCGGCGCGAAGGAGCGATCGAGGTAAGGGTACTGGCTACGTAATTAGATTTTCAAAGTCCGAATACACTGCTCGTACTTGTCTTCATAATAATGTGAGCCGACCAACGACGCTTGATACTTGACATTAACTTTAATGAGATCATTAATTTGGGTTTATGATACGAGTATTAAACATAATGCCAAAGGAACGAAAAGTTTAAAAGTATTTATAAAAAGTCCATTTATGTTTTCTTTCGAAAGATCGTGGGTTCAAACACTCGTGTTGGTTCAGTGTCTAGGTGTAATATGTATTAAAGTATTATACTTGTGATTCCTATTTTGTCTCAAATCTGAAACAAAAGTGGTCAAGCTCCTTAGTACGGAGTCATGTCAATGTATGACATGTAGTAAGAATTCATTTATTTTGGCATGTGGCCGTCATGACATGGCAGGAACACTACCATAGGCGTAGTAACTGGGTATGGGAACAAAAATTAAACAGCTCCAAAATCGAACACGAGTAGTAGTAACAAATTGAAGTGGGCTCGGGCCGGCCACTTATGTAGCCACCACGATGAAAGATAGAGCAAATGCGTTTTAGCTTGGAAACCACGTTTGGGCAAGAGAAGCGTAGGCAGACTACCAGCCAGATGGTCAGATGATTTTTACGAAGGCACGCAGGCAACTTATGGGCCAGGAAAACTGACGACCAAGCTGAAAAACTTCCAGTGTTTTGGAGAGGCATATGCCCAATGGAGGGCTAAGGAATGCTTAGGAAGAAGAAGATAACCTTTTTGGCATATCGTTGCTATTGATACATAGTTTCCAATTTATATTATATAGATGCAATAAAATAGGTACGAGTATTTTTTTATATAATTGAGGACAATCAAGATGACCCCACTCCACCTGATGGTAAGAGGTCGTGAGATCCAAATATGAGATTGACAGGCACAAAAGAACAGACAAAGTGTCCATTGAGTCTGTCACTCTCACCCTGAAGGCCTGCTGAGAAGCCTTTTATTACTGTTTGTTTATTATTGAGTACCTATATTTACATTAAAATGTAATTAGGTGAATTTGTATGAAAAAACCTTATTAAACTATCAAGACTTGTCCGTCCACACTCAACATCGAGGTATTGGATATTTAGTTTGCTTTGGGCCGACGGGGCGAGGGGGGAGGTGCTTAAGTCCAACTATAAATTAGGAAGGGTACAGTTTCATTAATCACCCATACGCCGTTATTATTAATTAACCCCCTTCGGAACTACTGGAGGTATTAGCTATCGACCCGCTACCCCCTGTGTCAACGGTGAACTTTTAAAATTTTGATCCGAGGGGGTAGTTTTCTTAAGTTTGAAGTCGATTTGCGAATTACAAAGAAACTACTAAAGAAGAAACACGAAGATGTTCAAATAGACAGGGTCTACCGATAGACATTACATTCCTCATCATCATCATTAGCAACCCACGCTCGTCCACTGCTGGACATAGGTCTCCCCCAATGCACGCCACCGCTCCCGATTTTCGGCCACTCTCATCCAGCTCACTCCAGCCAGCCTTCGAATGTCGTCTTCCCATCTTGTAGCAGGGCGTCCAACACTACGTTTACCGAGTCGCATTACATTCCTTTAACCATGTTTTCTATCAACTATTTTAAACTAGATTTTATTAACCACTTTTGGAATTTTGACAATTTTTTTTTCACCTCCCCATATAAAATAAATCATGCCACGTGACCGACTTTGTATGAAAAGTTGCTTATTTTTAAGTTTTCTAAAAGTAAGAACTAAATGTAGACACGTGGTTAAAGGGATGTAAATGTTTACAGATACTTCCTGTATGTGAACTTAGGCAGACATTATAGTATAGTCTGAGACAAGAAAGTGTAGTTATGACCTTGAGTGCGCAGAAACCAATTTTGTTAGAAAGTCTGTGCGCAAAATAACGGTCATCGCTATACTTTCGTGCCTCCAGCTATACCTAGGTAGGTGAATAGAAGAGTTCGGTTGGGTTGGGCAGCATTTAGATATCAAACTTAGTCCCCTTGCGCACCCATCGCTTTAAACTACGACTCACTAGGCTACTAGCCACTGTGCCATCGAGGCAATCGGGGTTAAAGTCACGTCAGAGCTCAGTTCACGCGATATTAAACCGTTTGCTTTTATTTTTAACGTCGTAAGACCCAAAAGCCTTTTAACGTCGTAAGGCCAGACAGCAATGGAAAATAAATTCTCTACTTTACCCTATATTTAAAAAAATCAAGATAATAATATATTGCCTGTTACTAGTTAAGTATGCTTACTGGTTCCTTTTGGCTTATAGTATCTTGAGTAACTTCATTTTGCCAATGTCAAGTGACTTAGTTACTAGTTCTAAATTAAGTTAAAGACGTAAATGTGTAGTGTTGTTAAAAGTTATAATCACGACAAAAGATCGATTTAAATTTTAATTGTACTCGTAAGTAATAATGATAAAGCCATTCGTCCGGACAATGGCTTAACCCCCTTCTTAACGGTCACGCACCACGGAAATTACTAGATGTGGCATCGTTGCTTTCAATTTTGACTAGCTGGATGGCGCATTTGCTAGTTTGTGATCCTCTGTTATCTGATATCCGTAACACAAGACTTGTACAGCACTTAGTGCTACGGAGTCAGGTCAATGTATGAGATGTTGTGTAAATTTATTTATTTACTAGTGGCCCGCCCTCACTTCGCTTCGGGACCGTAATTCAGAAATGAGCCAATAGATGGCGCTGTGTCCAATTACATCGCGCAAGCGTTTCGTGTTTTTGGTTTACCTATAAGCCTTGTCGTTGTCTATAGAAGTTATCTCTTTATAAATAGTATAGATATAGATTTAATTAAAGAGATAAAAATGTCATGAATAAGGCATAAGTGTCATAATGTCAATTGCATTTCGTTTTTTACGTGATCGGTTGCAAATAAACAGACGGATCTACCCGATTGGTAAGCGATTGCAGCCTCTCACAGATACTTGCAACCCCTAGCAGAGTGCGCTGCCAATCTTTCAACTCCCCTATAGAAGAAATGTGAAGGTAGAATGTTCTGGCTCGACCGGAGTGACACCACGGCCTCACAGAAGACAGTTTTGCCGAGCACATAAAAAATACCGTTGTTCAATATGTTTGGTATAAATGCTAGTTGAAGGGATGTGACTGTTTACAAACACGCCATGTCGGGTGTCCAATTTCAAAACCTAGCTACGGACATTTTTTTTAATTTATTAAAAAAAAACTTTTTTCTTAATGGCCTTATAAGGTGATAAGGCACAAATTTGGTACTTTTACATTCATAATTTAAAGAATAAAAATATTATTGAATCCAGCAAATCGACATCAGTTACGAAAACCTGCTCTGCAAATAAATTCTAAGCCTAACAAGCCACAATTTTAAATCCTAGCAAGCGACTGTCCCTTGCTAGGTTTTGAAATCGTAGATGTGTCTAGATCACTTTGAAATTACTTTAAATCACGCGCCAATATTTCAGTAAGCCGTAGAAAGAATGCGAGCGTGTGCTTGTTCATCAAACGACCCTCGAAGCGTGTGGCAAAGTTACTACGAACTTAAGAAATGTGCTATCAAGCTAGTCGAAAATATTACCACTTGTTCCAAGACGCGAATACCTCGAATTTTTCCCGTCAACCCTAAAACTCCCAATTCAAAATTCAACAAAGGCCCATCCCGAAATGATTCAACGATTATTCCTACTTACAATTCAATACAAACAATTCAATACAAAAGGCGCCTCCACTCATTTGTACAGCGAAACTACTCCCCCCTTCCGCCATTGCGTTTGTCTCAAACAACTTCCTATAATTAATTACACTCATTATCATTATTGTTCGAAGGCAGTTTTGCTTCGATAATGAATTGTTAGCCTCCATCATTAATTAGTTTATTATAATAAGACGCGGAACTCCTTTCGTAGATTAATCAAGTTTATCTGATGCCCGTTGCGTTCAGTAGAGATATGACATTTTATTTTAATCGAATTGTCACTTAAATATAAAATAAAAACATAAAAAAAATATTATAATGAAGCACCAATTTAGTAGTTAGTAGAAGTTACCAGTCGATCAATTGTCGATCAAGGCCATCGATCGATGGTAAGATGGATAATTAATCGACGTCGATCGATATATGAGGTCCTGTGAAAACCATTTGCTATATGGTGACTAATCCGTTTTACCATCGATCTATATAATCGATCGGATGGTCTGGTTGTTACCACCTTTATGAAACTCAGATCCTTTTGGAGAGATATAAATACATTAGCTACTTACTACAATAAATCTAAAAGTCAAAAAATATCCCACCAAAATTGTAAGCATGGCCCACCTTAGACCTCACTTTCACTTAACACCATGTTTTATTCAGAATGCTTGTCTGTCGTAACGAAAAAGAAGTTTCCGAACATAGAATCCGACTATAAAGTTGCGAATCGATTTTGTGACCATCTATTCCTTTTTCCCATCACTAGCAGTCATCGTTTCGGAGTTCGGAAGTTTTCCTTCTGTCGAGTTTTGTTTTGATAGATTGTTGGCGCGATATGATTTCTTTTTGATTTGCTCGGATGACCTTCCCGAGTTCATTTCTCTTGCTCGGTTCTCGACTCGATAAGTTAAATTAAATATTCATTGATTGATTGTAAGTGTAAGGATGATTTGTTTTATTATAAGTAAATAGTAGTTTATCGTCCCGTTGGTGAGTGGTTTAAGTACTGGGCGGTGATCTGGGTTCGATTCCTAGGTCGAGCAAAATGTATGTTTCGATTTTTCGAACATAGCTCGGGTTTGTGATCACCAATCCGCATTAGGCAAGCGTAGTGCAATGAAACGATGATGTGGGAGAACCAAGCTTCGGCATAAATGGGCCGGCTCGACCGGAGTGATATCACGCTCTTACAGAAGAACGGCAAGTTGAAGCAGCGCCTGCGCTGTGTTTTGTCGAGTGAATGAGGGTACCTGAGGCCCAATCTGTAGTAAAGGGGGTAAAGGTTGGCATCGCATTTGTGACTCCACTGGTGTTGCGGGTGTCTATGGGCAGCGGCATCGCTTACGATCAGGTGAGCCGTTTGTTCGTTTGCCAGCTATCACATAAAAAAGAAATGTTGGAAAGATAGGCCGACGACGTTGACTGACCCTATCGTACGTTACCTACGTTTTCTGGGGGGATTATATCAATATGAGACGTTGTAAACAAAAGATGTATAATGCTCCCTTCTTTCTCAGAGTGCAAGAAACGCTAAAGTGTTAACGATTTTGACTACCATTCCTACCATTTTTATCTTGTAGCTATGGGGTATTCGCATAGGTTGTTCATCAAACGACCCTCGAAGCGTGTGGCAAAGTTACTACGAACTTAAGAAATGTGCTATCAAGCTAGTCGAAATATTACCACTTGTTCCAAGACGCGAATACCTCGAATTTTTCCCGTCAACCCTAAAACTCCCAATTCAAAATTCAACAAAGGCCCATCCCGAAATGATTCAACGATTATTCCTACTTACAATTCAATACAAAAGGCGCCTCCACTCATTTGTACAGCGAAACTACTCCCCCCTTCCGCCATTGCGTTTGTCTCAAACAACTTCCTATAATTAATTACACTCATTATCATTATTGTTCGAAGGCAGTTTTGCTTCGATAATGAATTGTTAGCCTCCATCATTAATTAGTTTATTATAATAAGACGCGGAACTCCTTTCGTAGATTAATCAAGTTTATCTGATGCCCGTTGCGTTCAGTAGAGATATGACATTTTATTTTAATCGAATTGTCACTTAAATATAAAATAAAAACATAAAAAAATATTTGTACTGAAGCACAATTTTAAATCCTAGCAAGCGACTGTCCTTGCTAGGTTTTGAAATCGTAGATGTGTCTAGATCACTTTGAAATTACTTTAAATCACGCGCCAATATTTCAGTAAGCCGTAGAAAGAATGCGAGCGTGTGCTTGTTCATCAAACGACCCTCGAAGCGTGTGGCAAAGTTACTACGAACTTAAGAAATGTGCTATCAAGCTAGTCGAAAATATTACCACTTGTTCCAAGACGCGAATACCTCGAATTTTTCCCGTCAACCCTAAAACTCCCAATTCAAAATTCAACAAAGGCCCATCCCGAAATGATTCAACGATTATTCCTACTTACAATTCAATACAAAAGGCGCCTCCACTCATTTGTACAGCGAAACTACTCCCCCCTTCCGCCATTGCGTTTGTCTCAAACAACTTCCTATAATTAATTACACTCATTATCATTATTGTTCGAAGGCAGTTTTGCTTCGATAATGAATTGTTAGCCTCCATCATTAATTAGTTTATTATAATAAGACGCGGAACTCCTTTCGTAGATTAATCAAGTTTATCTGATGCCCGTTGCGTTCAGTAGAGATATGACATTTTATTTTAATCGAATTGTCACTTAAATATAAAATAAAAACATAAAAAAATATTTGTACTGAAGCACAATTTTAAATCCTAGCAAGCGACTGTCCTTGCTAGGTTTTGAAATCGTAGATGTGTCTAGATCACTTTGAAATTACTTTAAATCACGCGCCAATATTTCAGTAAGCCGTAGAAAGAATGCGAGCGTGTGCTTGTTCATCAAACGACCCTCGAAGCGTGTGGCAAAGTTACTACGAACTTAAGAAATGTGCTATCAAGCTAGTCGAAATATTACCACTTGTTCCAAGACGCGAATACCTCGAATTTTTCCCGTCAACCCTAAAACTCCCAATTCAAAATTCAACAAAGGCCCATCCCGAAATGATTCAACGATTATTCCTACTTACAATTCAATACAAAAGGCGCCTACATTTAAGCGCTTGTGTGCCCAAAATAGCCATTTTATAAGCGTTGGCTGAATTCAAGTGTAATATCTAAGTTTTAATGAGGTGATTTCAACGAGTTTCTTAATTGGGAGTTTTTGATTAAACAACAAAACATAAAAAATTTGTCAAATACCCAATTGTAATCGGTGAAACTAAAAAGGTAATCTCGGTCACAAATCAGACCTAGAATCTGAAAGTTGTAGCTGCATATGTACAGCCTTGCGATGTATAAAATTAGCAACCAAATTGAATTTTTAATCACAAGTCAGGTCAGTTAAATAAAGAAGAGCGCCATTACACCCGGCAGAAGTTTGTAAATTTTTAGAGCGCCCCGACTCCAGATATACTGCAGACGATCTAATACAAGCACTTGTTACGTGTCGGCATGGGATCTGCAAGGTATCGCTATTGGCTAGATAGGTTTTTAGATTTCGCGTTGCATTATAACTTAAAATATTAAAACGGGAATTAAACGACATTTATTGTTAAGTACATGGTATGCACTTACTGCTTGACGTTTCGTCTACGTTGCAGCAGCCGTGGTCACAAGCGGACTGGCTGTGTTCGGCGTGTCGTCTGCTAGGACCCTGCAGCGAATCTTCGGACACCCTCACATTTTGAGATATTAAATCGCCACTAGATGTAATATCAGTGAAGCTACTCGAACACACTACACTAACCGTATCGGTGTTTGTTTGCGTTAGTAACGGTCAATAAGTGCATACCATGTACTTAATTTCAATAAACGTCGCGTTAATTCCCGTTTTAATATTTAGCTTTCACCGACGAAAGATGGAGCAAATGCGTTCTAGCTTGGGAGACCACGTTTGGGCAAGAGAAGCGTTAGGCAGATAAGTAGTCAGATGATTTACGAAGTCATCTCGTCTTCAACTTTGAGTGTCACTCTACATTGAAGTCGAATTAGTGATTTGTATTATCGTCTTCTGGTACTCATAGTACAAGGGTTGCCCTAGTTTGACACCAGGTTGATTGCTGTGATTGTCTTTCGCAGTTATTTATTATTATTTATTATAGACGAATGTATGAAATGTCTAAATTCGACTTCAATGTAGAGTCCCTCATGTCTGTCCCAGAATTTTGCTAATAGAAACCAATCTCTATGACCCCGGCGGTTGTCTCAAGGCGCGCGACACGTAATGCCTCCGCATCAATTTATTATTAACAGAACGGCAACTTTCGACCGGTGCAAGGCGCCGGATTTAAGTGTGACGTCATTCAGCTATTTACGTGTAAGTTGTTGTTCTCGATCGGAGAACTAGATCTAGATAGTTTTGACTATTTTGTTTTAGATTTAAGAGTAAATAGATCGGTTTAGACAGTAAAACCGTGCTCTTTTAACGGTCTTGGAAACTTCTCAGGAGCATCAAACTGATGATAACAAATTGATTCACTTTGCCATGCAAAACGATTGCGACTTTGATTGATACAACAACTCATTAATTAACCTGATTTCTAAAGCTTAAGCACTCACATGTGTTGCGGATATTAGAAGATAGAAGAATTAAAAATATAATATATGCAGGATGTATCTGTGAACATTTACATCAACTAACCATTTTGAACAACATTGTAAAACGACTTTTCGAAATTCATAAAATTTTTCTTCGATTCGGCTTTTTGTGGAAAGATGAATATTTTTATGCGAATCTCCAAAAGTCTTACAAAATATTGTATAGAAAGATGGTTAAAGGAATGTAAATGTTCACAGATACACCCTGTAAAATAAACAATTTAAGTTTTTGGTTTATTTGTATCCAAACATTGTAAAGTGTATAAGATGGAAGGCAAGGATCGTAGCATCCAATAATCGACTCGGTGTCGTAGGCCGTCAGTTGGGCCAGCGATGGCGTTAACGTAGTTAGTTAACGCATTACATGCGCCGCCAGTTGACCATCTAGAACACAGTGTAGAAACTTTACTAAGATGTGATTAATCGATGCAGGATACAGACAGCCACGCATCAGGCTACCACAACCTGTCAAATTTCCTCAATTGTTATTCAACCTAATGTGTATGACAGTAAGATTAGAGTCGATTGAGTAATTTGAGAGTTTTGTATAGGTACTTGTATGTGTAGCTGTACGTATCTTTTCTGTGCAAGTGTTCTGTACTGATATACAAGGTGAATTTTTAATCACTAAGTATCCGAATTTTGCTCGACTTCAAATACTACTATACTATGTACCTAAGTGAACAGCTTTCTCCTAGAACCATGGGTCGAATTATGTAATTTTTTTTTACTCTTCATACAAATCAGACTGATCACGCGATCGATATAGTATGGGAAGTTCAAAATTTTTTGTCGTATTTCGACTAATGATTCTTGGAGAGAGTTGTACACTTACAGATTCTGAGTCGAGCTTAATAATTTGGATGATGATTAAAAATTCATCTTGTAGAGTGATTCTCGAGCTGAAGAATTGCGTGGCTCAAGTGGCAATCGGCTGGGCACATTGTGAGGAGAACAGACGGCTGTTAGGGAAGGAAGGTTCTTGAGTGAAGGCCACGTATAATAAGTCGCAGTCGTGGCAGACCCCCCATAAGGTGGACTGACGATTTGGTGAAGATCGCGGGGCGGCACAGGACGGATCTGTGTGGAATGGACGCTAATAACTTGCAGTGGAAGTCACTTGGTGATGATGATGATGACAAAGCGATGGTAGCTCAGTGGTGATAACGCAGCTTCCAAACCTATGGGTTTTTCCAATCTATTCATATATCTCCCATTAACTCGGCGGTGGGGGAAAAGATCGTGAGGACGTTTATAGTTTCTGAAATGTACGATCACGATTTATTGGTCTGGTTCTCCGTTCACTTCATTGTAATTACTTACTTACTTACTACGCTGGCTCAGCGACTCGAAGTGGATCTTGGCCTCCGACACGAGAATTCGCCACTCCGCTCTATTCTCAGCCACCTCTTGCCAATCTGGCCTTTGAAGGTGACCAAGATCCTTCTTGACCTGGTCCATCCAGCGGTATCTGGGGCGCCCCACTGGGCGCTTCCCGGTAGATCGACCCAGGTAAGCTCGCTTGGCAGCACGATCTGACTCCATTCTCTCTAAGTGACCGAGCCAGCGCAGCCTTGCTGACTTTGTCTCGCCCATTATATTTGGTTCGGCCACAAGCTCTTCGAAAAGACGCCGAAATCGAAATCGAATTGTAATAACTAGACTCCCCAAATACTGAATCTTGGTAGACCTTGGTAGGTTGGTAAGGAACTTAGAAGTTCCTTAGGTAATCGGTAAATTAGCTTCCAGGTGAGAAATTTGTCACAACACATGTTAGGTACGCATGCATTTTGTTATTAAATTTGGCGTCGATTAATAACAAAATTGTATGCTTACGTAACATATTGTGTTGTGACACTTTTCTTGCCGGGAAGCGAAATGACGGTAAATTACCGCCGCCCACTTACACCCGCGACACCAGACGAGTCACAAGTGCGCTGCCGACCTTTTAAAAAGGAATACGCTCGCTTTTTGAAGGTTTGCAGGTCGTATCGGTCCGGAAATACCGTAGGCGACAGTTCATTCCATAGTTTTATCTTACGAAGCAGAAAGATTCCTAAGAAACGCGCAGTTGAAACAGCCAACCATCTAAATGAGGGGGGCGGAACTGTTTTTTTAAAACAATAAATTAGCTTATGGTCATGATCTTAGCTCTTACACGAACTAAATTTTACTACCTTACAAGTTGGTGAAAGATGCTCCTTCTTAATGGGGGTTACCATTCCTTAGTAAAGCTTGCAAAGTAATATATCTGACCCTGCGTTTTGAATCCATTAGACCAAAAAGACATAAACAAGTACACTGCTAACCTTCTCCCCATCCCCCCGGATTAGGCATACGGTACCTGTACTCATTTTCGGCGAAATAAAACGTAATAAAACATACTGTTAACGTTATTTTGTGTGTTAAATGAGGATCAAAAATAGTATAAAAATAGTTTTGACTCTACATTTTAAAATTATCTTTCTCGTAGTAACAAATCTATGTATCTACCTCATCTACTTCATGTTAATTTAAGTTTTGATGATTATTATAATCAGAACATACCATAAGCTCTTTATACAAACTTTCTTATTGAAGACGTATTATTTTGTTACTTTTGAAGAAACCGTTTCGTTTTCTGTAGAAGCTTTTGAAAATACTTTTTAAGCTCTGAGAAAGATTCAAAATAAATGAATAAAAATGAATCGAATAAGCTTACAAAAAATAGGTATGTTACATACAATACGAGTATGTGTATAAAAATTATGACTCTACATTATAAACAAGTAAGTCGTATCGAAAGTTTTTGTCAGCAGAAATCTTGAAATTCGTATAAAGTTGGTAGTGAAATTAGTTTTGTTTAATAAAAATACTTATATAGTACTTTTAACATTTGAAGTCTAATAGGTATAGTAGTTCGTTTGAAGATCTTTGCTTAATTTCTGAGTTCCGCTCGCTCTTTGATTGTTATAGAGCGAAACCAAAAAATCCTTTTTTTTTCTTTTGTGGACGCATGTTTGCAAAATGTTGAATAGGTAGTGATAGTGTAGTCTTTGAAATATGAAAATATCTGTTTTCTAGCAAAATCATTGTTTTTTTTACTTCTGCGCAACTTCCTGAAAGTTGTCGAAAAGTTTCAAAGTTTAGATCGAGGCTCGACTCAAAATTCTATCCGTGCAACATTTTACACGAAAAAACTGCACCACGTCAGTCAAATGTAATGGTTTTTGAGTTCAAATGGGCCACTAAGGTGATGCGTCGGGGCAGCCGAACAGTCAGATAATGCATTGTCCAGTTACGTGGACACCCCCGAAAATACAGCATGCGAAAAAAGCCATCCTCACTACCTCCCGCTGGCATTAATGTCCCCCCACCGCGCACTAAGCTTCTTTTTTTAATACATAACTTTTTTTCAAGATGCATTTTTACATGTTTCGGCCTAAAACTTTACACACCCAGAAGCGAGAACCGAGAGAAACGGTAACGCCTCTCCGCCGTCGGACCTCTCGCTCGCGCACGCCCGCGCTGCCCGCCGGACGATAGTGGCGCGAGCGAAACGCACGTATCCGTGGCCACAGCTGCGTCTTAAACCAAGATTAAGGCTGTATTCCGCTTTTCCGAACGCAAATTCTTGATCCAAACGCACCGCACGTCAACGCTCGCTCTCAAAACCCAAACTTAGCACCAAGAAATAGTTCTCAGCTGATCAGACGCCGGCAACTTACACCGCGAAAAAGTTCCTCCAACTGAAATAAGGCCGCGATATATACGTCTCACTCTAGCGTCCAGTGCGAAGGCATTCGCGCCACGACAATTGAGTTGAGTTGAATTGAATTGAGTCGGTTAAAGCGTAAAAATGGTGCGGGCGGGCATTGCCGCGCGAGAGCGAGACGAACGAAAGGCGGGTTGCCAGAGACCGCTGCCTTCTTCTCCTCGACTTACGCCGAGTCGCGACTAGTGAACGTCAGCGTTCTGACGTGGACGGCCGTATTTGCGTTCGCTTGCGCTACTTTTGACAGCTACTGAAAAAAAATCTCGCGCGTCTTCTGTCAAGCTGCAAACTTTTTGAGTGCGTTCGAATTTTGAACTGATTTAGTGTTGTTCGTAAGAAGAAATATTTGGATGGACTGGATAAGATAATTGCAGTGTAATAATTGTATTGGCTCAAACTGGCCGTTGAGACGCTATAAAGTGATGAATCAGCGAGCGCCGGCTAATTAGCAAGTAACAGCGTCACTGCTACGAAAACAAATCTAACCCTATATCGCTATCCAGCTTCGGGGATATTGTAAGTGTCCTAGTTTAATTAAGTACGTAATTAGTTTTGTTAAGTAGTTTAGATGGTTATACTTGTGTAAGTTAGTAAACTTTTTAAAACTCTTATGATTTTTGTTTTGTCGCTAAATGAGATTTTTATTATGTAAACTATTTTAATTTTATTTTATTTAATTTGGTAACTTAAGAAATTGAAAACTATCTTACAACCCAAAATTACGTTTTGAAAACTTATGATTTGAACTTTTAAAAAAAAATTGCAACATTTTTACCAAGTTGCGTAAAAGTAGAGTCGTCAAAGTTCGCGAAAAGAAAGAGACGGGAACAGTCGCCCGAAGAAATTTTCCCGGTTTTATCGTGTATTACGTGTGTCGGAAAATCGTCGAAATGGCTTATTATGTTTTTGATGTGTCGAAGAGGAAAAGTGGCGGCGGGGCGGGGCGTGCGAGACAACAAACACGCTATTGGCCCGGTAACGAGAGTTGCACTTTTTGTAGGTATTTTTTTTACTTTTTAACTCGACGCGCAGAAAAATTTATTTGCCCGAACTTTTTTTCTTCGTATCGATAGGTTTCGGCGGCACTATTACGCTTTTAATGAAAAAGTCAGCCATTGATTTCGTTGTGTTGAGTCCATTTAATATTTTAAGAGTTTCTTTTTGTTACATGCAAAAGTTAACAAAAAATACGTTTTGTAATAAATAGCCAGGTTTAATAACTATTCATCATGAGATAACCTTTAATTTTTAAATCTTGCATAGATGGATACCGTAATAAAATAACTAATTAAAGAAGGTAAAGAGGCCATGCTGTTTTATAATTGAAAAAAAAAACTAATAATATTATGTTTTTAATTTGAAAAAGTCAATCATTATTAAGAAACAAAGGCACATTAAAAATTTAAATAATCATTTATAGCCGATAAGTGGCGTTTTTAATGTAAATGAGCAGTTAAATAACATTTAATTTGTTTTTAATCGTCAATATAATAAACACGTATGAATGGCCTCTTATTCAATCACTGCTAAATTATTTGAATATCAATTAATTTCTTATTAATTATTAACCACGGACCGGAGCGGAATCTTCTGTCACGAAGAAACCATAAATCATGGCTGAGTTGTAATTTGAACCTTATGACGAAGGGGTAGAGATGGCTATTGATTTTACTCCCAAAGAGCGCCACTCACAGGGATAGGGTTGTCAAGAATTGAAATTTGCGTTTTTTTTTCTTTTTTCGAAGTGTTTTCAAATCAGGCTTCAGGAATAATATCAAAGGTGAGATCAAAACGTTGAAAGTCAGTGACTTTTATTACAATAATATTAATATTCCAGCCACATAATATTATTTAAGGGATAGAAAATGAAATACTTTTCTACTAAAGAACATTTATATGTAAGATTAAATAAATTATAAATTGAAAACAATAAAATTAGATAATGTATAATTACTTACATTTGTTAAAATGCATTAACAAATCTGCTACCTATTTTACAAGCTTCAAATACTTTCTTAAATGTACACGTTACAATAACAAAGACACATGATAAAATTAAATTATGAAAATAAATTCGATTCCTAAATATTTATTTTATTTTAAATTTGTTTCATTTTAAAAACAAAACTTTACTCGAATTTAAGTTAATTAATTAAAAAATATAATGCTGCTGTATTCATCAGCATTTTAATTTTATTAATTAACGTTAAACATATTTTTTTTAATCAAAAGTATTAATTACAAAATCAATATAGATGATAGATGTCTTTAATTGTGTTCCTAAGCATCTACTAAATTAAATATAAGTAGGTACTTTAATCTATCTCTACATATCAATCTCTACCTACCTAATGAGGAAAATAATTAAATTTCGCTTAGCTTTGAACAAAGGTTAAGATAATAATAATATTATTAAAATTATCTGCGTTATTATTGTTAATGTATTTAAACCAAATGTTACAACAAAAGATGTCCCTTCGTGTATATTTAAAATACGATAGACACGATTCGTCGAGTGACTGAGGGTACTGGAAGCCCAATTGCGGGAAAGGGGGATAAAGCTTACTCCCTCTCTACTACTTAGATGTCTATGGGCGGCTGCAATCGCTCACCATTAATAGATCCGTTTGCTCGTCTGCCACCTTCACATAAAAAATGTTAGTGTAATGTACGTCTACACGGTGCTTGAAGACCAATTTCAAAAAAATAATTCAAACCCGCACACTTTTTTGTCATCCTACATTTTTCTTGTAATAAAAGTCAACACGTGATCTATGACTGATCAGATGCTACAACACCCCTGACCAATGTATAATTTTCAAAATGAACTCATGCGCAGGGTCCAAAAAGAACAGATTTGTGTTTTAGATTATTAATAAATTAAAAAAATAATAGTAATAATTTGTTAATCACATAAAGGAATGGACGTAAAAATTCGATATTTTGAGCAAAGATACAGTAAAACTACTTAATTGTTAATAAAAAAGCAAAACAATACAAATAAGAGGAAAATTTAAATAAAAAAAAGTGTACTTATTTAAAATAAAATATGTGTTGAACTGCGAAAAGATAGATTTTTGACACAAAATATACAGAAAAATAACATAAGTAGGAAATATTTTTTTTATTTTATAAAATATAATCTGTCCAGAATTGGGATAGGCTGAGATAGGCTAGGCAAAAAAAAACCTACATACTACTGAAACATTATTTTAAAAGCGAGATAATACTCACTTAATTTTGTAATAGATGGCGTTAGGTGTCGATGACATCGTGCAAGTGGTTCGTTTATTTGGGTTTGATTATAAACCTAATCGTTGGCTAGTATACCGTTGGCTAGTATCATTATAAATAGTACATGTAGATTTTCGATCCATTGATTACGAAAACAACAAAACACGCCCAAAGACGGCCATTACAAACTAACCGACAGTAGCCAGAAGAGTGAGCGATCAAGATATTAATTAGCCGCGGGATAGGGGAGGGTGACAGCTGCTCAGGCTCAATCAAACAGCTGTTTTGATGACGTACACTTTTGAGCCGCGGTTTTGTTAGCAAGAAATACGTGACAGGGATCATTTTGAAATATTGAACAGACTATACAATAATGATATCCTCCAACCGATTCGGCTACGGCGCTAATTTCAATCATCAGCCACGTACGCATACGCAGGATATTAAAGTGTAAAGTATGTGCGCAAACACAAATCTACTCTCTTCCACACGCGAAATCAAAGTGAATCGACCGAAGAGGGAACAGCCAGGATGAAAATTTTGGTCCACACTTTGGTCTGACACTGCGAATTTGTAATTAAAAAAAATTAGGTAGATTTTTTTTCCTGAAGTAGGTAGTCATACTATGACAACCCTACGGCGCCGGCTTGTCTTTGAAAATTTGGGATACCATATTATTTTATTAAAAGAACTCAGGGACAAAATTTTTGGTAAAGAATATTTTTTGACAACACTGGCTAAGAGTATTACTATCACTGTTAATATCAATTGCACAACAAGAAGCAAAGACGATATGATGCAATGAAGACAAATGCTAGGTGATCTAATGATACCGTATTCGGATTTCCTAATGAATCTGTTAGGCAGAACTAATTTGTCGACATAAATCCAATTGAGCATCTTTCATTCTGTTAATTCGTCCGTATGACACACACATAAGTGGCACACAATATGGTCCTGTCAACGCAATTCTGTGGGTTTTTGTTAAACATTTTTTGTATGGCAAGTTTGACGTCGGTGATGGTTTCTCTTAGAAAGTTGATGATGGGTGATGCGCTACTTAGAGATGTTTTGGATAATGTTCCATCAATTTTGCAGAAATAAGAGCATAATCATTTACATACTTATTTACTATATATATCATCATCATCATTTCAACCAATAGACGTCCACTGGACATAGGCCTCCGCCAAAATTCACCACACAAATCGGTCCTGTGTCACCCGCATCGGACCTTCACTAGATCGTCAGTAAGAAATCAACATCCCCCTCCTCCAGCCTCCAAAACAAGAGATCGCCACTTCACCAATTATTTACCTGGAAGTCGCACACATAGGTCTAAATATTTTTTTTCAAATTGGAAAAAAATAAGTAGTTAAATTAAAAATACAAATATAAAATGCATAAAACAAAAGAATGTTAGTGTGAGAATGTATCCCTAGCAATGACATTTCAGGTGGAATGTCATTGATCCCTAGCAACGCTGGTTAACAGCGACTACTCTATCCTCTTAGATGTTATTTGAAGATAAGATTACGTGCATATTATCAATCTGAGTACGTCTACTGATGAAGATTTTTGAGAGAGGCTTCAACGCCTGAGGCTTCAACAATCGGAATGAACATATTCCAAGTCTTTACAAGTTATATCTCTCTATTTCACCTTGGAGGTGGGCGTTCTACACTTACTCTCGAATGAGTTTTTCTTCTTTCAATATCTGAACCTTTTGTTTCTGTAAATGATAAAGATATTGAAAGGAGAAAAGCTCATTCTACTAAGGAGACCAGATTAACTATCTCAAATCAAAACACAAAATCCTTATTCGCTATTAAATAAGTCTTCAATAGTTTTCTAGAAGAAGTTATAAGGTATCAAACTGTACATCAGTGATATGTAGGTACTAAAGCTTACCTTACCTTGTGTCATATTTTTTCCTATTTAATAAAAAGGGTAAGGGAATACCTGTTTTTGCGTACACACTTGAGCAGTATATTACATCCTGTGTACTTGGCTGATCTTTAAGATTGACCGCCGTAGCCGAATATCGGCTGGAGGATTATTATTTATATTATTAGCATTATCTTACTGCAACATCAATTTAAGATGAGCCTATCCATTTAGTCTCAGTTTCAACTAGAAAAAAGTCTGGAGCTTATTTCTGAGTTCTCCTCACATTACTAATTCATAACATTTTTTTGGTAGATCTTACAAATTGAAACAAATATATTCCAATTATGATGATATGATATATTATAATTATGATTTTGAGTGGGGCCTGTGAATCGGAAAACGTTGGGCATCTTACAGCTAAGTACAGTGACGATTTGTGGAAGTTGGCTAGTATAGACTGGATGCATCAAGCTGACGATAAGATGAATTAGCATACATCGGGGGAGGCCTAGGTCCCGTAGTGGATGAAGATGAACTGACGAGTGTAATGCTGAGTAGAAGTCCCCTAGCTTTTCTGTGCCTGCCAAATAGCAACAATGTTAGTGACCTAAGAACAAAAGGCGGTAATGAGTCCATTACCAATTTGGTCCGCGTGTCCATCTTAAGTAGAGGAATTAAGGCATCTCTTCGCGAAATCTATTTCCATCTGATCGCATCACTCCACTATTCCGTTCATTGTGGCTAATTAGCCGTGTTCTGACTCATTTGTATCCCAACTCTGGGGCCTATGAATCAGTCATTTTAATTGTACTACAGCCATTAACATTCTACGGCTAGATTAGTACGGCTACAGATTTGAACTGCTAAAATGTAATCATGCGGCCAAAACTATGTTTTGACTTTTGGAATGATTATAATAATAAATGCGGTAGGTAGGTATCATTGCACGTTTTGACTGGGACTGCCAATATAATGTTCAGTTATTTCCTTAGGGTCAATATAAGGTGTGGTACATACTAACTACGTTGGCTCAGCGATCCAACGTGGATATTGGCCTTTGAAACGAGAATTTCATCCTCAGTCCTTTGTTTCCAATCTAACTCTTACAAGAGTGACCGAGATCCTTCTCTACCTGGTTCATATATCAATACCTAGGGCGTCCAATCATCTGCTTTCTTTGTTCTATTTCCTACAATTAAGCGTTGACGTGATGTAATACTGTTAAATCTACTTCATCTTCTTCTTCATTAAATCTTCTTAATCGAACCCCACGCACGGGATTGTCGTTCAATTTCATCATTTAGATGGATGGCGATCAATTGTTGTTTATCTACCTTAGATGTCCATAACCATTATAAGGCCTGATCTGGCTCTCTTGTAAAATATCGTCTGTCTCACATATTGCTATTGTAATTTTAAAATTTTATAACTAGTTCTTTAAAGATTTCAAAATATTACATCAACCCAGGTTTTAGTTCAAAATTTAAAAACTTTAATTCACAACCTATGGCAAGGTTGACCAGGTAAGTCGTCTAGGTACGTCCGAATCTATATTTCAAAATGTCTGTCGTTCTCATTATCAAACTAATGACATACTAGATTTAAAAGAATTAGAAGTCCGAAATAAGAATCTTATGTTCTTATCACTAACTACAGTTTCTTTATTACATAGCTTTATAATAATTAAACACGTGTAGGTATCAGAACAGATAGTCATAAATGTTTTATTGTCAGCTGTCTATATGATGAATTCATACAGATGCTTAGGTAGAACGTCGACAGATCGCGACACACCCTCCATTTTTTATTTTACAACATCGAGTCGTTGGAGATGGAAACATTTCGGTTTTACGACAAACAGAGCATCGTCTACGACATCAGCTTTTATAACCGTTCAAACAATTACATCTAATCATATTGTTCTGCTCACACCCGATCTAGCCGATACGAGCGAGCGAGATGACGCTACCCACTCCGCTACGCCCATCAATGTCTAATTGCTTTTATTATTTTAAGGCATCGTAATCATTATGGCCGCAATAAAAATTGTAATTACTTCTCATTAGTTCAATTAAGAATTTTCTAGATACGGTTTACTTGATATGTTCATTGCAAAATAGCCACGAGATGCATTGTCTTGAGAAAGCGGGCTTTTTATTACTATTACGTTATTATCAATTCCCTTGTCTATGGGTGAAATCCGTTGTCTATAGTCTATAAATTTTACGAGCGTTAGCCACGGCTCATATCAATCAAAATTAATGATCATTCCGAAATTTGGAACTAATCGATGTATTTTAATTTTTAATATCCATAAGTTACGAACGAGAGGGTACTTAATGTAATTGCAATAAAGCGTTTAAAAAGGTTTTGTCTATGCCCCGCCAACGGACAAACGAGTTTTAAATTTTAAAATAAAACTTTTGAACAGCTTGGTCAACTGGTCCAATAAAATTGATTAATTACCTAATAGATGTTTTGGATTTAAAATATTATTTTATTTTGATAGGTGCATTGGACTATTAAATTAATATTGAATAATATAATATAAAAATATTAATAAAATTAAATAAATATGGTATTAAATATCAAGTTTAATTCTTGTGTTAATTGATCAACAATAATTGATTAAAAATAATAATGACAAATCCTGGCAAGTGCTACTCAGTTTAGGAACTAAGTATACTCTAATAAGTGCAGGGACTCCATAATATTTTGACACAGCAGAATGAAGTCAAAATACCTGAATAAACCTGCTAATATTAGTAATTTTAGCAACAGTTATGAAAATAAATGCATTGCTTAGTATTTTTTGGTCCCAAATACGCATCAAAATTCATTTCTGTTCTACCAATCACTGTACCTACCTACCATATTTCTTTTGCAAATACTCTGTACCGGTTTGTTAAAAATGTAGTAGCTAATAAACATGAATAGATGCGTTAAAATTTGGACTACAAAATTTTCATAGAATGCTACTAAAAATATTTATGTGTGAAGATAATTCAAAATATAATTATCTTCATTAGGTTTCGCATAAACACCAGTAATCAGTAAGCTAACCAAAGTAAACATAAGATGTTTGTAGAAGAAATGAATACTAGATTTTCTACATTGCCAGAAATTTTGTAATTCAACTTTGATCACGATGTAAAAAGTTGAATAAGACAAATATCTTTGTGTGGATAAATCGATGTCAAGTGAGAATAACGATAAGAGTTAAGTGACTAGTCAAAGTTGATGAAAACAATACAACGCCAATGTTTAGTTCACAAGTATTAAGACTTTATCAAGTCCTAGTGCGGATTGGTGATTAGCTTTTTTTCTCTCAGCCCGGGAATCTAACCCACCCAGAGATCACGAACACCAGTCGTTAAACCACTAAACTATTAACTAACTGGGCATACAATATCAGTGTTAAAATATTAATATCACTTTGAAAGGAGACTTTCTTTGCACAAAAAAAAAACATACTTCCATTTGTGTTACATTTTCACCCGCAAAGTTGAAGTTACACCCATATCTTACCAAACATGCATGCGAGTGCTCTTCTCTCTCGCTCCGTCTTGTTCAGAAAAACTTCGCAAAACTTTCCACGCACATGGCTAACACGTGGTCTTGGCGAAAAATCGCGCAGCCCGCGCACTCCTTACCCCTCCCCCCGGGGCCTTCTAAGCGGGAAAAGATGCGGGTCCCTCGCACGGCGCCATGTGATTTTGTGAATGGAGGCGGGACGCATGCCTCACCCGAGGTGCGTTAAGTATTTTGAGGAGTTTATTTTGTATAAGATACACTGTATGTCTTTGATTACAAGATTTCTGAACATTTTCTACTGATATTGTCGTTCATATGTACAGGGTTAAGTATAATAAAAACTTTTGGAAAATTAAAGTAAAGAAAAGTAAATCAGCCTATAGGTATACTGTCCCACTGCAGCAGGGCAAAGGTCTCCAATCTCCATCTTAAGAAATCAAGTCATATCAAAATGCAAAGACTCACGACAGACTACTAAAGTCTTTACATTTCTTTTCATTCATTGTAAATTATTAGGATACCAACTGCCACGAATCTGAAGCTCGAGTATAACAGTTAGTTTCTTTCAAACCATTTTTAACAACTCAACTGTTATATTTACTTTGATTATTAATTAATGCATGAAATATTTTAGATACTGTTTTCTGTTATAGATAACATCAAAATTTTAAGAAATTGTGATGTAAGCATCAACCTGACTCCATAGTATGTAACTTAAACGTTTGTATTAAGAATATCAAAATCAATGAAGTAAATCAAACGAACAAAAATAACTGTTCATGGGAATCAACCCTACCTCTTTGGCGTATGAGAATTTGATGCCTTTACTAAAATGCGCTTTCAGGTCAGTCAAATCAGACCGTGGATTATAAAAAATGCTCACATAAAATCTATAAATGATCATGATCATAATTCTAAACTACCACGCGTAATTTATTTACGGCTCCAAATAATTTAAAATGGAATTCAACTTTTAAAATGTGTAACAAACCCGATAAAATCAAAAATTGGATAGCAGATCCGAATATTCCGGCAATTTGTGATAACCCGTATGCCGCGGAATGCGAGAAATTCATAATTATACTAATAAAAATTTAACATCTGGGCTAGTTAGATATTTAACTTCAAATAATCACCGCCACTCGGTTTACATACAAAAAGTTCAACTACTTTTTGCGAGATAATTCAGTTACGTATAAACCAATGCACTAATTGACTTTGAATGTTAATCTTATTATTTATAAAAAAACTTTAAATGTAAACCGAAAAAATTAAAACACTTGCGCAATGTAAATAACTCCCAGCACCATCTATTGGTATTGCTCTAAATTAAGTTCCGAAACGAAGTGAGGCAGGTACGAATCGAAATTACGGGGATAAAAACTTACATTCATTTACATCATTACATTCTGGACAATGTTTGTTCTGTCACTTTTGAAAAGTCTAAACTCTTCATACAAAGCCAGTCATATGACTTGGTTCATTTTGTATGATTAGTCGATTAAACTAAGTAATAAACACTAAAAACGCCTTGAACTGCGTAATGAACACTAGCAACTTAATGAAGCCAAACAGATACCTAGTATTGATAAGGATTAATTTAGTATTGACTGGACTTTACGAGTTTGTTACAAAAGTGCCATGAAAAGTCATACAAATGTGTATTAGAGTGTTTGAAGTGTATTTGTACATTACTAAAACTAAACAAGCAGGTAGTAGCAAGCAGGTCTTGCCTAGACAAAGTGTACAAGATGAGTCTATGAGCAGTCACAAAAAGAAATTAAATCTTGATAAGGTTATACATGCAGGTTGTATCCAAAAAATAAGTCATGAAGACTCGAAACAGGAGGCCAATTCTCGGTTTTCGCCTTCTATGTCGAGTCGACTTCATGGAACGCATATACCAATAGGAGAACAAGATAAGGAATGTCGACTGTAATCTGTGTTCTCCTATTGGTTATGCGAATTGTCCTCATGGTCTAAAATTACGGGATAAGTTAGATACAGGGTGTATCTGTGAACATTTACATCCCTTTAACCACGTGATCTACCAACCATTCTGAACAACATTTTGTTCTATGAATTTTGAAAATTCGCATAAAAAAAATTCATCTTTCCATACAAAGTCAGTCACGTGACTTGGTCATTTTTGTATGGGAGTCGAAAAATTTTTCGAAGAATTTAGGAAAAGTTGTTGAACAAATGTTGTTCAGAATGGCTGATAGAACACGTGGTAAAAGGGATGTAAATGTTCACAGATACACCCTGTATAAGTAATGCCAACCAGCTAAAACTAACCAACTAGTGGTGTTGTTGCAGTGTGGGGAGCGGACGAGACCGTCGGCAAGCTGTTTTACCCCTATCTGAAGACGTCTTCCCTCCACAGGGACTTCCTGTTTGCGAGTGGCTCGGGTACGTACCAAATTAATAGATCACACTCATCCTAGCGTATCTTTGGACCCCGAAATACATTTGGACCATGATTGAGAAATTAAGTCTGGTAATTACGATGAAGTGAATATCGTCTGACCTTCGAAACTCGTAGAGGAACCAAAGCTACTGGATCATGGTTGCATTCAAAATAATAATTTCAATTAGGACGAAGCCAAAACGTTCAGGTTTCCTCAAGATATGTCCTCTTAGCGGTGAGTTATTGGTAAAAGTATTGTGTGCATAATTTAAAAAAAATCCAGAAGTGAAGACTATCCGACGGTCAGTAGCGCTACCATGAGTTGACATCCAAAACTGACATAACGTAACTATTGCTCTGTCTCTTTCAAATGCATCACAATGAAAGAGACAAAGCGATAGTTTTCGATAGCGAGGATAGTATTTCAAACTCATGGTAGTGCTACAGTTCGTAAAGAACCTACAACTTACGTTTGGAAAGCGTACGTTATTACCCACTATCGCTCCAAGGAAGCGTGCTGTTTTATCCTCATCTAAGACGTTCCCTCCACAGGGATTGCGTTTGCGTTGAATAAGCTACTTGAAGTTACAAAATTAACGAAAGTAAACAAAGAAGTATATAGGTAACTTATAATATATTTTGTCTATTGTAAGTATTTAGATTTAGAAGTGTTTATTGGTTTTAAAAATAGGATTTCCTTCATAATGTTTGTTAGTACGAACACATCTGACAGCGTGGTCACCTCTGAATTTAGTTAAGGATGCAGCTAAGAAATGAAATTTTAGGACATTTGAATAGTTGATCTTTTTAAAATATCTATAATTTTTCTGATTATTATAGATGTTATATTCGTGTCTTCGAGAAACACACTGCTAAATTAAAGAAATTCTATGTGACTCAACGACTAAAATTGATGACAGTACCAAACAAAGTGAGGTGACTATTTGTGCAGCTTTTTCAAAGTAGAAATTAAATAACAAAGTGATGTGTTTAAGTTTATTCTTAGTAATTTGTTTATGATTAAAAAAGTTAACTTTATGCAACTTATTTTTGCAGTATCCAATCTTTACAAAAGTGGATAACATAATCCTCATTCCGTTAAAATTATCCTCAACTCTCCCACTCAACCTTCAATACTTCATTAAACAACTCGCCTTTTTAAAGAAAAACCAACAGATGCTTTCGAATAATTACGTTGTCAATGAATAAATTATGACTAGTACATAATAACAGCTTACGAATCTGTAAAATATTGTATCTCTCCGATCTGCCGTTATTTGTGTACGTGGCTTTAAGGGCCCATAAAAACTATTAACATTGATTCTTATTTGTTTTCGAACGCGAGCGATGGCGGGTGTTTATTGAAAAAACTTTGGATCTATTAAGAAACGCCTTTGCCACGTGTGGACGATTAAACTTAGACTAGTTTAATCACGAAAAAGATATATTCGAGGTGTCCAAGATTGACAAATTGATTTATCTAGCTACTAAAAGTATCTACCACACAATTGTAGCTTATTTAGGGTGGATCAATCTGTTTTCTTGAGTAGTTATCCGTTCTTATTTCCATGTTGTGATGTCTTTAACAATATTTTTTTTAAATCAAGTGCCATGCCATATATAGCTAGTTACATGATTCATAAATACTTACCTGCTGATTATGATTTACTTACTTTTTAGGTTTTTATATCTTAGCATAGGTGACTGTTACCGTGGCTTATAATGAAGTCAACAACATTTCGAAATTCAACGAAAATATTTTGGACTTCCCATACAAAATTACCAAGTCACGTGACCGACTTTAACAATTATTGTCACAAATACATCCTGTATATAGTGTATTTGTATTTTATTTTAGTATTATTTTTACTTTATAGAATCGATAACAGCTTTTGTTTATCGTGTAGAAGTTAAATAAATAAAACACTCGTATTTTAATTTGAACATTTTTTATTCATAGTTCCTCGAAGTCCTATATTCTGCAATATATTATCATTTGTAATAAAATAAGTCTTATCCTTTTATTTAAAGATCGCAAAAAGATTACCTGCGTATTTCCATAATGGAAATTGATTAACATTTTATGATCCTATCTCTAAATCCGATTATAGATGTGTAAGTTTTTTATGTTTAAAATAATACTTGAACTTATACGTAACTTAAAATTATCGTAAGAACCATGCGTATAAGCGTCCATAAATATATTATTTCTAAAGGCGAACATTATTAAGTGAACATTTAACCCGTTCACCGCAGAAGCTGTTTTCGGCTACCTGCTATATCTAGCCGGTATCACAATGTATTAGACAGCAGTGAACCATCTTACCAACATCTTAAAGCGAGAAGTAGATCTTACCTAGCCAAATCGAAGCACGTGTCAGTTGCGGCGCCAATATTGCATTGCATCATTGTTATGATGTTATGCAATATGGTGTGTTTTCATATAATGATAATAAATTAGCCTCTATTTAGTAAGATAAGTCACAAAAGTTTCACAAAAATTGGCTTTCCTTTGCATTATTTGAATGCTCTAGATGATCATAAAGGAAATCTAAGCATGAGAGAGTCTCTCTAAATAAGTTAAATCGTATTATATTCTTAATTCAAACGAGTTATAAAACAGTTTGATTTTCATCATTGCCACTAAACGGCTAGTATACTTAAAATATTTTGGTAAAGGATTTTGGAGGTAGGAAAATAATAAAATAAATTGAGACGATATCACATACTACATGGTCCTGATCTCAAACTCTAGTGCTATATATTGTGTTTATAATTTGTTCCATTGTAGATTTATTTAGAACACTAATGAATTTCAAAATATTAAATGTTTGTCTTTGAGCATGCAAGAGCAAGACTGGAAATAACTTACACAAAAAGCCATAGGAAAGTAGTGAGGCGAAGCTGTAGAGAGTCCTCACTGTGGCTGTCTACATTGGGCTCCCCGGCGAACAGTGCTCCGATTAGGCCGCTCCGAGAAGTGCCCATAAATTCCACCCTAAAACAACCTCTCTGTTTAGTTTGGAAGCTCCCATCCCAGTAATTATACAATAATTCATACTTTAATAAATACTAATAAATCGTTCCACCACTCCGGCATTATCGGGCATTATTACACGATGTAATTACACCCAATAAATTATCAAATAATACATCAATCAGATGTGTTATAATTTTGAATTTTTTCTCATGTTTTATTGGATGGCGGGCAATTTTATTAAAATTATAATGCGGAGAGCGGTCCAAATTGGGGTAGCTTGAGGCAAAGCTTGAGTTTAATTATATAGGTAATGTTTAATGATACATTCTTATAATAAGCTACCTGATGCTGTTGGCGGGCATAAATCAAATATTTCATTAAAATTCGAGCCGCTCGCAACCCTTTATTCGTTGTTATTAGGTGGTTGGATCGCGAAATGGCCAGGCATAAGTGTGTGGTTATGCTTATGGTACCATTTTTGCCGTGACGTTGATAAATGGCTCAGTCTAAAACGTGCATAATTTTGTAAGGTTTTCCGACGAAATTACGGTTTTCGGAAATCGGAGATTGTTGGTATCAAAGCGTTTAGTAATTGAGATGGGAAGGTTTTTATTGATTTGGATAGCTACTTTTAGCTTATTTTTTTATAATCACGAAGGTTCTCATTCAAGTTTCATCTTCATTTTGTCACGCTTGATGCTCGGGCACGAATCGCAAAGATGTAATTTAAAGATTTCAATGAAATTTAAGTTCAATAGTTATCAGACTTAGTTTAGTAGGTTGCATATTATATCATTATTGAAAAGTCTCTTAAATATTTTTGTAGATTAAAAACACTGTGCGTCGTAGTCAGGAACGAAGTATTTGCCTTTTAAGTCACTAATTTAATTTTGTCTGATATCTGTAACACAAGTGCTCAAGCTACGAAGTCAGGTCAATGTATGAGATTCTGTGAGAATTTATTTATTATCAGACATCAGAGGCAACAAAATATAATACAAATACATTATATTATAAAGAAAATGGAAATTTTAAGGCACCCAGACACTGAAATGTTCATCACACGAATGTTTGTCAAAGGTGGGGACCGAACCCACGACTTTTGGCGTATGAAACAGGATCACTAGCAAATGCGCCATCCGGCCTGCCATACAAATACATAACATACAAGTAGAACTACTAATAACACTTTTTGCATAACAAAACATTAACACATCTGCTTTATAATTTACCATCTGATACCCATACATCACTGGTATCCAACTCCAAAAGTTAGATGCTATCTCCTGAGGGACCAAAGTCCTTATTAAAGCAATTATTGTTGAGTAAGATGGTTAGTTATAATTATATTAGATACGAGTATAAGCGTAAATTATGAACGGTAAACTCCTACTAAGAGTTGAATAATTTCCTTTAAATCATACAATTAAATGTTGATCTTTTATAAGACACGTATGCCTCCGAGGCTTCGTAGGGCTGCCGCTACTTGTTATGGAATTTTTAAAAACTGACAAACTGGCCTCTTGCGGACGACTTCTAGCTCATGACTAGACTTCTGTAGCGCTACCATGAGCTGTCTCTTTCAAATTCATCCCAATGAAAGAGACAAAGCGATAGTTTTCGATAGCGAGGATAGTATTTAAAACTCATGGTAGTGCTACTGGACAGATAACATAAGACTTGATATCGAAAAGGTATTTTTAAATATTCAATCTTCTAATTAATTGTTTTGTAGTGATTTTTTCGTACACCATAAGGTAACTAATACTTGATCTTCTAATGCTGCTACCTAACTCTTCATGGGCGAGTCCGATTAGCATTTGGAGTTTTGGACGCTTTTTTACATTCATCGAAGTCGGATGTCAAACGAGAATCCTGAATGAAGAGGGTTCATACTGAATTCTCGATTGACACCCCTGGCTATAGCAGTTAATGCGACCACACAAGTAAAATCATTTCGATCGAGTAATAATTAAGCATTATGAGTCGTTGTCAGAGCAACATTTATTATGGAAACTAAATGAAAAGCATTTATAAACATTCAGTCGTAATTCGCAATAATTACTAAGCACTAACTTATGCCTCCGACTTCGTTTAGCTTGCGTCAGAAGAAGGGCATGTCTTATCAATCGTATTTATGGGTGTATGTCGATTTCTTTTATCTTACTTTCTGTTAGATAATTTGTACTGTATGGGGTATTATTGATGTGTGGCAGTGACTTATAGCTGTAGGATATATTTTCCAAAATAGCGAATGCGAATAAGTGAACAGGATTAATTTTTAAATCTGACCATAGTTATTAATATGGGTATCAAATGAAAGCTGATAAAAATAACATTTCTGATATATATGATGTATCTTCATAGTAAGAATAAGAATAACAGTAAGAAAACATTTATTGACCACAACATAATTACACAGACAAAAAGAAAAAAAAACATAGAAGTTGCGGCCAACAAGGTTCAGCCTCAGCATGATGCTGCAGCCGCCGCGAGCAGCTGCTGCAGCGCTGGTTTTCAGGCTGGACCTTGGTAGTAGTAGTAGAGTCTTGCCAGAGTGTTCGTGCTAGGGCTAAAAAATAACATACACGTAACACAGCCAATAAACACTAATTGGCAAATAGATACTAAACGATACTTTAATAAACGTACCAAAATAAACACAAATAGTTCTGCAGTCACAGACGGAAGTGTCCACTCCAATATCTTGATTGCACCGCAATTGTAGGCTTTAAACGGTCTCTTAACGTAAGTATCCGTATCCCTCTACACATGTAAGTGATGTGGCACGAGCCAAAATGACTCGAGTCATTAAAGTCAATTGGAGTGTTTCCAGGCAGTGCGCTGGAGATACTTACACGGAGCTCGTAGAATCGAACGCAACCAGTAGCGAAAAAAGAAAAATGGATCGTCTTTAGCAACAAGAATGATAGTTCTTCTTTGGCAACTGGTTGTGAAACATGGTTGCCAATGCGGCCGGAAGGGATAAAACATTTAAGTCATGTCGAAAGGAAAGCTATTACATAATTAAGATGATGATGATCACTCGATTGTTGACTCGGTTTCTCATGTAAATCTTGAAGAACATTTAGACAGTCAGGGCTTTTTCCATATTGCAGTCAATCACACCTACTTTCATTTCTACAAAAACATTTCGTGGATCACAGTTCACCTTTACTTCTTTATCGACGCTACCGTTTCCTTCTTCCTTCGAAGTAAGATTGTTCAAGAGAATCGTGGAGAGTTCATCCAGATTTCTTGTCACTTGATTAGCAACCCTCTTTCACTTACCACTCGATGACGCGAAACGTCCAAAATGCTATTCGGTCGTTACTCCAGTCACTCGAGTCAAGTGGAGGCACAACACTAACACATAACTGCGTGATTGTTTTCCAACAATTGTTTAATAATGACCTCATTAGTATAAGGAAACATTAATTAGTAATCAAGTGTGTTCTGTTATCTTAAATAACGTGTAGGGTATTGTAAGGTTGTTTTACTGTGTTGAGAGCTGAGGTTTCGCTGCTTATAAACTAAAGTAACTCGTGTATTATTTGGATCTGAACGTCATTTGGAGGAAATTTTCAAATTTTGAGTTGTGGTTGTTCAAATTGCCCCGTAAAGTGCTAAATACAGGACTGTATGGGGTTCTACAAGAATATTAAGAAATACCTCATTACTTTAAAAATAAAATAAATGACGTAATGACGCCTATATGCTATCCCATTGCAGGGCAAAGGCCTCCATCATAGAAATCAAGTCATCGCTACTATGATGGGATTAGGTTTAATCACCACCACGCTTGCAAATGCGAATTGGTGACAAACCCGAGCTATGCTCGAAAACATCAAATTCTAAATAACGCTCAAAATGTTACTTAGCTCCTTTTTGCTCACATAAAGCAACAGACAGGGTTAATTATAACTAATAAGTCATTACATTCGATAGGTAATGTTAAGTGTATTAGGAGCTAATAGAGCGCGCCATTGTGTGCGGTTGTGGTCAAGTTATTAGTCTTTATCTGTTGATACATTATGTTGATGCTTTTGGAATTTAGACGTAATAAAGGTCTTAAAACCGTCATTAAGATACCTTTTAAAACAACTGGAGTTAACCCTTAAAGTGTCCTTTCGGCCAACAATAGATAGTGACCGTGGTTAGTAGTCGAAAATGATCTGCAAAACCTTTAGGTCGGTTACTAACAAGAATTAGTGCAGGATAAATTGAAGTGGCGACAGACAGACATTAAAACTTATGACACTGTTGGAGTTAAAAATACCGTGGGAGAGCCACGCTTCGGCATGAAAGGACCGGCTAGACCGGAGTGATACCACGGCCACTGTTTCGCTGAGTGAGGGTACAAGAGGCCTCGTCGTTTCGATCGGTCTGAAGCAAAGGATCGCTAATAAATTAATCGTGCCGTAAATCGGGCTTTGCTTGTATAAATCTCCCGCCACATTGTCTCCTAAAGAAATAAAATTATTCCCGGCAAATGTTTCAATCATACTTTTACAGAAGAAAGTTAAAGGTGAAGAAATTTATCGGTGTATTGGTCCACAGGTTCTCAAGCTTTAAACACACAGAACAATAGTTAATTCCACAACTCCATATCTCGTAAAACACAAACCTTGGTGCCAATCGTAAAATGGTAGCAGAGTTATAATTTCAGCGGCCGAACAAAAAATAGACGATTCAGAATTAAATTCGCTAATGACTAAGACCATTAAGTTAATCATTTTAATTAGAAGTTGGCGTTCGTTTCCATTTGTGTTTTATTTTGTTTTACTCTGACCCGGTTTTAAGAGGTGTTGCCATGTTGACAGGGTTTCAAGTTACAGTCGAGTGGGTTTGGTCGAATGAGGAGTTTTACAAGAATAAAAATACTCGTAGAATTCGTATTTTCAACATCAAAAATTAAACAAAAAACTGAAATTATAATAATTTTAGTCTTTAAACCTTTTATACGACTCTGGAAAAATTAAAAAAGACAGTAAAAATTTGAAGGACTTTTTTAAAAATCAACCTGTATGCAGTTGACAAAATTACTTTCTTAGAAATAAAATATATAAGTAGTTTTGAGCAAATTACTGAATATATTACTAAAAAGTGATAGGTATGAAAGGATTAACATGTATTGACGTTTTTTGTAATCTTCATACTGATTGCCCTATAAGAGTAAACATCGGATCCACAAGTACCTACCAATAATTAACAAACACCTTACAAATATAAATGGTCGACAGTTGAAAATTACTAGCTGTGAGACTATGAATAAACAAACAAATTCACCTACTGAACAGGTGCACAAGTGCAATGTGTATGCAGTGTGCAATGTGCAATAGTAATATAACAGTAGGCAAATACTAACTACTAAAGAGACGACCTTCTCTTATGGTGAAGGTACGGAAGTTCTTTGTACAAACTATGCCACTGACAATGCCAAGAAAAGATTCGTCGTCTTTAAAATGCTCGCAACTAATTTAACAATGATGTGGCGGATCGCCATTGGGCGGTTGCAATCCCTTACCGTCACTTGACATAATCGCCTGCCCCCGCCTATCACATACAAAAATCTACTTTTACACATTCCACAACCAATACACAAAATGTAACAAATGCGTACTTTCTTTCACGTTTTGGCAACATTACTCCGGCGGAGGACGAGTTCTGAACATTGCGTGCGTTACATTTCTGCTTTCATTTATCCTACTAATAAATATCGCGGTATCAACACCTCAATGTAATAAGAAGTTAAGTGAACTTATTTATACGTTAAGTTAAGTAAACTTATATATAGTTATCGGCAGTTAAGTTAAGAGCAAGGAGCGCTTAATCTCGCACGGTGCCAAAAATAAATTGGATTACATTTAAAAACGACAGATCTGGAATGGAAGAGATAAGAGCGGTAATTGAGTTGTTTCTTAATTATAAAGGCTATTTAAGTGACTTCTGGTGGACAGTGGATAAATAACTTACATTATAAGTTAATGTTGATACTAACCCTGTCTTATATTAAACACTTGTGACCGCCCGCGGTTTCTTCATATCACTATACTACTTCTTTTTTATATTATAACTCTACCCTCCTTAATGAGGATAACTTTGCCAATGTAAAGTAAAATAATTTAATGGTAGTATTTGGTAGTAGTTTTGGTAGTCAACTATCAAAGTTAGTCAAGTCACAGTCGTTCACAAAAACGCCGGTTTATTAGAGCATTTAAAGAAAAGCTTTTTTGCTTTTTTTTGTTTTTAAGTATAAGAAATGCCATAATAGCTACCAAACATACCTACTTGTCGCTCTGGTATATATATTATAAATATCAGGTAACCACAATTTTTCAAATTATTAATTAATTACTTATGTGTTTGACATTAAACAGAAAATTGACCTTTAGCATTCCTAATTTCCAAGAACTATTACTAACTCTTCCTCTTTTCATTAAGTAAATTGGATCTTATAATTAAGAACGTATCTACCTAAACCAAACTAAAAAGAATATTTGAAAGTGTAACGTAATTTCCTTATGAATTCACGACGGCTTTGCATTATAATTTGGACACACTGAATTAACGTTTTTAGTATCTAACTCAAAGGCAAATAATTACAATTTCACTGAATTAAGAACCCCTTCGTTTACTTCGGAACCTATTTTCGTCGGTTGAGCGATGGCCGTCGAGTGAATGCTTAAACTTTTGGATACGGCAACAGAGACAGAACTCGTGCACTCGACTTTGATGTCGAAATTACAGATTTCTAACGGTCTTCCATACAATTCTCTTACTAAAATTTATTCCTGATGCTAATAAATAAGTACTAATTTCATATTATTCACGTGATGTCAATATTATTTTATTCATTTATCATAGTTCATTATCAAAGAAACCTAAGTTTGACTAATTAGGTAGGTAGATTGATTTGATAAATGTGTTGTCTACTTTGAAGGAGGGGTGAGTCCCATCAATCAACTTAGACCTTGAAGATAGTGATGGTGTCGTTTAATCCAATCATCGGAAAAAAACAACTAATCTGTTCCACTTTATAACTATAACAACGACTGAACTCGGGTTCAACAAACGTAGATTTTCTGAAAAATTACCATTTTTATTTTGTAACAATTCTCTGAAATTTATTCTTAAGTAAATTTAAGGTAAGAGGTTAGAGCTTCACCTACGATGTTTTTTGTAAGAGCATTTTTACTTAACGTCGCAAGATCAAAACTCTTTTAAAAGGCAAAAACAATTGATTTTCTATTGTGCCTGATGTCTGGGCCTTACGATCGTTTAATGACAATTTTACTCATGAATCCATTTGAGCATAAACACGATAAGTTTACATTTCTTCCGCAACTACCACATCCACAATTTTATCATCCAAAAGCTTCGAAAGGATCCAGACGGACATTTGAATAGGGTCTCATTATCTTTAATTATATACCGATTCTTCGGCAGAAGGGTGCTAACTTTACTTATTGTGGCAGTCTTTAAATTCAACCGAGGACAGGTGGAGGCGTCCTAACTCTTCAAACATTGCCTGGTTTAATTTCACGGTTTTTGGAAGCAATTTATTACTTGCGACGTTTTTAACGATCTTGTGCTTGTTGTCACAGTCAAAAATTGTAAACAACGTAAATGGATACACGACCAAATTTTGATCTGTCTCTTTCACACGTGTTGTGAGTCACTTATGTTTGAATGCGACAGACAGTTAGTGTTGGAAAAGTTACGGCTAAAAAGACCGAGAACTATAAGCCGAGCGCTGGTCTACCCAACTCAGATATGCCCTAAACATTACAATACCTATGTGATACAATCCACACAGACGACAAAAGAATTGGCGGAAAATAGTCCAGACTATTACCGAGTACTTACCTAGACCATAGCCGTTAGCATTGACGACAAATGACGCAAGGAGGAGGAGGATTGCCAGCAGTCCACTTAAGGGCATCAGTACAAACAAAAAAAGTATACAACCTACCCTACACATCAAAGTATACAAAACTGTCAAATTTCTTCAATCGACTCTTATCTTACTGCCATATACACATTAGGTTGAATATCAATTGAGGAAATTTGACAGATTGTGGTAAGGTAATGTGTGGCTGAATACCTATTTGTGTTTTTATCGTACACACACACACACACATACATAATTACACGGGCTTTTTTCTAATTTATTTATTTTTCATTGCTGAAATAGGCAAATAGCAGGCTCATCTGTTGGTAAATGGTAATCACCACTAATAGACATCAACAATGCCAGGACATACTATTCAAACCTTATTTGAAAAACATTTCATAATGATCAGAAAATACCGCTCATTCCATATTTGTTCAAGCGTGAACCAAATGAATAACTATAAGAATCCTACAATCTGGTCTCGCCAATAAGTACGGCAAGAAGTCAAAATCCCATTCACTGTGATTACATCATAAATATCGCCGATTGTGCTTCTCACTAAAGAAACGAATTCGTCACCTAAAAGGCATTAACCATTAAAACTTGAACCGAGCATTAACTATCCTTTTACCGGGATCTGAATAGAGAATCTTTTCACCGCCACTTATTAGGGCAAAAAGGGGAAGCCGCGGTAAAAAGTGTAATTATGTTGATTATTTAGGTCGTAATGTGCCGACTATCCCCCACCCCCCTCCCCCTGACATTAATCGCCCTCCCTTCTCCTTTATTATTTCGTTTCAATTATTTTTGTGATTATCTTTTTATGGCGGCGCGCATTAAAAGTCGAAAAAATAACAGTGGACATTAAACGTAATTAGAATCGAAATTACGAGATGTCACCAGGCCAGGCCTTTTGATCCTTTGGGTTCCGCTGGCAGTGGTTTTTACATTGTTTTCGCTTTGTTCGTTTTAGGGCGAAATTTGTGGAATACAGCACTAACCTTCGTCACAGAAGTTAGGATAATATTCTATCATGTCTCAAATGTTCCGTATAGTTTGACCTTGTCTCTTGGAGAACCACGCCGCGACTACTACTTATACAGGGTGTATCTGTGAACATTTACATCCCTTTAACCACGTGATCTACCAACCATTCTGAACAACATTTAATCTATGACTTTTGAAATTCGCATAAAAAAAAAAACATCTTTCCATACAAAGTCGGTCAAGTGACTTGGTCATTTTGTATGGGGAGTCGAAAAAGTTTTCAAAAAATTTGGAAAAGTTGTTGAACAAATGTTGTTCAGAATGGCTGATAGAACACGTGTTAAAAGGGATGTAAATGTTCACAGATACACCCTGTATGCATGTATGCGTAACCTGATTAACACTAGTCGATGTGGACAGCCGACGTTTTAGGTCTATAGATATATTTTTATAAGTATCTCGCGGGCCAGTATGGCAGTGCCAACGGATGTGATGCCGTGCCATCGCGTCCGTTGTAACTGCAACGTGGGCTCCTCTTGCTTATAATCAGGCTGAGGTGAGCCAATATTCTGAGCTAATATAAAAAATGTGGTTTCAGAGTGAAGTTTGTGAATATAAGTATATAGTATGTAGAGTTGATCTTAGAACGGCTTGACCGGAGTGATACCACGGTCTCACAGATTATTAGCGTGAAGCAGCGCGTCTGCGCTTTGTTTCGCAGAGTGAGTGAGGGTACCGGAGGCCCAATCTGCGGGAAAGGGGCTAAAGCATTTGTTACTCTACTGGTGTTGGTGGGTGTCTATGGGTCTAGTGAAACAGTTCAAAAAAGTCTAGTTTAAAATCCGAAATATGCAAGTTTTTTCAAGATGGTTTTTATGAAGATTTCTATTATCACTTCATTTCACTAAACCTACAGCTTCTGACTACTAAGATTAACCCTATACTTCGTTTTACTATTACATCTGTCACTCTCACACTTACTGCTTCCTGACACAGTTGTATATCATCGTATAAACATCTTCTAAATAAATTAAAAATAATTCAAACATAAGTCTTCCCAGCAAAGCGTGCATATTATTAATGACTTATTAAAACCCGTCTATTTGAACGCATTAATTTCTATAGCAACGGAAACATAAAAACACATAATTATACGTAATACTAAGTTGACGCGTGACCGTTCACAATAGAACTTGGATTTGCCAACCCTTTGATTCATGTTACTAATGAATAGTAAATCCTGCCACTCCAACATCAACCTTATACATTTAAAGATTAAGCTGATATTCAACAGCACCTTGGGGCCTAATGCATATTATTATTAAGAGAATTTTATGGATGAGCAATTTTTACGATTGTATTGAGTCGAGTAGTAGCATTTATTTGTAGGGAAAGGCTGCCTTTTGTTTGGATTTATAAGCACACGCGGTCTGATATACCTTTTGTGTTACTAATCTTTTTAAAGTGACTTTCAGAAGTTAACTGACAATTTTAATAAAAGAAATACTTTTTTATTATGACTGAAAGAGACTATCAGCTTTGCCATTGTCAATTGATTAAAGAGACACAAACTGATGGTGAAATTGACCGGTCGTTTTATTTTGTATTCCTTTGTTTATTTTTAGTTACAACATCACCTATAGGAACATTTTGTATGGATGTAACTGATATTTGATATTAAAGATAGAAATAATACTCCCATTATTCTATCTATTTCAGTCTACTGGACATAGCCCCTCCTATTCTTGGAGACTTCGATCTACTCTTGCCTTCTTGCGTCCAGCTCATGCCAGCCATCTTGCAAAAGTCGCTAATCCATTTGGCCAAAAGAGTCTGACTCTACCTCACCCGATGAGCAATGATGAAAAGTCCGACTCGACCGGAGTGATACCACGGCCTCACAGAAGACCGGCGGAAGCAGCGCCTACGCTGTGTTTCGTCGAGTGAGTGACGGTACCGGAGGCCCAATTGAGAAAGAGGGTTAAAAGTTGGCAGGACATTTGTGACTATACTGGTGTTGCAGGTGTCTATAGGAGGCGGCAATCGCTTACCATCACATGATTCGTCTCCTCGTCTGCCACGTATCACATTAAAAAAGTCTTGTGATTTGGGTCATAAGCATTTACCGGAACCAAACCGCCTTAAGTGCATCTCCTTCGCCGTTTCATCTATGTATCCTTGGTATTACTCAGGTCGAGTCATTGACGTGGTATTACTCAGGTCGAGCCGGTCCATTCATGCCGAAGCGTGGCTCTCCCACTGTTTTATCGAGTACGAATAAATTAACCGTATGCATCATTTACCACACATTCGGTACTTTACTCAGGTAATGAAATCATTATTTACCCACGTCCTTTAATAGTGAAACAATACAAGCGTAATCAGGGTTGACCGATGTTTTCGCAGATTTAACCCGACCGCGGAATTTCACGGTTCCCATTGATAATGGAATATTTGGTCGTTGATGATGATATTTTGCTCCCGCTTAATGAATTGGCCGTCACGGTTGTATCGGCGGTGTTGCCAGCGTGGTGCTTTTGTGACAGTTCTGAGATTTTTATGGCAACTTATGTATTCAGTTTTTCCGCAACCGGTCTTGTACGCGCGGATATCATGTAAGCCATTTGTTTGCAAATCTTTCTAATAGGAGTGGTGATGATGATGCTCCTTGACTAATTTAGGCCGCAGCGACTACATCTTCATTGAATAGCCCAGGCTCTCTGCAATGTCATATGGCTGCAATAGCCGGTGATATTTTGAAATGCGTGGGCACAATATAGGACATTTTAACACTATAAGAAGTATTATATTGGAGTCATAGCTGGAAGAGGGGTAATTTGAAAGTAAGCTAGTAAGGTTAGTTAAAGGTATTTACTACTAGCTGTATTTTTCCCTGCTTGAAAAAGGTCTAAAGCTATGAATCTGTTTATTACATCTATACTATCTATCAATAAAGAGATAACTTCTATAGACAACGACAAGGCTTATAGGTAAACCGAAAACGAAACGCTTGCGCGATGTAATTAGGCACAGCGCCATCTATTGGTTCATTTCTGAACTACGGTCCCGAAGCGAAGTGAGGGCGGGCCGTATTACATAAAAGTATTGTTCTCTTCTCATGAATAAAGGGTTATGTAGTTTTTTCTTGAAAAATTGTCAAATTGTTATTCGACATTCGGTATATTAGTTGGTTAAACAGCTACCTACCCTAACCTTCCACGTTATATTTTGTAGTTTCCTTTTCTACCTAAACCCGTGAAAATATTCAAACTATATGTATTTAGTGTATTATCAGCTCTTAACCCCGGCAACACCGGGTATCGGTAGTCGGTAGTACGCATCGGCTGCGTGTAATGACGCGTCCATTGATACCATTGTAGTTTGAATGGTGTCGGCCGATAAAGCTTGTTTACACTTGCGAAACCTGTGCGCTTTTCAAATCCGCATCGGGGAGTGAGGGCTTGCGTAGGGTTATCTGCGGAAAAGTTGGTAGCTCTATTTTTATACAGGATGTATCTGTAAACATTTACATCACTTTAACCATGTGTTCTATCAACCATTATGAACAACATTTGTTCAACAACTTTTCAAAATTCTTCGAAAAAATTTCGACTCCCCATACAAAATGACCAAGTCACGTGACCGACTTTGTATGGAAAGATGAAATTTTTTTGTGCGAATTTTCAAAAGTCATAGAACAAACTTTGTTTAGAATGGTTGGTAGAACACGTGGTTAAAGGGATGTAAATGTTCACAGATACACCCTGTATTAAGTGGCAGACGAGTAGACGGATCACGTGCAATACCAGTAGAGTCACACACAAGTGCGCCGCAAACCTTTAACACCTTTTCCCCCAATTGGGCCTCTGGTAGGTACCCTCACTCACTCGTCGAAACACAGCGTAGGCGCTGCTTCACGCCGGTCTTCTGTGAGGCCATGGTATCACTTCGGTCGAGCCAGCCTTTGTGTTAGGTCTGGATGTTTGTGGTTTGTTTCTGATTTCCACAGCACAAGGGAAAACCTAAGTTTGGGACCAGGACAATGTGTGTGATGTTGTCTCAATTTTGTTATTGTTTATTTAGTTTAAAGTTATGAAGAACAATTATGAAAGTAAAACATGAAATTAACATTTAATTTTGGTTTATCACAAACCAAAGATGATGTCCTAAATTGTATGGAGACTCTGCTAGGACCGGTACAGTTCTCCAAAAAAGCCAATACCCACAACATTGTATCACTGTAAAATGTCATTACAAAGTCTTTGTTTTCTAGTAAAAATCAAGAAAATACAAGATGACAGACAAGCAGACGGATTATCTGATGATCATCCACCGCAGTGGACCATAAACGCGCTTTAACCTTTTTCCCTTGTCCTTATGTTGGGCCGAAAATATTGCCGAAATAAAGAACAAAATAACAACAAAATTTTTTTTTATTAGTATATTAGGTATATTGGTAATTTCTCTGGTGCCTGGTATCCGTAACACGAGTGCTTAAGCTACTTAGTACGGAATCAGGTTATTGTTATGAGATGTCGCTAGTACGAATTTATTCCTAACAAATGCGAAGTTAATTTGACAACGGTCTATCGTAAAAACATAAGTGGCATCCTTGATCTCGTATTTCGCCCATTCGATGACCGTTATTATTGAATCACAAACATAAGGGACAGCAGAGTATACAAATATTCCAAAGTTTTATACACATTTTTAAAACTAACTGTCCTTACAAAATTAAAAAAATCACGTATGCATTTTATTTTGTTTTTGAGGCATTCGTGAATTTCGTCATTATTACCGTCAGGAGGTGGATACTGATGATAAAAAAGTTGAGTCGCTTTAATGTTTAAACTACCTTAGTAATGGAAAAGACTCGATACGAGGCTCTATTTCATGTAAGCTTGGAATTTTGTTCTTTGACCATGTTATCATTTTGCATAAATTTAGGTGTGAATTACTTGGGCCTTAAAAACGTCGTTTTTCAGCAAGATTAAAAATGACATCCCTTGTGGCATTGGTTTTAACAAAGCCCAGTATTAGGAAAATCACGACTCCCATTACTATGACGACGTCATTTCAGACACAAAAGTGCAATGACACCCCTACGTCATCGTTAGCCCGCCGCCGAACAATCATCAAGTGTTGACGCGCGTGTCATCGATGACGTCATAGTCAGCAGGTGGCGCGATTGCCGCACCGAGCGCGGGCGTCGCGTAGCAGGGACCTCGCGCGAATGCCGCGGCAAAACCGAAAGTGCTCGAAAGCGTTGGACACGCGTCTCATCTATTATTATATTTAGCGATCGCGTTAAGCCCGTCGAAAGTGAAACCGATTCCAATTGTTATCTCTGGCGGGTGTTAATTGACCGATATTTTGTAAATGCGCGCTTGGATAATTTGTGTTTTCAGCGGATAGTTCGGGGTTTTACGCGTTGCGTGCGGGGCCATTCATACTGTGACTGTTACTTGTGTGTTAGAACTTTGACTAGATCGAATGTGGTCATACATACTATGATTAATGTTCCAATACAAATATATCTTAGAGATTACTTAAAGAACTTCATGTAACTTTTTTCTTTTAAACCTTCCCTGGACTGTAGTCCAAGGTTACAACAACCAAAGGACAACCAATTCGAAGCCTAAGTTACTTAGATACCTAAAACGGCCCAGTTATTATAAAACTAGCGGCCGCCCGCGACTTCGTCCGCGTGGAAAAGTAACTTTTTACCCCCCTTTTAACCCCTTACAACCCCCTTTTCGCAATAAAAAGTAGCCTATGTCAGGGTCTAGATCATAATGAAATTTGGTATACAGATTCTGTATACCAAATTTCATTTAAATCCGTTCAGTAGTTTTGGCGTGAAAGAGTAACAGACAGACAGACAGAGTTACTTTCGCATTTATAATATTAGTTAGGATTTTAGCCAGACAAACTAACAGTAATTAATACTTATAATTACGTATTCAGGGCAAAGGTCTTCATTATAGAAATAAAGTCATCGCTACTATGATGGGATGAAGCTTAATCATCACGCTTACCTAATGCGGATTGATGATCATAAACTCGAGCTGTGTTCGAATATCCACCATGGCCGTACTATCGGTTTAAACTTCATGAGGCCAATTCTCTGTATTCGCCTTCTATGTAGAGTCGACTTCATGGAAAGCACTACCAATAGGAGAACACAGATTACAGACGACATTCCTTATCTTGTTCTTATATTGGTATATGCGTTCCATGAAGTCAAGTCGACATAGAAGGCGAAAACTGAGGATTGGCCTGCATGTGTCAAGGCTTTACGGCGCCATAGACGTGTTGTCCCGTTCCACCTTATTTACCTGCACATAAATCAGCAAAGAAATAGTGCTTAGGTTGCACTGCACCTGTACCAACAAGATTACGATGTGTGTCTGTCTAATCCCGGCCTGGAGAATAACTATACTGGAATATTACTGTCGGCTTATTGGAAGAAAGTATAGTGAAAAGTAGAGAATCAGCCTTTATACTGTCCCACTGCAAGGCAAAGGCCTCCATTAAAGAAATCAAGTCATCCCTACTATTATTGGAAGAACTTTTTATTATTAATTTATCCACACTACATCTCATTTCTGTGCAATAAAAATTATCTATCTATGTATCTATCTATCTCATACGTTGTGTTTCGGTGAGTGAGTGAGGGGGAAAAATTATAAGTTAGCAGTGTACTTTTGACTCTATTGATGCTGCAGGTGTCTACGGTCGGCGGCAATCGCTTACCATTAGGCGATTCTTCTGCTCGTTTGTAAACTATACACACGCAGTAATTTTGGTGTGCAATTAGTAATTTTGGTGTGCAATAACAAATTTTTGCGTGCAATTTGCCAATGATCTTATCAAAATTACTATATTAAAACGCAGTAGAATGTTAACTTTAGACGCACTATCACACTGCACAAGAAATACACCGCGCACTAAAGAACGTAATTTCATTATTCGGCGTGTACGTCATTAAATCACGCATTAAAGGACATTTACACACGCTCTGCTCTAGCGGTATTACGATTGGTCTTGATGTCCAGCTAAATATGAGGGTCATAGAATAAATGAAGAGGAGTGCACCTGTTTGCGCACACACTTAAGCACTGCAATATTCTTGTAAGTGATTGATAAAACACTTTTCTGCATTTACAAAAATGCCATTTGTAGCCTGATGTATTTTTGGTGCACATGTAGATAATAATTTTGGTGTTTAGTTAGTAATTTTGATGTGCAATTAGAAATTTTCATGTGCAATTAGTTTAAGTTTAAATTTAAATACTCATAGCCAAACGCAATACACAAACGGTAGGATGTTAACTTCAGTTAGTTGTACCTATCTTATGCACTCGCAAGAAATACACCGCGCACTAAAGAACGTAATTTCATTATTCGGCGTGTACGTCATTAAATCACGCATTAAAGGACATTTACACACGCTCTGCGTTTCCTAGCGGTATTACGATTTGTTCTCTGATGTCCAGCTATAAACTTTTGTTACTATTTACGCGCCAGTTCAAAGAGCTCGTGTCAACGGTGGCATTGTTTTTGTTTGGCGATTATGACAAAGAGACGGCTGTTTTGCTCCTTTTAAGTGGAGTGAGATGGATTTAGGATTCTAAGACGATATTAGCTGTAATAATTGTAGTTTAATTTATGATAATGTTTGGGCATATCTTTGGCGGATATACAGGATGTATCTGTGGACATTTACACACCTTTACGACGCCTTCTACCACCCACTCTGAAAAACATTTGTTCTATGACTTTCGGAAACTCGTATAAAAAAAATTGATAGGTTTGATGATTTGGTAGTTTTGGAAGGACAGTCGAAAAAAAATTTTTTTTCCTACTTCCCTTTTAACCCCCTCTTTCGCCATAAAAAGTAGCCTATATTCTTTCTCGTGGTGTAAACCATCTGTGTGCCAAATTTCATTCAAACTCGTTCAGTAGTTTTGGCGTGAAACAGTTAACAGACAGCAGACAGATAGAGTTACCTTCGCATTTATTATATTCGTTAGGATATATATTTTTTAATTTATTTATTTAAAATGGAATTTCAACATTCCGTTTAGGTACCTACAATATTCAATTCAATTCATTTATTGTCAACTAGCGGCCGCCCGCGACTTCGTACTCGCGGAGTTAATTATTGACACTTACCGTCATATTTTGGACAGTCCACACAATATATTTTTATAAATTGTAGCCTATGTGTTATTCTGATGTGTAAGCTATATTGTGGTAAAGTTTCATTCAAATCCATTCAGTAGTTTTTACGTGAAAGAGTAACAAACATCCATACATCCATACAAACTTTCGCCTTTATAATAGAAGTAGGATCATATGAGGCAAGATGTTACAGTTCAGCATTAGTACAATATCGGAGCGGGCGTCGTCGTCAAATGTTTTGGTGTCTCGTACCTTGATACTGTGGCAGCGTTGACAGCCCTCGTGGAGGCGAGGGCGCCCTTGGCCTCACTCCACTCACAAAGGCACTCACTGATCCCCTCATGGGGTGTCTCGATTACTTCGTGATTTCTACCTGCATTGTTGTTATTGTAGTGAAAAAATATTTTTGAGAAATACTATTGTATAAGTACGTATTTACTTATCATCTTCTGTATTCGCCATACAATTTTAGACGTTTTAATCCCTTATACTAGTAAAGGCATAACAAATAAATTTATATTGCATAAATGGTAAGGTATGTATAAAATATACCACGCAATATTAGTAAAAAAACCAGGCACTAAGATCCGCCCATGGACACTTGCAACACCAGTGGAGTTACACGTGCGCTGCCAACCTTTAATCCCCTTCCCCTCCCCGGGTGGGCCTCCGGTACCCTCACTCACTCGGCAAAACACAGCACAGGGCAGTTCTGTGAGGCAGTGGTATCACTCCGGTCGAGCCGGCCCATTCATGCCGAAGCGTGGCTCTCCCACAATTATTAAGATTAGTATCAAAACGATTATTAAGACTTTTGAATGTGAACTAAGGTGTTGTAGCAAAAAAATCATCTTTTGCTTACTTGAAGCACATTGATTTGAACTCTTAACTGAATAATGTCATATTCTTAAAAGATCCGAGTGCGATCCCGGACTGTTTGATTACGGACAACACATTTTTTGAAATTTTCTCGGGTCTGGATATGCTGAGAGACGCTTCTGGCTATCGTCATAATAGCACTAATAGTAAAATATGGGAATAACTTGATTGGGATTCCATGAATCGGTCCGATTCTATCTCTGCGGCAGTTCAGTTACACCTATCAAATGACGAACTTGGTCGGCTTGGCTTCGAATTCTTGCTACCGAATAAAACCAATGATAACAAACCAAAACATTCCCGTAATTTGAAAAACGAATAGAATGTAAATTCCAAATTCAAACATCCCGCGGAAACTCGTACTCGAATAATCAACCCCAACGGAATCAGAAATCAGCCGTCACTGGCCGAAAAAAACAATAATTATAAAGCGCGCGTAATTCTAATTTCGAATTCAAATTAAAGCCGCTTAATGCGCGGGAGCGACCCGTTAAAAAAAGAGTTGACGAGTGCTCGCAGAGGGTGGTAATTTTTCATTAATTTAAGTTCACCATTCCCTGTTTTGTTTGCTTTTAATCGCATTTCTAATTAATCCCGTCGAGAATAACGTGACAACTGTCGGCTATGCCGGCCATTTTTTTCGCCGAGCCGAGTATAGCAGATGTCGGGCGATTTCCATTTGTTTCTGAGATTAATGATTCGGTGCGATTGTGAATTTTTCCGGTCGGCTTTTGTTGTTTTAGAAGCAATTTGTCCGCTTACTTTTGTAGAGAGCCAGTCGTTAAAGCCTCCGCGAATGATATTCGAATAGGAAAAACATAAAACAAAGGGTTTCGACTCGAAATGCTGGTCCGGTCGACGAAATTTCGTTTAAAATTATTCGATTGGAATGCTGAAGCTATTTCTATACAAAAATGAAGAAATAAAAATATTATAAGCACGGTTTCTATAAAACATCTTGTAAAGCAAGTTTCCGACTTACTAACGGATAGGTAGGAGTGGCCATGCTATGACCGTAAGCAGTTAGACCACAGTAACAAAATAATGGGCGTAATGTACAGTCAGCCACACATCAGGTTACCACAACCTGTCAAATTTCCTCAATTGATATTCAACCTTATGTGTATGACAGTAAGAGCGATTGAAGTCGATCGAAGAAATTTGTCCGTTTTGTATACTTTGATGTGTGGCTGTACGTACAGAGATGTTATAAGTTTATGAGCATTCTCAAACGTTCATAGACCGTCAAAGTCTTACTGACTACTGCATAATTATGTTAGTCTTTATGTTAGCTGCCAATTTCAGTCTGAAATTATGGGACTGTCACTTAATTAGGGTTATTAAAATAAGAGCGACATTTTAAAAAACGAGGCTTTGCAAGTTTTTTAATATCATTCAGTTTTTTAATAAAAAGCATATTCATTAATTCGCGAGTGTTTCCATAGTAAATCGATTCGGACAACAGCTGATATAAACGATCAGTCGCATGCGCAGGATAATGTTATATAGTGCTCAAGTGTGTGTGCAAACACTCACTCTCTATTCCCTTACCCTCGATGGGACACCAGCGCAGTGTGTCACGACGGAGGAGGGATTGGGCGCAGGACCAGGCCAACATACAGACTTTTTTTCGCTCGAACCGAGGATCAAACTTGGGACCTTAATCGCAGCCGTCGCTTAAAACTCATTCACAGGTTGTGCTTGCCATATTTGTACAAAAGACTTGACATTTCAATCCAAATAGTTACCCCTTCGCAATACCCAAGATAAAGTTAGGTAAGCAAAATGCACTATGTCTGTTTTACATCCTGGAAACATCTGCCCATTTTACCCAAAGGTTGTGGTTCGATTTCCGGTTTGGCCAGCATAGCAAATTATACTTTCTGAAGTGGCGATATCCCTGATGCCTCGTACCCGCAGTCTTTAGGCCCTTAGGGAATCGAAACCATTTTCTCTTTGGTCTGCGACTGAATGGTTTAAAATGAAAACCGATTCTTGCCTATGGCTTACATAGATTGCTGATCAATTTGGTTTTCTATATTAGTTTTAGTACCTAAAAATAAATCCTTTTTAAACTCATACGCAAAAACCACGTGTTTCATAAGTTTTTACATGGTAAGACCGCCTTATTGTATTGTAGCAATAAACAATACAATAAGGCGGTCTTTGTGTGTCATTGCTTTCCTTATATGTAAGTATTCTATTTTTGTGCAATAAAGAATATCTATCTTTCTATCTACATTACAACTATACCTACTCTGATTATTAATCATGTGGAATAAACTGACAGATGCACATGTCGAGTTTCAATACATTTTGACATTTTGTATCTGTCAAATTGAATAATAATGTATGGGGATGACACATTGACATCTGTCAGTTTACACAACATGATTAAAGATAAGAGTTTAGACTACCCAAAACCCAAAATTAGTACCAAAACGCACAAATTTTGATCTAGCAATCCTTAATTCCCAGTATGGGGTCTAATCAACCCCTTGAATTGCTAATATAAGCAAAACGATACTGCTGGAAAGTAGTTTTAGCTCGGTTCGGACCAAACTGTCTGAGGCCCGATGCGTGGATATGGCCCTCTAACGCATTACGAGAGGGGGTCGCTTCGACCCCACAGGCCCCCGCCCGCCGGCCGAGCAAGTCAGCGGGTCAGATGGCATGCAGTATACTTGTTTAATTATAATTTTGATGCTTCTTGAATACGAGACGGGTTTTGGCTAAGCTATATAATGTTGCTGAATAATAAGGATAGGTAGATCCTTGTGAAATCAATTAAGTACGAAGATTAATTTAGTAAGGTAAAAAACTAAATAGTGCACTAGAGACTGGTCCAGCCGTCGATCCTCAAGTATAGTTTCAAGTTTAATACTTTGTAACTTTAGTATTTGTCAAGGAGATTGGCGACAAACTGCATAGACCGAGACTAATGGCGACATCTCGTATCGGAGGCCAAGACTCATTTTGGGTAGTTAAACCATCGCATTAAGTAGTAGTAAAGTATCAGCCTATAATACTATCCTCACTGTAAATGATGGTGATGAGGGATGATAGGGGGCAAAGAGCCTCCATCATAGAAATCAGGTCATAGCTACTATGATGCGATTAGGCTTAATCACCACGCTTGCCTAATGCGGATTGGTGATCACAAACCCGAGCTATGTTCGAATAATTTGATACAGGAGCGCGAGATCACGGACCGAATCTTAAACCACTAGACCAATGGGGCGTTGAAGTAGTAGTAAGTAAAATAAAAAGAAAATACTTTCGCGCAAAACCAATACGGCCGAAGTAGGTAAGTAATAGGTACCCCTTAGCTATAAACATAATGTCAATGCTAAAGCTACTTCAGCCAGGCTAGTCTGAGGCATGGCTCGGTGCGTGCGGCGGATGTGAGCGTCTAACGCATTAATGGGGGCGCACCCCCACCCGGGGGGTGGTTAAGTCAACGGGTCAGACGCCATCGATAGTTTTAGAGGGCTGTAAAAGTCTTGAAGTTTTCGGATAAAGATTGAAAATAGTTTTTGAGTTGTTGTTTAGTGACTATTTTGACAGTTCAAATCAAAAATAACGTACCATGTAGTTAGATCTCTGTTTTACAGTACCCGTTGGTCTAGTGGTTTAAGTACCGGGCCTGTGATCTCAGGGTCCCGGGTCGAGCAAAAGTATGTTTCAAATTTTTCGAACATAGCTCGGGTTTGTGATCACCAATCTGCATTAGGCAAGCGTGGTGATTAAGCCTAATCCAAGTAGCGATGACTTGATTTCTATGATGGAGGCCTTTGCCCTGCAGTGGGACAGTTTATAGGCTAATACTTTACTTTACTTTAAGCGATTTTTTCACACGCAATAGCTCCATTCAATGTGCTCTGAGGCATCGGCATTGTTGAGGATCGACAACTGAACTAGCCTACCTTTTATGTATAATATTTAACCGTGGGAGAGCCACGCTTCGGCACAAAAGACCGGCGTAAAGCAACGCCTGTGTTTCGTCGAAGTGAGTGAGGGTACCGGAGGCCCAAATGGGAGGAGAGGGTTAAAGGTTGGCAGCGCACTTGTGACTCTACTTATGTTGCAGATATCTATGGGCAACGGCAGTCGCTTACCACCAAGTGATCCGTCTTCTCGTCTGACACCTATCACATAAAAAATACTGTGATCTATAGTATAAACTGCCAACATAAGAATGAAAAATTGTGTCATTTAGGTGTTCTAATCCCCCTACCACCAGGTAAAGGTTAGGATTAGGTGAGGTGAGATATTATACCTACCTAACGGTGTACACCAGTGGAATTGGTTACTGTTAATAGATTACCCTGATGAATCTTACGTACACTGCGCTTCGGACGTTCACGGTATCGTGAGTACAGGTACAGTCGAGTTCAAAAATATGTATACACTTTAGGACCTTGTCACAATACATATTTATAAGAAAGTGGAAGTCGTTTTCTTATACATATGTACTGTGACAAAGTCCTAAAGTGTATACATATTTTTGAACTCGACTGTACTAACAGATTAAACATTATAGCGAAATGTAAAGTAAGAAAGTGAAGTATCAGCCTATATACTATCCCATTTTTTGTTTTGAATTTAAACTGATCAATGACTGATAGTCAGCAGACTAAGACGACCTTTTTTGTATGGTAATGTATCTTTCTTGTCTTTATATTGCCCCATTGTAGGGCAAAAGCCTTCATCATAGAAATCAAGCCATCGCTACTATGATGGGATGAGGTTTAACCACCACGCTTGTCTAATGCTGATTGGTGATCACAAACCCGAGTTTATGTTTGAAAAATCCGATAAGTACAGACTTTTGCTCGAGAGTACGGCCCGGTACTTAAACCATTAGACCAATCGAGACAGTTATGGCACCTACTTAACTTAAAGGTTGCAACAAATACTTGATATAAACGGGACTAAACGCGAGTATATTTAAAAATAAGTACTTTATAGCACTTACTACTTGACGTTTCGACTGCGTTACAACAGCCGTGGTCACAATGGACGGAATGGAGGTCGAAAATGAGAGGGTATCCGAAGATGCACAAGCCGGGCGTAGCAGACGACGCCGTGCGACTCCAGTCCGCTTGTGACCACGGCTGTTGTAACGCAGTCGAAACGTCAAGCAGTAAGTGCTAGAATGTACATTTTAAATATCCTTGCGTTTAGTCCCGTTTTATCAAGTATTTGTATAATGCAACGCGAAAGTTTAAAAACATAGGTTGCAACAAGATAAACAACGAAAAACTGAAAGTCTTACAGCCTAACAAGTCTTTTCTGTCAATTAACTCGGCCTCCCTTTATCCTTATTCGCAGTAAAGTCATCCCGGCGCACTAAGTGTCTGGCGCCTGTAAATTTTCGCAGCGATCTGTGGCCGGTCTTTGTGCTATTAATTTGTAATGTCCCCCTGCAGCCTAGATGCACCGCACGGCCGCGCGCCCCGGGGACGAGTCTCGAGGTAACTGCAATACAACTAGGTAGCAATACTTCTTGGCGTAGGGGAATTTCGCGGAGTCGATCTTGTTCGCACTCAAGTGCGGTTCGGGCGTGCGGGGTAAACCCTTTACTCGGGCTGCTTCTCGTGCCAGTCGTGTGGCACGGTGTGTCTGATGCTCCAGGAGAGAAGGCCTCCCGACAAGGTGCTGCTGGGGCGGTCTTCGACCCCGAAGGGCCTGCCTGCTGCCCGGCCGCACTCATCTGGGAGGGAATTCAAACTCTTAGTGGCGCCATCTATTAACGCTAAAATGAGTCCAATTGACTTTGTTTTTAAATTGTAAGTGTATTATCATGTAGTTAAGGTTTCGCCTTAGTAAAGCATGTATATTATTGCAGCGATCTGTGACTGGTCTTGGAGATATTAATTTGTAATCTTCCCCTGCAATCTATGTATGTACATGGTGGTATGATCTATGGACGAGTCCTGGGAAAACTGCATCAAAGCAACTTGGCGGTATTCTTATATCTTAGGGCATAGGTTGAAAAATTATAAATTCTAAGAATATTTACCTTGAATACTAATAGTGCCGAAATGTATTTACCGCAAACTAAAGTCGAACTAACATCATTAATTGGTTACAAACATTACTCTCGGACGAACTCCAATTAGGTAACATTTTGGACTTAAGATTTTAGAAAATTTATTATACTGCGTGCGAGAAAGTCGTAGCGAAAATGTAGTTCTTCACTTATATCTCGCTCGCAACTCGGAACCGACTTTCGAGGTAGCAACGCTATAGGTATCTAAAAGATGTACGTCATCTGTAGGTACAAAGTAAAGGACTAACAATAAAGCAAGACGTACAGGGAGCTCAAAGTGTTCTATGTGTTAGTCCATTCTCCGTCGAATAATACATTTTACAACTCCCGAATGTTTCGTAGAAATCGTAAGAGCCGTCTTCACATACCCGCCTCATGTTGAGCCTCAGCCGATCTTCAATGGAGGCCCGCGTTTCCGATAGGATTAAGCCAGACTTACTGCTCGGTCAGGAACACGGCGCGACGCAGTACCCCCCCACCTCAAACCTAGCCCTCCCCCCTCTGTCCGGCGCATTAGGAGCAATCATATTCGACGGCAGCTAGGTTTTGGCATCCGTTCTGTTGCTTAGGCTCGCCGAGGCTATTTGCGGAACAATGATTGGTAGTGTCTTAGTTTGTAACGTCGATAAGGTTCAATACTGCGTGCACTCACCACCAAGTAGTGCACCGAGTCATAACATGTACCTAACCCCCGGGTATAAAGTTCAAAATGCGGGCGGAACGCTGGTTCCCAAATGGAGTTTGCTGTATCACCAAATATTATATGATGCGGATCGGACGGACAATCTCGGTCATATAATATTCGCCGATACATCTTCATTGTTGTTTCACAGTAGATGCTGCTAAAATAATCACAATTTACTGTAGTCTATTTTGTGTACAATTTACAGTTGTGTAAGTGATCTACCCTCTACCTCTACTCTCAAAGATACTAATGGTGATTTTAAACTAATATGCTCTTAGCATAGTCAAATAAATGGCTGGTCAGTCAACAGCAAAAGTAGCTTACGTATATTTCTCAAATTGTGGATCTTATTCCGAGGGACAAAGAGTAAACGGCATCTACAATTGTGCACCAAATTTTGCTGTTGACTGTACTACATATGCTAGGTAGTACTCCTATGTTATGTTGGAAAGCGAAAAGTGTCCTGGCTCAGGAACATATGACACAGAATTGGCATCAAATACGCCGGATTTGATACCAATGTGAGTGGGTGTGAGCTGTTATGATGATGATGCTGAAGAGGGATTGTAGCCCAAGCAGTCAGCTGGCGGCGGACCAGACAGCTCGTCTTCTCGAAAGATGATTTTAATTCAAAGCTTTCCCATATTTATCTAACACAATATCCCCAAACGTGAATGAACAGTTAATCCGACAATGCGAGTTATTTTTAGCAGTTTCATAAATGTGATTTGTTGAGCTAATCCTCCTGTTACAGATAGATCTACCTACCGTTCGTGCTAAAATTAGCCGTTTTTATAAAAGTCCTAACTAGGATTAGCTGGCTAACTCAAACAAAGTACAGATTTTAAAAATTGTCGCAGTGAAAGTGCAAATTCATATATTTATAGAATTTTCCTTTGCCGTCTGACTTTCGCAACCTTTTATCAGGGGAACCTTTTTTTTCCAGGGAAAACTGTCATGGCCTTTTCCTCTTGTCACATGTCCCCGCAAGGTGATGAGTTTTTTGTAGAGTTACATTTCTACCATTAGCTCACTGCCGAGCTAGCTAACGTGTAAGTTTATAAAATCCAGAGGTGCATGCTCGGATTCGAACCTACGATCTCCTATATGGAAGGTGCTTTCTTATCCACCGAGCTACTATCAATCGACGATGTAAAACAACGGCTTTAAAAAAGTTTGTATCAACTCTGCGTAGATGATAGAAGAAACAGCAGAGAAAAATATCTTTACCTATTTTCGCTCTGAAAATAAGTCCCACCGCTATAATTTAAAAATATCCGGGGAAACGTTTATCGGAAATTCTATTAATTGACCGTTCAATCCCATAATATTATTAGAGAAATAGTTGAGACAGAACAGAAATGGCGTTACTGAGAAATGCATTAGCGCCGGATGAATCGATAATCGCGTTTTAACTATAAAATCTTGTGTATTTACAGTTTATGGCGATTCGTATAACATAACTTAGATGCAAATATCGTCGACTAAGGGCCAATTTTTTGATTCTTAGTTAAAATGAGGAAATGGCTATAAAAGTAACAAATGGTTATTAACGTCGTAAGACCCAAAAGCCTTGTTGTTGTCATGCTGACTTACAGTAAGAAAATAGTGTCAGAATGCTAGTACACCAAAACAAGCATAGTTAAAAATTTGATCATAAGTATGTTTTTAAACTTTCGCGTTGCATTATACAATTACTTCATATAAACGGGACTAAACGCGACGAAAATTAAAAAGTACATTCTAGCACTTAGCGAACAGAGAGTTCGCTTGCGACCATGGCTGTTGTAACGCAGTTGAAACGTCAAGCTGTAAGTGCTAGAATGTACTTATTAATTTTCGTCGCGTTTAGTCCCGTTTATATGAAGTACTTATTAGATCATAAGTAATTCATAATTCAATGGATAGAATACGTGGGATAATAAACTTTGACCATTGGTTCTAACCAAAATTGCCCAGGCGCCCATGGACACCTGCAATAGCAGAGAAATTAATTGTGGTAGAGCCACGCTTCGGCATGTATGGGCCGGCTCGACCGGAGTGATACCACTGCCTCACAGAAAACCGGCGTGAAGCAGCCCCTGTGCTGTTTCGCCGAGTGAGTAAGGATACCGGAGGCTCACCCTGGGGGGAAAGGGGATAAAAGGCTGGCAGCGCACTTGTAACTCCACTGGTGTTGCAAGTGTCCATGGGCGGCGGCAATTGCTTACCATCAGGTGATCCGCCTGCTCGTCTGCGACCTATCACATAAAAAAAAAGAAATCAAAAGTGTGCCGTCGACCTGCATGGCAAAGTGTGCAGCTAATCCGTATTCAAGTGCAACCAACTATGGTCCTATTTCTAGCAACTTTTCATCAGTAACTAATAATATTCGATTAAGTATTTTTAAAAAACGGAAACTCCTTTTCACAAACCTGCAAACCCTGAAGAGCATTTAATTATTTTCCTCTTAAAATTATATAAAATAACACGAAGCTTAGGAAGCAAAGTCAACAGGTAGATCAGACCGAGGCGTTCGGAATCAAATCGTCTGAGGCGAGGCGTGAGGCGGCGGCCCACTAGGGATGACGACGATGGCACGTTTTTATTTTATGAGATTTTTTTAACAGAAAAATTCAAGGTGTCTCGTCAAGTGTTGTTCCAAGCTTGAGGAGTCATCGTTCCTTGGTAACCACCTACCTCTATCTAACAATGTCTTAAACGCGTTATTTAGCAGTGTCCCGGTTGTGTGTGTAAGGATTTAATTTAAAGCTTTTTCCCTCTCTAAATAAGTAAACACGGTTTCTCGAAATGTAAACGAACCTGAAGATGTGTTGCAGGAGCCTATGGTCGGCAGCAGTCGCTTACCATCAGGTGATTCGTCTGCTTCGTCTGCCACCTATCACTGTTTTTTTGTAATGATTGACCAATAAAAGAAAAGCAACTACAAATATGAGTGCAATTATATTACCACTACTTTTAAGAAAGATAGATTTATTTTCATAAAACATAAACAAATTCAAACAAAATGTTTTGACATTAATTAAATGAAACAAAACATAGTTACATTTTCTTTACATGCGTGTAAGGGGAAAAAAAATGAATTTTCTTTATCAGTACTAACACTACGTAAATTGTTATTGAAACTTACAAATTGAATGGATGTTTTAACTGAATAAATTAATATCTTTTTATAAGTTGAAGTAGGTGTGTATGTCGCAGGGAAATGATAAAACCAGGGATTTGATCAAATCTCTAGATTGGCTCAGTGAAATGACATAAAACATGTTAGGGTATGGATAGGTGTTTAGGGTAGAGGTTAGGTTAGGGTTATTTTTTTATGACCACTCAGAAATCCTTAATGTTTTTTAAGGGATTATCATTTCCCTGCGACATGTATATTGAAAAAGGGACATTATTTCCTCCCGCCCGGGGCAGCCCTAGCGTCTGGCGCAAAGAAGGCGGAGTTTTCCCCCTACACGATGCGTTCTTGACCTATTTGTGCCGACGCGTTGGGGTAGGTCTGTGTCTTTCGCATCTTTTGCGTTCCTCTCCCGGCTTACTCACACCTTCGTTCATGTGTTTTGACGGGAATGTGCGGCGTGACGTCACTCTATAGATATACATAGTAAAGTTTTGTGAGATTAGATTTACTTTTTTGTTGTATTTTGTATTGAAACGTGCGTCTTAACCTCCCGTTAGGTTATATAATGTCATATGCGAGGATCCAAGCATCTCTAGATTTTTCAAATCTAGTTCCGCATATTTATGCCATTTGGTACAGCGGCAGTAAGGGAACACAACGTGAAGAAACTTGAACGTGTCGGATAGTTTCTGAAACCTATAACTAACCATGATTTATTTTGTCTGGTTCCCGTGTTTAAGGGTTAAGAAGATTAGATGGCAGTCGCTTCACGATTACTAGACACCCAGATTCTGGACCGCCTGGTCTTCGAGGCGACAGCTTTAGAAACAACTGGGAATAACATGTGGTGATGATGACGGTGATATTTTTCGAACCTTTTTCGATATGGGATGGGACACACCATCATTCATGTATTTTGAGGGTATTCGTTGTTACGTCACTCCAGGTTTAAAAGTTAACTGTTTATTTGATCTCGCGCTTAGGTTTGAGCCTTTTTGCAACTTTTGCGGTTTCGGTAGACTGACTCTGCTTATAGTGTAATGAAGACTTGCGTTGTGTTGTGACGTCACTACTCGATTTGTACATAAGTAGTATTCTAATCGCATACTTAGACTGTCATCGTTCCAACTGATCTCGCAATGCAAGAGCAGTCACTTTCTATCAGTTGTTCGCTTTGATCAAATTGGTATTTTGACCTGCTTGATTGCCACGTATAGCATCAAAAAATATGGACTCTTGAGTATTCTTTAGTTTTGACAGGATCAGCCTACAAGCGTTCATGTCTTAGGTAATAAGTATTGCAATCTTGCACTTGTTTCTTTTAAATTTTGTAAACTATTATCGTGACTTATGATGCAAATAAAACATCTATCTATTATGTCTACTTACTTACTCCGCTAGCTCAGTGACTCGAACCGAGTCTTGCCGCCCGAAACAAGAGATCGCCTTGTATAGCTGGAGGCACGAAAGTATAGCGATGACCGTTATTTTGCGCACTTGTAAAAAAGAAGACTTTCTATCAAAATTGGTTTCTGCGCACTCAAGGTCATAACTACACTTTCTTGCCTCGGACTATACTTAGTAGAAACAAATAAGTTCCGTTTTCTTTTTTTAAATCGACTGCTTAGCCTAAAATAAACTGTGGGAGAGCCACACTTCGGCATGAATGGGCCGGCTCGACCGGAGTGATACCACTGCCTCACAGAAAACCGGCGTGAAGCAGCCCCTGTGCTGTGTTTCGCCGAGTGAGTGAGGGTACCGGAGGCCCACCCGGGGGGAAGGGGATAAAAGGTTGGCAGCGCACTTGTAACTCCACTGGTGTTGCAAGTGTCCATGAGCGGCGGCAATTGCTTACCATCAGGTGATCCGCCTGCTCGTCTGCTACCTATCACATAAAAAAAAAATGAAAATGTGTCATATTTTTGTTCCAGACGAGTCGGGATGCGAGGCTGACATGCTCGAGGGCGCGGAGGCGGGCCGGCACTCGCCGCCCCGGCCGCAGCGAGAGCCCATCAACCTCAAGAATGAGGTGAGTCTCACGAACTTCTTCTTAAAAGGTCGGCAGCGCACTTGTGACTCCTTTGGTGTTGCGGGTGTCCGTCCATGGGCGGCGGTATTCGCTTACCTGATGGTGATCCGTCTGTTTGTCTGCCCCCTATCTCATAAAAAGAAAACACAAAATCACATTAGTGACCATTTAAAACACCAGCGTGATCCTAGCTGTAACACAGCTAACTTACCGCAACAACAGCGATAGCCTATCAACCTCAAGAATGAGGTAAGTCTCACAAACACAAAATCACATTAGTGAGCATCTTAAACACGAACGTGATCCTAGCTCTAACACAGCTAATTTACCGCAACAGCAGCTCATCCACCTCAAGAATGAGGAAAGAATCAGTATCACAAATAATTAGGCGGATATCACCAGGCAATACGTTTCGCATTCACCCCAAAATGAAAAGCCCGTCAAGCTCCAAAATGAGCTTGATCTCACGCATTCTCCAAAGAAAAAAAACTTGTTAGGTACCTATTCTGAGAAAAATATTTTTTTATCATCCCAAAGTCTCATAAAGACCAAAAACAATTTACAAATTCGATGTGTTCCACAAATATTTCACTTGCCTAGTTGTCGTAAAATTTGACCAACATATTTTGGCAAAAATATCACGACGAAATACTATATTTTTCGTTTTGGCATGGTTTCAATAATAAGTCATGATAATTATGCCAAAAATCGTCAGACCAATTAAATTTTCGTTTTAGCAAAATTAATTAATTTTCTTAGTAAACTTTAATAAATAACATTTACAGTCGCTAATGATGGCATTAGTCAAACAAAATTATTACAAATGGGATTAAACTGTCTTTTCTTACTATTTATCATACTCGATTTGGCAAAGTTTAAAATGACTGTAAAGAGTCGTAAATTTTCGAAGATGGACTAATGAATGATGGGCAGAGAATCAAATTAGGATTTCAAAATCGGAACGTTTTCCAGAGAGGGAATCTAACTCTCAAAATAATGGAAACATCTTTTCGCGCGGGCTTAACCCTCTAAACGTCGAGTGAGTGAGAGAGTAGAGTACCTATTCCAATAAAAAAAAGATAACTAAACTCGTTATTAGGGCTCGCTCGCAGCCGCGACCGAATTATCAACTGTCAAAATGCCGATGTGATCAAAAAGGTTTTACATAACAATCGCCAGTTGTTTTAGTGACGGTTAAAAAAATAAAGTATGTGTGAAGTTTATATATGTTTATTGAGTAGGAAACTTCTCATCGTTTATTAGTCATTAATAAAACCCCAAGTTATCTACATATTTACCATATTATTAAGATTGTTAGGTATACATATAAATGCTTTTATGAAAATGCTTTTTTATTTTTATTTTAAGACAGAATCTGGCTCTAAAAATACACCGTGGTCAAAATGTCAAATAAGATTGTCAATATAAGCAATAATGACAAATATTTTTTTCCTATACGTAACCCTTAAAACGTCAAGTGGCCAAGATACGGTGCATAGAGAATTTAAATAACAAAAAGCGAGGACAAAGTTAAGTGCGAATAAGCGCGCTCGACGCTCAAGTGTTGGCCGTGGAGTTAGGCAAAAGGACGACCGGCTCAAAAGGTCCTCGCCATTCCGTCGAAAGACTAAACATTCGCCGCTTCGTTAGAGCTCCGCGAAAAATGCGAAGCGATTCGGCGTCGACCAATCGGCGTGGTACTGCCGCAACCTACTTGCCTCAGAATCTATAGTATCGATTAGTGAAGCTTTTTTTACCCACACGCACTCACACACCGCCGATGCGGGGGCCAGCCTTTTTAACAATCTTTTTTTCGACCACCCCTCTCCCCAAAACCGCCATGTCCATTGCGCGGATGCAAAGACCACCCCGCGCGCCCCACCCCTCATATAGCAGCATTGAAAATGGAATTTCCATGAGTGATGGAGTGTCAAACGGAAAGTGCAAAAAGGAGAAAAAGTACATTATGTTAATTATTGAACGCGTGGTCCGTCGTCCGAGTTTAAATTGAATGTCATGTCGTACGTGTCGTGGAAACGTGCGCTTTTATTCTGTTCTATTCCGTTCCGTTGTTTGAATTTGTTTTTTTCGTCCGCACAAAATTAAACATGTGCTTTAATCAAGCTGACATCAATAACAACACCGAAATTGGCCAACGCTAAACTTTAAACGAGTTAAGAAATTTTCAAGACGTTCTCTTATCTATCCTTTTTTCGTGTACAATGCGGTTTATTACATTCTTTCACTCGAAGTATAGTCTAGTTAATTACAATGTAACACGAAAGTAAAGAAAGTTGGAATCCCATTAAGATTTAATTCTTAAATCTTGTTGCGTATTCTTCAGGTATTTTAAATAGGAGCTAAAAAATCTGCCAGTCAGCAAGAGCGAGGGTTAACGGCCTGTTTCACTTTCTTTGAACACTTCGGTTAGTCTGGGTTAGCGTCGAGAGTTCCCGCTCTATATCCGAGAGAGCGAAGACCTTGACTCATTTTGCTTCGCGGTCGAGAGTATGGGTATGGTACTCAAATACTTACTTCAATTTAAGTTTTTCCAAACTATGACAAGATGATATTTAGAAGTTAAAAATGTAGGAAATTAGTTACTTTAAGAAAATGTTCTTAACGTTTAAGAAAATTTTCTTTTTTTTTGGGTGCTACTACCCATTATTTTTTGGCGCATTCAGTTTAAAACCGTGTCGTCATGAGGTTAAGTAGTAGACTAATAATTTAATTTTCGCGGATATCGGATACCTACTTTGTATAATTTTATGACATACTCTTACGCTGTATAAGTTAGAGTTATTTATAAAAGGTTGGCAGTTTTCTTTAAGAAATATAAGCATCGAAGAGTTTTATTTATTTATTTTCTTTAATGTTAAGAGCATTTATCGATGTAGATTCATTAAAGAATATTCAGCTTTCTTAAATAAAAAAGTAGTAATACACGTGTAAGCGTCATTACGGGGGTAGGCAGTGTTTGCTGTTTTCAAAAACTGTGTTCCATGGAACAATCTATTTATCTTTTTAATAAAATCAACGCAACATCCGACGCGCAAAAAGTGCGCACAAAGCACTTATTCAGGGGAGGACAAGCGACCGGCCATCCCAACAGTCGCATTGCTAATGGAAATCCCGAAAAAATATCGGTGGGAAACTAGTTAAAAAAAAACCAAGCACATTTGAATGAAAATTGGGATGGGGGCGGGCGGCGCGAGCGCCCGATAGCCCATTATTATTATTATTACTTGCATTATATCTGCATTTTTTCGACGCACACGCGCGCGGATCGCCATTTTATTTTCTTCTTTTTTTCTTTTTTCGGGCGGGCCGCGCACACACGCACGGATCGCAACGGTAACGGATGGAACTACGATGTCTACAAGTGGACGAACATTTAAATTGGCTCTCATCAAATATTGACTGCGTGTAGTTTTTTCATTAACCAGTGGGCTTTTTGTGAGTTGTACGATTGGTTCGTTCGATTGAATAGTCTCCTTTGATATTCGGTGGCCGTGGGCTGGATCTTGATTATTAATTAGCGGTTTTTGGTCGACGCGTAGCACTCGAGACCGGGTCGGGTTTTGCGAATGTCTGTTTTTCTGTGCGGCGCATTTGGTGATATGGCACCGACTACGCTGGTATGGCATTCTAGGTACGGGTAGCTTAGTTTTCCTTGGCACTCCAGGTACGAAGTGGATCATTTTAATACTTACAATGCGTCTGTCTAAGACTGACAAAGCTATTATTGAAAGATGAAAATTTTGTTTCACTCACAAACTAAAAAAAATCATTGGTTTTCTGTATTGTGAATTTTATAATCCCAGTGATGTTCATAATAATTTTAATTAAAATTCCCTTTCAATTGAATAAATCAAATAGCAAGTCAGTTAATTTTTTTCTAATTTTCATATTGAAATACTACTTATAATGTGTACCAACATTGTATTTGCTTTCATTAAGTTGTGTACCAATATTATTATGTTAACTATCGCTCCATACAGTTCAAATTCCCGTTACAAATTTAATTTGAACTGGCGTTTTGGTAGAGTAGGAAGAAACACTTATTTTTTGTTTATGAAGAAAACAAAGTTAAAGTCAGTACAGATAAAGATTCGGTCTTGAATCCGTTCCGATTTAGGCACTCTGATTCCGTACTTAGTAGCTTTAGCAAGAGAGAACCCATACACTGAATTGTATCCCCACCCTGACCCAGAACTCAAGACATTTGGCGCACGAGGCAGGGTGTGCCAAATGCGCCAGTAGAGCAGTAATGAACAAAAGAAGATCCCATACCAGACTTCCCAAATCCTAAGCGTAGGCCTGGGCTCCACAGCGCTGGATACAACAAAAATTAGCTACACGCTAAGATAAGACAGAGATGAAAGAACAACTCACTTCCAAATCCGAAACAAGCGAATCCAACATGGCCGCCGTCTGTATTCTAAATCCATTTACATCAAGTGCTATCAATTTCCATTTTAATCGCTACAGTGAATGAAGGTGTTAACACTCAGTCGGTCGCATAATGTCGCTGCAGCGCGAATTTATTATCATTAAAAAATGCAAAAAATCATAATTAAAGGGGTGGCGCGCTGGGGTGCATCCCATTTTTTATTTTAATTGGCTTGTAAATTACCAAAGTTATGGGGATTTCTTTGTTTTGCGGTTTTTTTTGCGTTGGGCGGTTTTGTTACGCGGGCGCGACGTTTGATTAGCTAGTAATAGTTGTCCTTTGTATGTTTTGTAATTTTATGTACTATTTTTCTATTCTACCGTTAAAATAGTCTGAATCGTAAATTGATCAACTTACTAGGAAGTTTGGAAAATAACAAACTGAAGTTAAAATGAATTATTTAATCGGTTTTATTTTTCTAAAATAGGTGATTTTATTGTTAGAATTATTGACACCACATCAGCTGCGGGGTCTTCTGTTCTAACCTAACCTAAGTATATTTATTTTCAAAGGACCGTTTATTATTTTACGGAAGATGATCAACTATCGTTTCAGGACTATTTTACGGTGGCGTATACATTTGCATTGGTATCCACCACCATTAACCACCATTTCTACCAACCATTCAAAGTATTTTTCTGGATGGAATGATCTGTCTTCACGTTACGCTTAAATCTCTAAAACGGCTACTAAATAAGTAAGTAAGTGTTTTCTTAGGAAAAAAGGTTCCCTGGTGCCAATACCAAAAAATAACGGTTTTGTATGCTTTTCCGCTTATTACCGTACTCAAAAATAGTCAAGAACATGAAGTTGTCACAATGCAGAGACAAAGCAGTGAGTTTATTTGTACTTTTTGGGGCCAAAGAACATGTTTGTTCTTTGAGCAGCAGACAGTTTTTTTACGGTCAGTGATTGTGTTAAGTAAAAAGAGCTCAATCTCAGTGTAAAAAGGCTGATTTTGTCAATCAATAACGTAGATAAGATACGTTTTCCAAAGAGAAATGACAAGAGCCGTCAAGTGAGCCGTCTTCTCATTTGTCCGTTGTACCTAATGTTAAAAAACAGTCAAACTTAATGTGATACTAGATAGATAGATACTCTTTATTTCACAACACATTACAGAACTTAATGCTAATGGTAAGTAGTAGTGATACTAGGTGCGATCAGATCAGACTGGTTGCACTGTATATTGTGTATACTGTGTAACGGTGCTGTGTTTGATCAGCCCGCTGTCCGCGCTAATACAATTAACAAAACCATCTGTTTGTCACTAGTTCCTGACTTTGCAATAATGTCTTAGAGTTCAACTTGGTTCTGAGGAGGCGGAAATTTAGATATGTTTTAGTTCGGAAGTGTTAGGTGGATCATTGGATAGATCAATTTAGCACTTACACATACATGTTCAGTTCATCTATACTAATTTAGACTCTATCATGATAAATAAAAAATATTGATGATGAAAAAGCGAGTCAACCATCTGGGTTGGGAAATGGTGCAATGGTGCTACCTGCGCATAGGATTTATCATGATAAATCTATGCAATTCCACATAATCAGAATAATACTTAATACAGAGTAGTATGTATCGGTAGACATTCAAACAACCATTTGGAACAACAATTTTGTTTTGTGACTGAATACTCACATACAAAAATGTCAACTTTTCATATAAAGTGGATGAACGAATTTATTTGACGAATTTCGAAAAGTCGTAGAATAAACATTGTTCCGAGAGATTAAAGGGAAAGGAATGTAACAGTTGGCTGATACATACTGTAAGAAATTCACCTTAATTATTTAGCTACCGTGGCTGTATCTTTAGAATATATTACTAATAACCTAAGTCACTGTCGAATTGGTTGAAAATAAAAATTTAAGTATCAGCCCTGTCCCACTGAAAGGCAAAGATCTCCATCATAGAAACAAAGAAAGGTTGAAAATAAATGAAAAAAAATATTACCTATTGTATCTGCTAATCATCAAAACTGCATTCCATATTTCCATACCTTGATTTAGTTACTACAGACGTAACAGCTCTCAAAACTTCTATGAAATATAACTGTCAATCCATTCCATTCCAAGTTCACAATTGACTAAGTTCCGAAGAAACGTAATATTGTCTCGAAAATAAAAGGAAAACATTCTGCTAGACTGAATCGCAAATTAATAAATGCACAATTCTTAATTAACATCGCTGAAACAGGATATAAAATTGAGATGCCGTAGGAAAAGGAACAAAACTAACAATTTCTCGACACAGATTATATTGCACTTCGTTTTAATAAGGAAAAGGACGGATGCAGTTGAAACGGTATGTGGGAAAGAAATGGAAAAGTAGATATGTTTGCTTTTTTTCCCGCGAAACTTTCGGCTTTGCAGATCCCGGCTTATTGGTGTGATATTCCATTGTTTTGTTCGCAGGCTTATTTTTGTAATATCAACAATGATAGTGGTCAAATGGAACAATGTTTCAAAATAATTCGCTCATATCACCATTACTTCCGATAACTTGTGTAAAATAATCTTATCCAAACCTCGCGACAGCTATTATAATCACATGAATTGTGTACAATGAGGCTATAAGTTCATAGATAGATAGACATACTTTATTGCACAAAAATCACAACTTAAGAACTGTACTTACATCATAGAAATTTAATGTACAAAGTTCATACATACTCATAGTTCAGTTCATATTTTAATATTCAGGGAAGAATTTATTTTCTTTCTTTTAGAAATTAAACCTTGTTTTTAATAAAAAGTTTTATTGCTTTATTTTCAAACATGTCGAAGAACAAATTATGTTGTTATTTTATGATGTAAATTATTTACAGCCCTGAGAGGTTGTTGAATTTTGGATTCAGAAATAATCTTTTGTATACCTCAGGTCATTTGAAATATTATCATTGGTTAAAATGGTCCATGAAAATGTTCCTTCTTCTTGAGTTGTCGCTTCATTACTGAAGATTTTCATCAGCTTTTTCAATCTTGGTTTATCCTTGGCAAGCCCAAAAAGTTGTTCGTTGGATTTGATGCTACTCCAATAACATAGGTAATACACAGCTTTAAGTTTTAAAGTCAGTTTCAAAGTCAGTGCTTGTTCATTATTTTCATACCTACATACAAAAACCGGCCAAGTGCGAGTCGGGCTCGCGCACAAAGGGTTCCGTAGCAGCAAATATAATAAACTTAACCAAAATTACAGTTAAATCAACCTATCTCAAAAACTATAAGAGATACTTTGATCAAACCAAAAATCGTTGAAAGAGTTAATTAGCATGCATCACCTCTATTTGTTTTAGAATTTTATACCCCGTAGTTATAAAAATAGAGGGGGGGGGGACATACTTTTTACGACTTTGAGAGCTGATATCTCAAAAAACCGTTCACTTTAAGAAAAATGTTTTTAGAAAACTTTATATCATTTTAAAAGACCTTTCCATTGATACCCCACACGGGTATGTACATCGAAAAAAAAAAATTTCATCCCTCAGTTACATGTATGGGGGGCCCCACCCCCAATTCTTTTTTTTACTATTTAGTGTCATATTTTTGTAGCGGTTCATACAACACATATTCCCATCAAATTTCATCACTGTACTGCCGTGTTACGCACAACTCTGCTATCTCAAAAAACATAGTTTTGAGAAAAATGGCTTTGAAGTTTTACACAAACATTTACTTGTAGCGTATTAAGGAAACATGCTATATAATTGAAACTGACAGATTAGGTGTGTAAATTGCTTCTAGAACATATTGACATATAATTTTTTTTATATCTATAAAACTTAATTTTTAAATTGAGATAAACGAGTTTCGCATAACCAGAACTTCATACAAATGTGGTTACGCGTCGTGTGATAACTTAAGTTAGAAGAGTTGGGTGCAACCAAAACACACTATGCAGGGAAAGCCTATCTATGTTATATATTTAGTTGTATTAGATGCGTTTGACTAAAAGGCCCTGTTTTCTGACTAGTGGTTAACCAATTGTCAAAAAACCTTAACAAATTGTTAAATATCGCTGAATTGTATTTTTTGACCAATAGTTAGCTGAACCAATAAGCGATTGCTAATCAACGAAAGAGGCCCTGGCGAACCACCCACACAACCGCACTGGTCCAGCGTGGTTGGTTATGGTATAATCCTACTAATGAAGAAGACAATATTGCCTCGGCCCCCAGTTCCCGGCAGCCCTGCTATTCTGGTTTTGTTAACGACAGGCAGACAGGCAGGGGGTGCTATGAATCTCCGGGATAAGGAAGGCCGCCATACCACACTGACTGAAGAACTCGACAAAAATGGTGAAAATCCTTCGGGACGAGGGTGCAAAATTCTGTGAGTTGCGACGTACGGGCAAGCGGTCTAAACTTTCGAAAGAGACTCTGGGCCTAATGGACAAGAGGCGGAACGATCCATCAGTCACTTCTCCAAGCTGTTAAGACGTGACCTCCGAAGCTTCATTGCACTCTCAATACAGAGAGCAATTGAGCAGAACCAGGGGCCCAAAGTCTTCGTACAACAGCTTGGAAGGAGCCACCTGTCGAAGTTGACCATAACAAATGGAGAAGTCACCACGTCAAAGCCAGAGATTCTTTCGGAAGTTTACACCTTCTATAGCCAGTTATAAAAGTCAAAGTCAAAGTCAAAGCCCCGGGAGAAGACGGAGTCACAACCGAGCTTCTGAAAGCCGGTGCTGAAGGAACTTTTCTCCGGAAGAACTCTTAGGGCGTGGCAGCGGAGCTTGGTCGTATTGTTCTTCAAGAAAGGCGACAAAACCTTATTGAAGAACTATCGACCAATTTCACTCTTATGTCACGTCTATAAGTTGTTCTCAAGAGTCATTTCGAATCACCTTACACGAAGACTTGACGAAGCTTAACCTGCAGAGCAGGCCGGGTTCCGACGGAGTTATAGCATCATATACCATATTCACACAGTGAGACAGGTTATACAGATGACCAAAGAATATAACCAGCCCCTGTGCATGGCGTTTGTGGACTAAGAAAAAGCTTTGACTCCGTCGAGAAATTCTCGAGGCCTTGCAGAGGTGCAAAGTCGATTGGCGATATATGGAGGTGTTAAGGTGTCTGTATGACGCCGCTAATATGTCCGTAGTAATCCAAAATGGCCAAACCGAGCCTGTCCTGCTGCGACGTGGTGTGAGACAGGAGATGTTATATCTCCGAAACTCTTCTCCGCTGCGCTGCAGGACATGTTCGAAACGCTTAACTGGAAAGAGCGCGGAATCAATATTAATGGCGATGTCACACCTGCGATTCGCAGACCACATCGTCATCTTGGCAGAAACCTTACATGACCTACAGGAGATGGTGAGCAGCCTGGCTGAATCTTCCAAACACATCGGTCTTCGGATGAACTTGGATTAAACCAAGGTCATGTACAACGAGCTCGTTGATCCGGGACTGGTCACAGTTAATGGAGTACCTCTTCGAAGTTGTCCAGGAATATGTCTATCTAGGACAAACGCTCCTAATTAGGCAGAAACAACTTCGAGAGAGAAGCTAATAGAAGAATTCAGCTAGGCTGGGCAGCATTTGGTAGGCTTCGTCAAGTCTTCTCATCGCCCATCCCTCAAAGTCTTAAGTCGAAAGTCTTCAACTAGTGCGTCCTCCCGGTCATGACTTTCGATGCCGAGACATGGACACTCACGGCTAGACTAGTCCACTTGTTTAAAGTCGCTCAAAGAGCTATGAAAAGGGCTATGCTCAAGAGTATCTCTGAAGGACCGCATCAGAAATGATGTAATCCGACAGAAAACCAGAGTCCAGAGTCACAGACATAGCCCACCGAATAAGAAAACTGAAATGGCTGGTCACATTAGCCGCAGAATTGACAACCATTGGAGCCGTAAAGTCCTTGAGTGGAGATTGCGACTCGGTAAGCCAAGTGTTGGACGCCCTGCGACAAGATGGGAAGGCTGGCTGGTTTGGGCTGGATGAGAATGGCCGAAAATCTGGAGCAGTGACGTGTATTAGGTGAGACCTATGTCCAGCAGTAGACGAGTGTGGGTTGCTGATGATGAATGACATGAATTGTAAAGAAATAAATGGCCGCAAGGTGCACGCCGCCCACTGTTCCGCGCGCATCGAGTGACCACGCGTAACTATTTCAACTTCAAGTTAACAGATTTAGATTAAGTAGCAGAATTTATTGGTATATGATGCCTATCTCTGTTAACTTAAAATTGAATGAGTTAGGCATGGCTGCAACGATAAAAAATTAAGTTTCTGGCTTATTGATACATGTTTTTTTTAAACTGTCTTTAGTGCCATATAGATCACACTTTTTAAGAGTATTTCGCACTGGTTACGCGTAACTCGTCTAATTTAAAATAGCATACTTGTGTGTAACAGGGCAGTGTAGTACTTATAGTTTCCGAGTAAATCGGCTGTGACAGACGGACAGACGGACAGACGGACAGACGGACAGACGGACAGACGGACATGACGAAACTATAAGGGTTCCGTTTTTGCCATTTTGGCTACGGAACCCTAAAAACGAGGTCTTAAGATCCACCGTGTCTAAAGTTAGTTTTTGTTTAAAACTCATGCTGCCACTTTCATTTGCGACTTTTATACAAGAGACAGCATCTTTTTTAAATATCTTTAGTTTCCATTTTGTAATACAGTTTCTGTTTTAGTTTAGAAAATAGATAGATCTATTTTAGGCAAAATTTTGTTTGTTGTTTTAATTTGTTAATTCACTTTATTGCTATGGGTTGATGGAATATTTAGTTAACTTAAAACCCACGCGGGTAAATGCAAATAGGTTAAAAAGGATTATGACTGTTACATAAAATATTAATTTTGATTAGGAACGTAGATGTTTTTAGGCTAGATGTAACAAAACTTTAGTAAATACTAGGACTTGTTTACCAATACACCCTGTATTGGTAAACTAATTCCAAAAGGCGTAACTTAACGTGACTCCGTGTGTATTAAGTAACACTTAAGTAATGGGATATCGAAAGGAACATGATATGTCAAACATATACTCCTTACAGAAAGCGGTTACTACCTAGGTCTATATAGGTTTTCTGTCAATGGCAAAACTTAAGTTTCCAAAACTTATTTAGACACCACCAAAGTAGCACTCATCGAAAAGTCCCATGGAACGGAACTTTCAACAACCCTACGAATAAAAGGTGTGCTTAAACAACATTTTATTTCTAATCTAACATTAATCCTTAAAATGTAATTACACGAACACCTCTCATACAAAAAGAAGTTAGAATCCCCTTGAACACGTGAAACAGTAAACAAACTTATAATCCGTCTCAGCCTGACCAAACAGCGATTCACAAACATGCGAAGTGCAAAAACAAATTTAGCACCTAACGAAAAGGGGTAAGGTTGGGTTTCGCTTGAGGATGATTGGCAGATGTAAACGCTGGCACCTCCATTGTAGGGTAGCCTAGGATTTTGATAAAGCGGGATATTGTAGACTCATTTTTAGGGTTTGGTAGCCAAATGACAAAAACGGAGCCCACATAGATTCTGTCTTGCCATGTCTGACTGTAATTCTGTCTGTCGTGTGTCGCATTTTTCCAAAACTATAAGAACTATGAGTGAGTACAGCCTGACTCTTGGTAATTCAATGTTATCTGCGAATCTCATTGTAATTTTCACCCAAAAATTAAGTTTTATAACTACAATCCGATTGCAAAAAAGTACGAAACTAAAAAATATAGTAGGTACCCGCTGATATTATAAATTTTAAAGAGTAGTGTGGTCGTATGCCACTTTTATTAATGAACATATTTTACTAAGCATACCTACGGTTGATTTATGAGTCTTCGTTATCTTCACCAAATCGTTATCCAAATCAGCGACCTCTCCGATCTTGCAGAGATAATCATAGGCGGTGATTGCTTACCATCACCATCATCATCGATCATGATCATGTGATCGGCATTGTTGTTGTCTATGAGCGGCGGTTACTATTTACTATCAGATGGGCCACATGCTGGCCTACTTCAGCAATAAAAAAAAATCTAGGTACCTAAAAAAGCGAATCTTTTCGATTTCCTAAGCGTCCTGTTACATCTGACAACACATCCACCCTCAGTGCAGAGCCTGCGCTAGGGTTGCTACAAATATAAATCCACGGCGGCAGGGCAGGCATGAAGGACGCCGTGATTGATCAAAGTCGTTTGTCAGTCTCGACTCCCGTCGCCTGCTGGTAGCCCTGCGCAATTAGCACATGATTCTGCCGTCTAATGCCGAATTCTGTTTTAATTAATTAAACGTTATGAGGCTGATGATACCCTGAGGACGCCTTTTTGTTTTTTGCAGCAATTTTTTTGTGGTAATTTAGGATTTTTTTTATAGGAAAGTATCCGAATTACTGTTTGACTGACTCGATGACGCATTTGGTTCTAGTCACCCTGTTTTATATCACATACGTTAAAGATCGTGGATCCCATAATATTCCGTCTCTGTAGATGAATTCTAAGTTATTGTTCATCGTCTGAGTGTTATAATTCTAGTGAAGTATGTTTTTTCATTGATTTTTGATATAAATATAATAATGTTTTAAAGGTATTTACTAACTTTGAGGTCAACTCGATATAGACTTTAACAATGTCATGTCAAATACCCTTGGGATAAATAATTTAAATGATTCCAAATTATTAAAATTTGAATAATTCTAAATTATTTTGGGGAGTAAGTATAAAAAACAATCAAAGGAAAGGAAACCTGATATCGATTTCGTAATTGGCCTAAAAACTTTAACGTCAATTGATTGACAAGGGATTTTGTCAATGATTGTGTAAGCATTTTCTTATGTGGCAAGAGACAAAAAATTAAATTATACTTGCCAAAGCAAAATTGGAATTTAAAACCAATAACATCACATTACATCTAGGTAGATGTCAAGTGCATTTAAAACGCGAACACTGACAACGATCTGGCATTTACTTAGAACATTTAATGCTCTAAGGGCATTTACGACCAAAAACAGAAAACCAATTACAAATCGATGAATATTCTCGTTTTACGACTCACCCCACCACCGGCCATTAAATAATCGCGATAAATTATAATAGAACGGCTCCATGCTCATCTAGCGCTTTATTCTTCTGTTGCGATGTAAAACGCCGGATTGTATGCAGCAACCCGACTCGGCTGTGCGTTTGCACTTAATTATGACGAAGAAAAAAAATCTCGTCGCAATAAACATTTAAAAAGGGAGATGTCCCAACATTACAGACGAATTAAAATGCGGAATCACGTACATTAAAGCTTGTTCGGATCATTTTTTCAATACACTTATAAATGCGGACAGCGGCGTGCGTGGATCGGTTAGTCGATTGCCTTTTTTTATTCAATTTAATTGTTTTTCCGTCTGTTTGTTGAGCACCGGCATCGCTAAAACACTTGATTCGTTTTTTTTACGTCGGCAATTAAAATTAAAACGGTTTTTGAATTGCGGACCGTTTGGTTACTGGCACCGCCTAAAAATTAATTAGAAGAATTTGTGAAAATCGGTCGGTTTTGAATAGGGCTTGGTGTGATGGACAATTAAAACCAATGATCTTTTGTGAGTGTTCGAATGTTATTAGGTTGGTCATGCAGCGTGGAAGAGCGGTAAAGTCGGACCTCAAGGCGGTGTTAGCGCGGGAACCGTTAGTGAAAATTTGTGTAATTTTAATTCTCAATTGTTTCATATACTTACTTACTTTGCAATTGAACTTGTGCAAAATGATATGCCTGCGAATAAACTGACCACTGACATTACTATTTTCAAGAGCCCACATATTTTTAAAGGATAACCCCTAATACCTCATCATTATTGATGTCAAAATCTGTGCGAAGTGGTTGTTGTCGGAAAGTGAACCGGCGGCAGAGTCATCCGGGGTAATACGCTAAGATGAAGAGGATATTTTTAAAAGGACACCCATGTATTCAGTCTTGTGTGGCATATGTATATCCGTAGATGGACAGTGCTGACAACAAACTAAGTATGTCCTGATTTTTGTGTATCTTTCCTTTCCGATAAAAAAAACATTAAACTGTACTATAAGGTACCTCCAGGTGCAGCCGCTAAAATTTCAAACATATTATGACGTTTTATGGAAATGTTCACGTACTAAACGCACGCGCGGTCTACGTAGAGCAGCCGTATCTACCACCGCGCGTTGTAAACGCCATGACAAAGTGCAAAAAACTGTTTTCTTTCTACTTATTTATCTAAGTTGTTACTTTAGACATTGCGAAAACAAAATGAAAACAAACAAGTATTTTTTTTTAAATTGGTTAGGTATACATGTGATTAAAATCAACAATGAGATCATCCTATTAACAAAAGGTCGTAAGTACGTGCTTAAATAAAATTAAAAACGCTTGCAAAATACGAGTACATTCAAATGAGACTCTTTGCATTTTTGTCCGGAATCGTTACGTTGCAACGTTAAAATTAATGGAAGTCCTGTCTAATGGTCGATTCTAATTCAAAATTTGTTTACAGATGGCAAAAATTTTAAGCGCTATGTGTAATACGTACTTGCAAAGGTATTTACTGAATTGGATTCTTTGTTTTGAGTTACGTGAACTGGATTTTTTGTCTTCAAATCGGACATTTGTGCAGAATTACCCAGAAAACTTACCTTCTATTTAGTTATGTACTAATAATGGCAAACATTTTTGACATTAAAATCGAAAAGCAAGCATCGGGTCTCCGATAGTATGTCCTTATAAGAGAAATCCCTAACGCGTTGCCAGCAAAAGGAGTACGCTCGTCTATTGAAGAATTTTCTAGTGGTTATTGTAAATTATTTACATAATTACAAACAATTGATCACGTACAATGAAACGAAAGAGAGTCTATGTCCGGAAATTGGAGTCCACTTTACAACTCATACAATTTAGGTACCTTGAGCGATGGTTGCTGGATAAGTACGCGCTTTCCATACGGGAGGTTGTAGATTCGAATCTTAGCATTTACGCCTCTGGACCTTTCAAATATTAGACGTGCGAGTATAGATCTACTATTAGCTCACCGTTGGAGCCATGAAGTCCTTGAGTGGAGACCGCGACTCGGCAAACGTAGTGTTGGACGCCCTGCTACAAGATGGGATGACGACATTCGAAGGCTAGCTGGAGTGAGCTGGATGAGAGTGGCCGAAAATCGGGAGCGGTGGCGTGCATTGGGGGAGACCTATGTCCAGCAGTGGACGAGCGTGGGTTGCTGATGATGATGATTAGCTCACCGATGAGGGAAAACGTAAAGAAACTTGTTTCTGAAACGTATAACCATAGTTTTGTTGGTGTGGTTCCCCAGTTAGGATGCGGAGGTCTGACGGCAGTCGCTTCATTGTAATTAGCAGACTCCCCAAATCCGGGATCATGAGCATCCAAGCGTACCAGGTCTCCGAAGCGACAGTTTTGGACCCAATCGGGAATTTTTCGCTGAGATGAGATATTTATTTATTAAACAAACAACTTTTCATAAAAAGTGCAATAGTCCCCCAAAACTATTTAAATAGTTAGTCTGCAGAATCACAAGTCTCTAAAATTGACAATAAATAAAAAACTTATTGTTATTGCTGGTAAGCGTAGTGTTGGACGCCCTGCGACAAGATGGGATGATGACATTCACAAAATCCAGGTGGACCGACGATCTGGTGAAGGTCTCGGGAGTCCATTGGATGCGGGTGGCACAGGACCGATCTGTGTGGAGAACTTTGGGGGAGGCCTATGTCCAGCAGTGGACGTCTATTGGCTGAGAATGAATGAATGAATTCACAAAATCGGGAGCGGTGGCGTGCGTGAGACCTATGTCCAGCAGTGGACGAGTGTGGGTTGCTGATGATGTTATTCATGCTAGCTAAATAATACTTTTTAAGTTTTCTCTCAAATATAAGTATTCTTATCTTGTTCCCGGCGAATGTCCTCGAAGCAAACTGTTCAATAGGAATGGTAACTTTTTCTTTAACATTCTGTCACCATAGTAGTTATTTACTTTAGATTATTAATATAATAGTATTTAGATACATTAGCTATTAGGTACCTCAACTCCTTGACATATAACCACCTTATTGAGGCCAATACAGCCTTGCATAACGCGGACCATTTGTCAAAAGTAAGAGGTTATTAATTATGGCTAATTAATATGACCCACTCGTACCCAGCCATTTCTAATTACCACATTAGCTTCTAATTACAACGCCGCCGATCGGGTTTTTGTTCTTAAAGGCGAAGGTAATGAGTTAATGATCATCGGAAGGGTTAACTAAAAAAACCTGGCTGGCTGCTTTTACCAAAAAAAGTAAAATAAGTACGTACACTCATCGAAGTATACAAAACTTTCAAATGTCTTCAATCTACTCTCATCATACTATCATACACATTAGGTTGAATATCAATTGAGGAATTTTGACAGTTTGTGGTAGCCTTATGTGTGGTTGACTGTACCTATTCGTTTTTTGAAACATTTAAAATATTTTTTTTACCAATTTTGTCAAAGACCATCTCCTTGGCTAAAAAGGTTCAAAACACCTGATTTGTTCTAATCAGAGCCGCGTTAGTAAGAAACAATTTTTTTACTCCTTTTCATACCTACTTCAAACCCCATAAGGCACCACAAATCGATTCCAATACCTTTTAATCCCACCATCGATTAGCCAATTACGAATCGAAAATTCAAATCAAATCCACAAACAGGCGATAAGAAAACCTAAAAGCAAGTTCATGTAATGAAAGCTTGGACAATCGGCCAAAGACTGGGCCGCCATCGAGTTAAAACACGCCGTTATAGCCTTTAATGGGTTGTAATAAAGGTGGTTTTGAATTGTGGCGATGAAAAAGCTATCATATCCTACTATCCCATTTCATAACGCGGACAAAAGATACAATAAGCATCACCTAGGCGCCCAACAAAAACCTATTAACGGTAAAAGTAATGCGCAACTTAGATTGAGTGGATATCTGATGTATGAAAATGCGTTTGCAGACGGGCGGAGTTTCACAGTTGGGTAATTGGGAAAGGGTTAATTAGTATGGTCATTAGATTTTATTCATACTTACTAAGTACTGGTATAACAGGTTCGATGCACTAATACCTGCACGGTAACGGTAACGATAGTAAGTTTGAAGTATGAGAGATTTACCTATTACATAAAAAAAGATTTTTATCATTATATATCAAGGCTATCTAAAGGTAATAAATTGTAAACATCTTTTGTTTACCATTTATTAGTAGTCTTATTTTTTGTTTTACGTTTAGTGTGAATGGTACGATTTCATATGGTGCGAGTTATAGTCGAACGTAAGCTCACACATTGCGAAAATTCAATGCTTTTACAACGTTTTAGGATAAGTAAAATCACGTTCAAGTGTTACAGGTAACTATTTTTAAAAAGATTTGCTACACAAAGGTTAAATGGAACTGAAAGACATAAAGAGACAATTAAGCTTAATTTTTCTTCATAAAATTGACTACAGTGTCTTGAATTTTTATGGCCGTGTTGATTTTTGCTTAAATTACCGTCAATTCTATGGATCGTACTTGCAACATTTATCAATCTAACAATAAAATATCTTTATTGCGCCTTTCCTCTCCACGAGCCCCTATATTGCTATACAGTAAAACGCACTACATTCGAACCACCGATACGCAAAAACTGATGTTTACATTAAAAACTTTGAACAAACGTTGCGTTCCGACCGCCCGTCTGCCCGGCCCGCTCTGTGCTCATCCTCTGAAAATGGAGCGACCGATAAAAAAGGTAACGAATTATAAAAAAGCGGAGGCACACAATCGTGAGTGCGGACGTGTGGGTGGTGGGCGAAATGAAATGAAATAATGAAAAAAATGGGCAAAAAGCAGTACAAACATGCATTGTCCTGCCACCCTCACGGTAATGAGTGGGAGGGCGCGACGTGTGCCCGAAGTATCTGATTATCACCTGATTCTATCTGAACGCGAGCCTACCGATTACGATTTAAAATCGATTGGGACGATTGGTGGCTAATCGGGATTAGTACCGATTGTGGAAGTGGTGTCTCCCGTATCACACTTTGCGCCAACTTTGAGGAAGTTTGCTTTTACGACGCGTTAGTTTGGGGAAGAAAGGTTTAAGATTGATGTTTCTAATTCATGATTAGCGTAGATCACACTATATTAACTTTTAAGCAAGATTAGTGTGCAAACAAATAAATAATACAAGAAGTACAAACTTATTTCCTTATTCAGGTTTTGGTAAAGTTATGTTGCACGATTTAGATTTCTTGTCCTTTTTCCTAGTGTTTCTTATTTTGTTCTTTCTAATGGTAGGGAAAGCTCATTTGAAGTTCATTCTTACTACGACTTTTAGGGTATATTTTTTCATATTAACTAATAATTGTGTTAACGGAAAACAGCAGGTAACCTTTGTTAAAGAGCACTTACTTGCCGTAATAGAGTTCGTGAGTTATAAAAATGTTTCTGTTTAATTTTAAAAAACTTTCACGTACTAAAACCTAACCAAACCGAACAACCTCTAAAAGCTTTACCAAAGAAAAATTGGAAACCAATCAATCGAGAATTCTCGTTTCACATGCATCGAATAGTTTCGTGTCCGGCGAATAGGAAGCTAACCAATTTAGTATTATATAATCAAAGGTACGGGAACATGAGACAGGAATCACCTCAATTTTCGAACACATTAACCATCAAAAACAGCGTCCGAAATTAATTTGTTTATGCGAAACAAAGGTGGGTGCCGGCTGCATGCACCCGGGCCTCGCCCGCCTCCCGAAAAAAAAGGAAAAAATACGAAAAAAAGGGGGGGTGCGCCACCCTCCCGCGCCGCGATCGGCATCAGACTTCTTTTTTTAATCGCGTCGCATTCGCCGTTCTCGTTTTTGGTAAGCACACACTGCGCGTTGCCTATTTTCCAATTTAGATTGCTTTGTATTACCGGTTGAGCGATGCGCAATAGTTTTTGAAGCTCGTGACACGTGAGAGGCGGAAATTAAATTCTGTGTAAAGTAAAAGGTTTGCTCTCTGCAGATCAGAAGGGCCGCGGTATTAAGGTTGGTCGTTGATGAAGACAGATACGTCATATTGCGGATTATTTAAATTTCCAATCAGAGCCACGCTCCTTACAACCTCCTTACTTACATTCAAATTTCAATAAACAAGACGATACGCACAACACAGCACGAATCCTACAACGAATCGGATGTTACGGCCGAATTTGAGTTCTCCCTTTCACACGCGTTGTGCGTCTCTTTTGCTGCAATGAGACAGGTATACTCGTTTTCTCATTCGCTACTGAAACCTTGTGACTTCCAACGAAACTCGGAAAAGTCTCTTTCGACGTGGGCACTCTGATCCGCAGGCGTAAATCCGCATTACAGGAAAACAGCTCTGACTATCGCACTCAGAGACGGTAATTAAACCTTAATTGTCACATAAGTAAAAATATTGACCTTTATTTTAATACACATAAAGACTATCCACGATTAAGATAATGAACATTAAGGTTAAATGACGTCTCGGAGTGCGGCAGTAAGAACACTTAGATTAAAGTGTTAAGTGCGTGTAATTTCAACACAGATTTCAAAAATGAAATATCCCGTACTTTATAATAGGGAATTTCGAACGGTCATTTGTTACTTCATGCTACTTTGTTCTAAGTGATATTATCTCAGTTTCGAAATGATTTCTTTGTACACTCTAATTACCGAGTAAGTGTGCATTTTAATTATATGGGGGTGCGGAGTAGCGAAGTCGCCCGAGGTTGGTTGTACCGCTGCGTAAACTTAGGACTTCGGCCCAATTGGTTAAACGGCAGTGAGACATACCTGTACCTAATCTAAAGTACAAAAAATATTTTCATAAGTTATAAACTTTTGTTTTGAAATAAGAACGTTAGTAAAAGTAATCATCATCATCATCTTGCCATTTTGTCTCGGTTGCATCCCGAGCTGTCGATTCGGCGCCCGGGGTCCCATCGTAAGAAAAATGTCGAATAATATTTGCTCCGCTACACAAAATGTACGAGAATAATTTTGTCCCCAGCTTTTGGTTGTTTCCAGCATTTAACGTGTCATTGATCTTAAAAAACATAAGCTTGCAAAATAAGAACTAATCTTAAATCTCTAACATTCGAATAGCAATTTTATACGCAAATAGCCAGTGTTGCTTTTCTTACGAAAGACAGTTACCTATAATTTCTTCTATCTGTGGAAATTTGTAATTAGCATAAGTTTGAATATTGTTTTTCACATTTGAAAATTGGTCTGTAAATTTCCCTAATAAAATAAAATAAAATAAGATCATAATATCAACATTGGGCTACAAATATGCGACCTGCAACCAGCAACTTCCTGTAACCTTTAATCAGGTCTACGCCATTGATTGATTTTACCTAATTCTTAAGTCCTGTTAACAAAATATATCGGTATCTATAATCACGTGCACTAATAAGTATACAACCTCATTTAAATGTGAACCTTATAAGAGTCTAGGTGTTCACATTTTATTGCAGGCAATCGAACCAGTGAAAACATAATATTGACATTCATAAATGTTCTGTATGGACTTAAAGTCAATAAACCATTTTATTCGATTTAGTTTTCTTTTCATTCCAATTCATGTTATTTAATTATGTTGGGAGCTCTAGTTTGCCTCACTGATATCTCACAGCACTGTGCGGTATTATTTCATATTGTCCTATAATTACGACATGTGGTTCGTAATCATCGGAATACGTTAAAATACGCACAGATGCAGATAAAGATCAATTATGCGTACTAAATTACTGCCTTTACCGATCTTAAATAAGAAATTTTATCCATAAATTATGAATTTCCTTTTGGAAGCGATGTCATTTGATGTCTGTTGAAGCCTAAGACCCTCCTGCTCAATTCTGTATGTACCTGATTAGCTATTGCTAATCCATTACGAGTGAATCTCTGTAACATAAATTCAAGAAAAAATTATATATAAAATTATATAACTGTGGGAGAGCCATGCTTTGGCATGAATGGGCCGGCTCGACCGGAGTGATACCACTGCCTCACAGAAAACCGGCGTGAAGCAGCTCCTGTGCTGTGTTTCGCCGAGTGAGTGAGGGTACCGGAGGCCCATCGGGGGGGAAGGGGATAAAAGGTTAGCAGCGCACTTGTGACTCCACTGGTGTTGCATGTGTCCATGGGCGGCGGCAATTGCTTACCATCAGGTGATCCGCCTGCTCGTCTGCTACCTATCACATAAAAAAAAAAAAATATATATAATTCAAGAAAATACATATTTAATGTAGTTCAACAATATAATAATTTTGTCCCATAGCAGGTACGAGTATTCTTAGGCGGAGGAAATGGCTTACCATTGATCAGGTTGCTCGTCTGCCACCATGGTAATGAAAAAAGCGCCTTCGCTGTGTTTCATCGAGTCTGTGAGGGTACAGGAGGCCCAATTGGGGGAAAGGGGGTAAAGGTTAGCGTCGCACTTGTGACTCCACTGGTGTTGCAGGTGTCTATGAGCTTGTCCAGATGACGCGTTTAATTTGCGCGTTTTACATGCGACTTGAAGTTCATTGCTGTATGCGCTCTGTGTCTGTTTACAGAGGTTCTTATCAAAGAGCAACAATCAGCGTGTAAAACGCGCAAATTAAACACGTTTTTTGGCTCTCTGCTCTGTAAAGGCGGCGGCAATCGCTTCATCAGCAACCCACACTCGTCGACTCCTGGACATAGGTCTCCCCTAATGCACGCCACCGCTCCGGATTTTCGGCCACTCTCATCCAGCTCACACCAGCCAGCCTTCGAATGTCATCATCCCATCTTGTCGCAGGGCATCCAACACTACGCTTACCGAGTCGCGATCTCAACTAAAGGACTTTACGGCTCCATCGCTTACCATTATGTAATCCGTTTGCTCGTCTGCCACCAGCCATAAGAAAAAAAAACGAAATAATCTATGCATTTCCATAAATTCTTCAGTTCAAACTCTACCGCTCTAACTTCTTGTGATTACCGTCCCGCTTAATAGTCGTCTTGGCAATATTTATAGCCTCTACCGCTAATTATCAGGAATTTTGATACTTGAATTATTGACTCTCCGCTCTACCCCGTTAATTATATTTAATTTTAATACTCATATTCTAGAGAAAATGGTCTCTGGAGATTGCCGGTCAGTTGATTGGGGATCTTGTTTTTAGCGATCGAGTTAAGTTTGCTATAGTTATATATAAATTCTCACATCTCATACATTGACCTGATTCTGTACTAAGTAGCTAGAGCACTTGTGTTATAGATACCAGATATACAGTGTGTATCTATTTCATGAAATTGGGGATGTGGATGTGACATGTCACATTCACATCCCTTTGACCACGTGGTCTGCCAACCATTTTCAGCAACATTTGTTGAACAACTTTTCGAAATTCGTCAAAAAAAATATCGACTCCCCGTACAAAATGACCAAATCAGTGACCGACTTTGTATGGAAAGATGATATTTAATTATGCGGATTTTCAAAAGTCATAGAACAAATTTTTTGGAGCGATATTAGTTAGTTTTGATGACTGCATGGAAAGTAAGATCACCCTTCCAATATTCCGTCTTTTGATCATTTCTTCGCTAGCAAAAAATTCAAAGACATAATCCTTCGTAAAACAATCCTATCGAGTGTCCTTGATCCCCTAAGGAAAGTGTACGTTCACTGTAATACAAATGTGTCTCATTAATCAAATTAATTAGCTCATTACCGCGATCGGGTTGCGGCTAGCAACTATCGTAGTCTGCTTCTTTTTTCGGCCCTCGGTTGGAGCCGAAAGGAGGGTTGTATGAAGAATGCGGGGCCGAAAGAATTTATTATCATGAATTTGTTGTGATACCTTTTGAGAACCAAGTGGAAAGATCGGGAAAGAAGGTAGATCTAAGTTTTTGACAGACTTCTATGTTCCGTCGAAATAAAATTGATGTTTCCTACGTCCTATAATATGGATTCTTTCAAACGAAGCGTGAAGAAGCATCTCGCGGGCCAGTATGGCAGTGTACCTATCTGCAACGAAGCCTCCCTTAGGAAAGTCAGGCCTAAGGCGAGCCATTATACTATGTCACTATAAAAGAAACGATTTATCGAATACACTTAAACTTCGTTACTAGTACATTATGTTTCTGTCGTCATACAGTATAGATTTCTTCAAACGAAGCGTGAAGAAGCATCTCGTGGGCCAGTATGTCAATGCCAATGAATGTGATGCCGTGACGTCGCATCCGTTGTAATTGCAACGTGGACTCTCCTTTTACTTACCGTCAGGCTAAGATGAGCCATTATGCTTTGTCACTATAAAAGGAACTATTTATCTAATATCTACACTTAAACTTCTTTGCCAGCGTAAGTGTTTCTCCTGTCCAGCAAGTAACAATATGACTGATGACTGAACTGATGAAACGAAGCGTGAAGAAAAATCTCGCGGGCCAGTATGGCAGTGCCATCGATTATGATTCCGTATTATGTCATAGACGTGATCGGCTAGACTAGGAAAACTTACCGAAATTCCTGAGCAAACTAAACGTGATCCATTCAATCCGATGCAGTAATCCGACGGTATACATTAGTAAAAGCCCAATTTAGGTGCAGAATCAAAGTCTTTCAGTGTCGAGTTGCCCTAAGCAGCACATCATCTAATTAAAGACTGGCTTAGTACGAAGCGGCCCAATCCGAATGTAAGTAGTGCAATTTTCCAATACTTGTTGCTTTACCAGCAATAAAATAAAGTTGCCTGCACAAAACACTCTCGCATTACTGAGAAACATTCACTGGGTACGTTTAATCTCATTTAGTGACAGGAAAACTGGTAATAGTACCATGATCATACTCTAAGAGCCGGACGCAAAAAATATTTGAAACCCTAATACTACGCGAATAAAGTCAGAATTCCTTTAAGTTCTAAGAGCACTTATGTAAGTAAAAGGAACTAATTAAATATCATTGCGAAACATGCAATAATTGCTTATAAATTAGCCGTGTTTGTATTGCTAACATTTTCATTGGCCAATATATTTATTATAAGTTTGTTAGCAGTCTCAACACGAATGTTCGATTTATTTATTACGATTATTTTTGATAATTTGGACAATTCGCATTTACTGTATACAGGATGTGTCTGTGAACATTTAAATCCCTTTATCTACGTGCTCTATCAACCATTTTGAACAATATTTGTTCAAAGACTTTTCGAATTTCATAGAAATTTGGTTAACCATATAAAATGAGCACGTCACGTGGCCGACTTCATATGAAAAGTTGAATTTTTTTATGCGAATTTCCGAAAGTCGTAGAACAAATGTTGTTCAGAATGGTTGCTCATACCTGGGGTTCAAGGGAGGTAAACTTGTGACTCCACCAGTGTTGCGGCTTTATTTGAAGTGTCATCTCATCATCAACATTTGCTCAAAGTTTATGCGCTATGTAGTACAATATCGTGTCTCTCCCACTTACGTACCGTATAGTCTATCTCTATCTTACGCCGAAACACGCCAAGATCACTGTAAGCGCACATACAAATGTGCGTAGCCCTTTTAGCACGCGATGTTGGCTCGAACGGAGTGATATCACGGCCTCACAGAAGACCAGCGTAAAGCAGCGCCTGCGTTGTGTTTCGCCAAGTGAGTGTGGGTATTGGAGACCAATTGGGGGGGAAAGGGGGTTGAAGGTTGTCAGAGCACTTGTTACTAAGACTACTGGTGTTGCAGGTGTCTATGGGCGGTGGTAATCCCTTACCATCAAGTGATCTGTCTGCTCGTCACCTTTATTTGTTTTTTTTTTAGCCTGATCCCACTGCTGGGCAAAGGCATCCTCTAAGGTCTTCCACTGGCGCCTTTTCGCTGCCGTTATTTCCCAGTCCCGGGAGTGATGATCCAAATCGTCACGCCATCTTTTCTTAGGCCTGCCTCTTAGATCTGCCACCTATCACATATAAAAATTCTGTGTCTCCTTACGACCCAACACTATAGCGAAATCTTTCGCAATCCCACCACATTGTCACCACCTTATCAATACAATTATAATTCCGATAGCCGGCTCCCGGCTCCCGCGCTAGCGCAGGCCGCGCAACAATCTTACTTTAATTGCGTGCAACATAAATTATAGCGGACTTATTACAATCCGCTCCCGTTCCGATACTGCCCGGGGAGTATTCGCGGCGCAAGAGACTTTGATGATAGCGTATAGTAATGTAATCTGTGATAGCATGCTAAAATACATAGATAGATAGATACTGTATTAGTAAATAAAGGCCGCCGATATTGCATTTGTAAATTACCATTAGCATTATGTTCTGTAATATGTTGTGCAATAAAGAGTATCGATCTATCTATCTATACTCTTTATTGCGCAACACATTACAGAACTTAAAGCACATCATAATGAACACACGCTGGCCGATGGGGAAGGACAGTTATTTTTTGTTTTTTTTTTTTGGTTTTATTTCAGTTTATTATATTTTTATTACTTTTACCTTTGTCTAATGTTTTAGAATTTCTTGTGTTTGTGTCAATTGTCTGTAGCATATAATATATGTGAAAATGATTAAACAATTTAAAATAGCTACCCAAAGATACTATTCTACGAGGACGAAGTCGCGGGTAACAGCTATCCATTCTAATATTGTAAATGGGAAAGTGTGTCTGTCTCTATGTTTGTCTTTCTTTCACGGCAAAACGGAGCGACGAATTGACGTGATTTTTTAAGTGGAGGTAGTTGAAGGGCTGGAGAGTAACATAGTATTAGGCTTCTTTTTGCCCCTTTCTAACCCCCCATTTTAGGAAGTGGGGGCGCGAGCGAAGCCGCGGGCAAAATCTAGTATGTAATAAAAGAGCAAAAGTCAAACTAATCAAGCACATATCGAGCGAGTCTCGAATAGGCACTCCCGCGCAGATTATTCATAGTCTCATTATCATAAAATTAACCGATAATAAATCATAGTGGCTGCAATTAAGTGCACTAGCTTGATACGAGTACGAGATCACCGCTACTCGCAGGAACGCGGAAAAATAGCACCTAAACAGGTAATGGTAACGCGATAAGTGATTGTTTAACCCCGTATAAGTGCGTTTGTGAACTAATTGGCTGTTTAACCCGGTATGTGTATGCTTAATTGACCAGGAGTTGTCATTGTGTTGACGTCCATGTAGAATATTATTTGCAGTAGGATTAGCGTGCCCTTTTTACAGAAATCTTAGTCTATGCGTAATGCCGGCCTTTTAGAAAAGAGTCCGTTCTAGTCCCAGTGCCATCTATTGGCACAGAGTGGTACTAATGTGCCGAAGTGAGGGTGGGCCACTAGTTTCTTTATAGCATCCATTAGTTTCACTCTGAGCCAATAGATGTCGCTAGGTGTCGATTGCAACGCGCTAGGGTTTCGGCTTTTCGTTTAACATAAAGGTTTGTCGATATCTATGTTCACCTCTATATAAATAGTAGTATAGATGCTACTATTGCTCTTTTACTGTATAGTATGCATTATTCAATACAAAATTGATTTGATTAACTCAGATCGCGTCGTGTAAACCCCGATCGAGATTGCAATCAATATGCAAAGAGTTATTCTCGCGTGCGCGTGCGCATCTACGCAAAATTTTCACTTTTTATTTAATTAACTTGCGATTAATGGTACATTAAGAGTTGATTTAATTGCCACCAGAAATGGGATGTGGTTTCTAATAGTAAAGTTAGACTACTCATCATTGTTGGCTAACCATCTGAGGAGATGACAGTTGCAGCAGTAGTAAGTAGGTGGAAATATAATATGGACCCCTTTTTCCGCATTCACTGCGGTACTCAGAGATGTCATTGAACCTTGATTTTTTTTTGCCATACGATCACACCAATCAACCTGGTCTCAAACTAGGGCAACCCCTGTACTATGAGTACCAGGTGACGATAATTAACTGGGGGCGTCAACCCAGAACACCCAGATCTGAGAAAACAGAAATTGTAATTTCCAAAATGGACTTGACCGGAAATCGAACCCGGGACCTTTCGCGCTTCAGGTGAACACCTAAACCACCATCATCATCATCATCAAACCGTCCCGGGTCAAGCCATAATGTTGTACCTGAGATTTTCAGTTCCAAAATCTCAGTGTCAGCCCGAAGTCTGGAAGATGGGGGTCATGCGCCTGATCCCTCTTCGGTCGTGTCACACTAGTGTCCCATCGAATTAAGGCTTCATCATCATCATCAGCCTGCTGCAGTCCACTGCTGGACATAGGCCTCTCCAAATGCTCGCCACTTTGATCGATCTTCGGCCACTCGCATCCAGCTCCAGCCAGCCCTCTTGCGCAGATCGTCACTCCATCTGGCCTGAGGTCGTCCTACACTATGCGTCCTTTCCTATCCCTAGTCCTATTTTTAACATTAAGGCTTACTACCTTAGGAATAGAGAGTCCACCTGTGATTTGAGCACACAGTGTGTGTGTAAAAACGAAACAATTGCGTCCAGATGACCCAGCGACATCGATTAGTACAATTTGGAAAGTCCCAAAATCATGTGCAAGCCCTAAAACAAAAAGACAACACGCAATTATGGAGGTGAACCCGTCCTTCAGAGGTACTTGTGAATGCAATTTTATTAATTAATTTCGAGATGCATTTATCTTCCTCGCATGATGCAAGAGTTTAATAAGGACTACGCCATTACGGGATTGGGTTTGAAGGAAGCTGGGGCGGAATGGACACGCTGAGTTTACGATTTATTGTTACTGAATCTTGTTATGAAGATTAAGCTCGTGTGCGATGATATACGAGCAATGATAGTTTCATATAATTAACGGAGGTGGGTGGAGTTGGGATGTAATGCGAGTTGCGTTAGCTCATTCATATGCAGCTTTTGCTAGCATGCATCTTATTACTGCATGGACAGTGCAATATTGAAAATTTTGCAGACAAATATCTTGTTTAGTTAAATTAAGAAATAGGTTTGAATACATTTCCAATCCATTTATCTTATATTTACCGTTTTATCGCCCGTTGGTCTAGTAGTTTAGTCCTGGGTTCGATTCCTGGGTCAAGCAAACAAAAGTATGTTTCGAATTTTCCGAATATAGCTCGATTTTGTGATCACCGCATTAGGCATACCATGGAGGAGGTTGTAGATTCTAATCCGAGCTTGGCGATGAAAGAAAACAATGTAAGGAACCCTCACCTCGGATAATTTCTGAAACGAGTATCATGATTCAGTTGGTCTGACATCTACCTGACAGCGAAGGTTGCACGTCATTTCAATGTAATTACCAGACTCCCCAAATCCTGGATCATGGTCTTAGTATACCTCAGGCTCTGAAGCGACGACATAAACCAGGTATCACTCGCTTGACGTCAGATGTGTGAGTCGTAAAATTTACTTTAGATGAGATGCTACTATCCCCATCTTACCCTAGTTGGTATTATAATCTCACCATCAATCTGTTGGACTTAGCAACGCTCGACTCATTAAACAAGAACTTATTAGCTTGAAGTATTAACTTCGCACTTAAGAATATGAGCGTTATGTCCTCACAGCTCAGATCGATAAAAATTTAATTAAAATAGCCAATGTAAATCATTCAGACAGCACTTTATATCGTTTATGTAATGAATTAAATATGGTAAATATAAAACTATGGGAGAACGACGCTTCAGTGGAGTATTAATAACAAAAAGCGATGTAAAATTTAATAGTGAAAACTTTTCTTAGCAAATAAGATAAATCAGATACGTACCTACAGCCACCCATCAAGGTATACAAAACTGTCAAATCTCTCCAAGAGACTCACATCTTACTGTCAACCACATTAAGTTGAATATCAATAGTGGAAATTTGATAGGTTGTGGTAACCTGATGTGTGGCTGTCTCTACCTATTTGTTAATCGTAATGTGTGAAATCTGCTTTCGTTGTTTGTTTTCCTGATAAAAAATAAAATAAATAAAAGCTAGCGTTTTATTTAATTCTCTTTCGTTACTGGACGGTTTCGTTATAAGCCACCTGTTTTCGCAGAGTGTGTAAGTCCATAAACTGCCTTAAAAATTGTGTTTCTCTTTGATTACTAATTTGTGTAGATAATGTAGTTTATGAGACTGCTCCTAACTTCATATTAAAACACTCGCGTATACTAGTAAATAACTCGCAAAGACTCGTTTTTTGATAACTCTAAAAAGTTTTAAAATACAATTTTTTTATAACTTTAAAATTTAGGATTGAATTTTTTGGTTTTAGTCAAAAAGATTATTTTAGTTTTAATATTCTAAAGTAAAAAAACTGCAATATAATTTTAGTTAGGGACATTCGGTTTCATACAGTTCGAAATCAAAATATTATATTTTTTCTAGTAAATTTAGTAATGTAATCCGAAATAAGATGCTGTAATGGTAACTAATTTCTAACCAAAAAATCCAAATGAAAGAAAAAACAAGAAAAACTTGTATAACTTCAATGACGATGAAATAACTGAACTCATTGTTATCAAAACGGCAAAATTTAACCAAAGAAAGATTCTCGAAAAAATCCGTAACATTTGAACAAAAAGTAGAAATCTTGAATCAGATGAAAAAATATTAATTTGTTATTCTTAATAAATGGAATACCTACAGTTAAATAAACGTCTGTAACGAAAAAGTTAAATAAAATAATTGTTCGGTACAAATTCTTCGAAAGGGTTAGAAGGTAAAGTTAGCTATAACTTAGACAATGGTAGTAATTAAAAATAACTTAAATGAGAATTTAATTATCTTTGTCGCTTGGTTTTTGTGCCTGTTCAATTAAGGCTAGACATTAAGCATTAATCTTCCGATAACCGTACCTTACAAGATTATAAATTCTCTGTGGTGTCCAAAACTGTCGCTTTACCCTTAGACTATGATCTAGGATACGAGAAGTCTGGGATCAAAAATTACAATGAATCTACTCGTAATTATCACAAAAATCACGTGCAACGAAACAACTAAGTAGGTAGGTTTTTTTTACCACATTCGTTCCTATGTTTGGGGCATGAGGCCCGCGATCTGATAAGGGCCTTTATCTCTGAGAATAATTTATGTAACACTCCATTGTTTTATTTTCGCTGTCAAAAAGTAAGTGTTAAGTAGGTAGTTCTGTGTTTTATTTCGTCGATTCATTTGCTTAATGGTCGTCCTCTGTTCCTCCATTCACCACGATATGCCCTAGTCACTGATATTTGAGTGACATTATGCGTTTCCCAATATCAGCTGATGAGTTTTCTGCTGTTCGGCTTAGGCTAAATGTTAGAAAAAGTACCCGCTACCGAGTTGGACATCTAAAACCGAACATAAAGTCAACTATTGATATGTCTCTTTCAAATTCATCACAAAGAAAGAAACAAAGCGATAGTTTTCGATAGCGAGGATAGTATTTTAAACTCATGGTAAGGCTACTGGTAACTCCACTCCACACATTCGGCCCGCTCCAGTGACATAATATGAAGCGCCAGAAGAAACTTTTGTGTGAAGCTGTGAAAAACTCGAGCAATTAAATTTTTAATGCAGATCGAAAATTTATAGAATCATGTCGCATGAATGGCCTAAACGATACGCCAGCCAGTTGGTTAAATATTGTAATCGACGCTATGGCTGAACATTATTCTGGGTGTTACTTAAATGGCGTTTAGTGAACGGCCTAGGCAGTTGATTGAACGACTGTTTAAATCAGTTAGCTGCGACATATCTATAACCAGAGTGTTCTGACACGCTGACTAATAGCAAAACATCGAGCTCATCAGCTCCTCACCCAAGGCATTTCAGAACGGGTGCTCTCATAATGAATTACGACGATGTATTTAAGAAGATCTTGCAAATGCGAACTCAAGAGGAATATTAAACAATAATAGCGTTCACACTCTTGCACCCGTCTCAATATAAATACGTTCTGCATTAACATACTTATTAATTGCAGCCTCCGGGCTTGGCTGGTAGCCGTTTTATAATATATCTCGGATGCTTTACGACTGGACGCCCCGCCCAGCGCGCGTCCGTCTGCGGACGCGAAGCGTTGGCTCCGTCGTTGGACAAATGAGTATACTGATTAAACTCTTGTATCCTATGCTTTATTTGTTTACGTTACCCGTTTGACGTGGGGCCTTTTAATTTTTCAACTGGGTGAAACAGTACGCGAGCCGCGTAGGTGACGAGTTGATGACAGCGTTTACGCGCATTTGGGGTTAGGCTCTTTTGGTTTCATAGGTCGCTATTTTTTTTTCGATTTTTTTTTAACGCCCCGTTGGTCTAGTGGTTTAAGTACCGGGCCGTGATCGCGGGGTCCCGGGTTCGATTCCCGGGTCGAGCAAAAAGTATGTTTCGAATTTTTCGAACATAGCTCGGGTTTGTGATCACCAATCCGCATTAGGCAAGCGTGGTGATTAAGCCTAATCCCATCATAGTAGCGATGACTTGATTTCTATGATGGAGGCCTTTGCCCTGCAGTGGGACAGTATATATAGGCTGATACTTTACTTTACTATTTTTTTTTTGTAATAGGTGGCAGACGAGCAGGCAAATTACCTGATGGTAAGCAATTGCCTCCCATAGACACCAACGCCATTAGAGTCACAAGGGCACTGGGCATTTTAACCTCCTTTCCCCATACTGGACCTCCGGTCCTCACTCACTCGACGAAACAGTGCAGGCGCTGTTTTACTTCGGTTTTCTGGGGGCCGTGGTATCACTCCGGTCGAGCCGAAGGCCTATTCGTGCCAAAGCGTGGCTCTCCCACGGTTAAACGTTATAATATTAGTGGTATGAAACATTCACTACCTGAATAGCTGTAGTTAAGAATATGCATTGAGACAAGTAACGCTCTTTTTAACGTCGTAAGGCCTAGACAGCAGGCACAATAGAAAATCAATTGTTTTGCCCTCGTATGAGGCTTTTGGGTCTTACGACGTTTAAAGTAGACCAAGGCAATAGCCGAAGATTTAGGCATCAAGACTAGGCCTAACATTAAATGTGCCTAATTTATCGACAGTTTGTCAGTCCGAGAATCGATCTTTGACGTCTCCTTCAAATGGAGAGAGGTGAAACAGATATGGGATAGAAATAAAGATACGTAGGGAGTTAAGCAAGCGCCATACGGTAAAAGCCCCGAGCAAGTACCGATGGCGTCTCCCACGATTCGGTCCGTATGCCAAGAAGGCGGAAAGGACCATGGGAAGGTGGTGCGTCATGTCTCCTCCAGCGATAGAATTTATTAATTTTTGATGCTGTTTTTATCCTAAATAAATAAAATGAGAACTAAACATCATTATCTGCCTGCCCTATTCCCAGGTTATCTGGGATCAGCGCAGTATGTTTTCTTCTTCCATTCGTCCCTGTCATTCGTCATCGTATCATCCACCCCCTTTTCAGTCATGTCATTCTTCACACAATCCATCCATCTCTTTTTTGGCCGTCCTCTGCTCCTTGGCCCATTTACATTCATGTGACAAAATGAGAACTAAACATGTCGGCAAATAATAAGTGTGTGTGGTTTGTATCAAACCTATAGCTGATTTTTTTATTTAAACGAGTTTATTTTGTTACTAACGGATTCTTTGAGTGATATTAACGTATTTTTTTCTAATTTCAGGTATGTACAACTTTCCATTTTACGCCAAACTATTACTGTTGTAAGTATTTAGATATAAGTTTAATAACCATAATATAAATTGAAATTAATATAATTAAAGTGTGTGAAATTAAAGGAGCATGGAAAGCAGTACCGTAGGTATTGCTTGGGTGTAGTCTACACACTATACGTCTTAAAAGTGTTTTGCTTAGAACTGATTTTGCTTTTGACAGGATAACAGTTAACAGATTGATCAATGCACGGCAATTAAAATGTGGCCTTACTCTACTTAATGCAATTAATTGTAAGATGTCAGACAACTATACATCTGTTCTATATTTCATCTGTCCATTGAAAAGCCTGATCTTAGCTTGAATCATATAAACCTAGATACCTCGTGAAAGCGCTAAAATTGGCCGCCAATGAAGGCTCCATTCGCCAAGAGCGCTATTTAGAATTTTCGGAAAATGAAACCAATTACTATGTAGGTATGGTTTAAGGTCGAAACAAAATGTAGTGACGGCATTTTAGATTCAAATACAAAATATCTATAGGTACGGTGGCCAGCACATCAAGTTACTACAATCTGTCAAATTACTTCAATCGAACCTCACTTTTATGTCAAACGTGTTTGGTTCAATATCAACTGAGGAAATTTGACAGATTGTAGTAACTTGATGTGCTGGCCACTGTACCTACCTACCTGTATAACAGTGCTGTTAGCATTTCTCAAACGCTTTCAGTATGACACTGTATATCTAGAGATCATTAGAAGAATCGCAATCACGATGAACCCAGGCTAACCACGATCGAGTCACTAAGTCGCTATTTAACCACTTACTTAGTTTAGAAGACTAAATTATGCGAGCACACAAATAAACTATTAGCACTACACAGTCACCCACACAAATACGTCTTCAATCAAGGCAAGGCGCATTTCGAAAGCAAATTATCAAGGAGCGGGGGTAGGGGTGCGGGGGGATAATTAAAATCCGTTGATTAATATGTAAATGTAATAAGATTACTCTCCCCTGAATAATTTAACTGGGCCCGGAGATGAGTTATATACGATGGACTCTCATTATGGTGTGTAGTTGTAGGGTCACCACGCTGACCTATAAGGCAGGGACAGATTGAGCGCGCCTAATACGGACAAGAATGCGCGGGAGTTAATTAGTTTGAAAATTAACAGTAAAAATGGATTTGTTGTAATTACAAAAATGATCCTAATTAGGATCTAACCAGATTGGGTTGGATACTTAATCGATTTTGCTTGTTTGCTGAACCAAAATATGTTTATGATTAAATGGTTTTTTTAACAACACATAAGAATAACAAGCAAAATAGGAACCAAATAACTAATCTGATGATATAGGCATCGCATTCATGTTTTTGATCTTACAATTTTTTTTGTAATTCGATAACTAGAATAAAACGCTAAATAATGAAGTTCGGAAATAACAATTTAAGGGTCCAAGATAAACCAATTACCTGCCGTTTGAAACTACAATATTTTAATCGTATCGTATATCAATTCTTTTATTCATTGTGCATTAATTGATACTGATAATGATAATACGAGTAGTAGATCATGCGATTTCAATTAAAAGAAGGAAAAAGGTAAAATAATAACAAGAACAAAAAACTATTTGCGTTTCACTTTTCGCTATATGAATGTATCAATTGAGCCAACTATTTTTATCTTATCTCTCATTTTCTTTTCATTCGCGAAACCATCCATCTGTAATTTTATGTCTGAAAATGAGGTATACACCAGACCCCTTTGCAGTAATCTACCACTATTTTGAAAATACAAAATCATGGTGATCCTACTTTTAGAGCCAAATGGTGTTAATAAATGGCTAATATTGACCACATAACATTGCTTTTTAATTTGAAGATTGCGTATTTTGCCCTAATTAAAATGAAAAACTTGTTAATCTCTTTGTCACTGTTAGCTGTAGATTTTACTATTTATGTGATTCTAAGGGCGACCATACAACGTAATGTGTGAGACGGTAAATATGTCACCGCTGTGAAAACCAGACCAGTTAAGAGCTGCTTACTCGTTTGCTTATTTTAGCAATAAAAAAAATTTAGAGCAATCCTTTATCAATGACTTTTAAGATTTCTACTCTTTAACAACGGCAGCTGTCAGCGGGGTTTTGCCGCACGAGATTTTCATTAGATGGTTTTGTTTAACCATTTGAATGACCATTTGTGTAAGAGCTAGCAAGAGCTAAATGCTACTATCCAAGAATCAATCAAATAGGGAGGACTCAGTTCAATAGTGAGCTGCAATAGTGATAACAAGAACCACTAAAGGGTACTCCAAAAGAGTCATAACTGATTTATTAAGAGTTATGTGTTACAGGATTTCCTTAACATAGAGGCAATCCACATTAAAATCGCAAGTCCGCTTAATCCGAACGCACGCATGGCGGCCCTCCGTCTCCGCATTGTAATGTATGTGGCCACGTCTCACTTGATAAATGCTGTCGTGAGCCTTAGCCTGTGAGCATTTCGCTCACGCAGCTCTTAGTCCAATGGTAACTTTTACGGATCACACTGTGCAGGTAATTAATTGATAAATCTTGCTGTCATTGGATGTGATTGTATTTAGAACTAGCTTTTGGACTTGCAAGGTTGTCAAAGGATTAAATTATGTTTTTCCGTAAGAATGAATCTTGTTAACCGGTCAATATGAAAATCGACGTGTCTCTCTAAACACTTGACATTGGCGAAATCACACGTGCGGTTGTAACCGTGCGCGGGACTAAGTATATAAAAATATTTCCCCGCTGTAAAATATATCTTATGCCACGCAAGAACAACGTAGCTTTTTATTGGAGAATTTGCAAAATTGTGTTAATGGTATTTTTGTGTATTAATAAATAAACCAAATACAAAACTTTAAAATAAAGTAGTAACAGATACAAATAGGGAACTGTAAATGTTTGCAAACGAATACAATATTTCTTTGTTTACTTAAATTATGTACTTACTTACGCCGTAATTGTAAAGTAGTGTTATCTATTACAAAAGATGTTGTAATTCATCGATTAACACCTTACTTACTTACTATCTAATTCACGCGTGAGCAAGTTGCAGCCTTACAAGGTGCGTGAATGGATCGACATAAGCAAGGTTTATAATTAATAACAAAACAAGAAAAGGGAAAATGTGTGTTTAAATGTTGGATAAAAATATAAAAAAATATTGGTGAGCAATATGCTCATCCGTGCAATGACGATTCGTTCATACAGCACCAATATTTTGGTACGATCGACTGTTAATTGATATTTTTTTTATTTTAGGTTAGCTCTAACATTTTTCTATTAACTTTTAGCATCCACACCATATGTGATTGTCACGGGATTAGATAACAACATTTTCATTATTTTGAAAATATTTGTTCCATTTCATATCGGAACAATTTGTTACACAATGCCTTGTTAACTGGGTCATTCTATTGATACACAGAGCTCTGTTTAGCCCTCAAAATGATTTCCCCCTGGCGTCCATGTTGCTTCCGCCATCTTTATTAAGAACGCATGGCCTCCCGCCTCCTGGCGTTGGTCAGGGGCCAGCAAGGCGTTAAAGGCATCAGCTATACCGCCTGCCAGCGTTGCAAGACCTCCCCACCTCCCCTTGGAGCACCTGTCTCACGTAGTAACAGGGGGATGCGTAGGAAATTTCACGGGTCAAGTTACGTCGGTGGTAGGTGTTTGGCTCACTTGTCTAATGGGTTTGATTAAACTGCCAGTTTATTTGACGGTACGATGCGTGCCACGTATGGATTTATGTTTAGACGGTGGTGTAGTATTAACGATCGAAGATACGTCAGCCTGTTAGGTGGACGGTGATACGTCGGCGGTTTTGGCTGAGCGAGTACCGAAGAAATGGCTTTGACGGCTAAGCGTTTCAGTCGCTTTGCATTTTAGTTTGATGTTATAGTTCATTTGTTTATTTCCTTGGTTTGAACTTGTAATTTTGAGAACCAATAAATTGACTCCCATTGGATTATCTTTTCAGTAGGTTTATCTAATTGAAAGTTTTGGTAATGTTTTATTCTTACGCATTAATAAGAGTTGTAGTGAAAGAAGTGTTAAGAGGACATTTAGGATTTAAGGGTTTTAGTTAAAAGTAGAGTTCTTAATCAATGTTTATTATTTCCAAAAGTACAATAAATATTGCACTTCTAAGATGAATGATGAGGAGATATTTCATTATAAGTTTGTAATTATAAGTAATCCAGACTACTTACGTCATTATTTCACTTATTTTCAGAAAGTGCACTTTAGATATTTAAGTCCCCAGTTAACCTTATTTCCCATTATAGATTAGACTAAGACTAGCTTGAGCATTTGGATAATGTAGGTTGCAAATATATTTAGAAATACGTGAAACCGCCATTTAGTGGTCAAGAAATATCTTTTAGCACATACTGTACGTTAGAATCTTTTGGTATACAATTCAGGTCATTAAAATGTGTCAAACTTCCTGAGTTGATATAAGTCTTTGGTTGGTATTTAAACGAATAATGTTCGACATAAAAGTGACAGTCAATTTTGAAAAAAAAACACAGATTTAAGTTGTTCACACGGCGTCACTTCTTACACACTTTGAACTTTGGGTCATTCTTAATTCTGAGATTCAAAATCGATCTGACACGTTCTGTACATTAAGTATATGCTTGTCCGTACAATACTTTTTAGTTTTTTAACTATCACTTAAAATTTTTGTCACTTTTTTTCAATGTATGAAATTAATCCTCATAATTATGTTATTTATACAGCTTGAACTAATTTCCTGTAGGAAAACTTTTCATTCCCAGATAACACTATTCAGTCGCAACAGTGGCTAGTAGCAGAACGGTCATTAGATAAAGTATAAAGACGCAACTTCAGTCTACATAGCACATTGAATTTACTGTACGCCTAAAGACGTAGAAGCAACGATCCGAATTCGCAGCAATAACGGGTACCTACCTAACAATAGAATGCAACCAAAGCTTGTTTCTGACCTCTCAATAATTAGGATAGTGCATCTCCGTCCGAATGAGAATAAAGCCTACCCTTTGTACGAGAGAGAAGACGCGTATAGTGGTGTGTGCGTCTTGCTTGATGCGGCACGCGTGTGTGGGTAGAGTAGGGCTGTCAATGCGTTTAAGCTCACCATAGATGAATATGTTACTGTCTCCAATAAAATAATGATTCGAAAATGAGAACAGATTATAATACAGATTACAGCTACACATCACTGTTTACAAATTTGTCGAATTGCTCATTTTCACCTTATAATCAAACAAGTTTGGTTTGGTTTAGAGTACCAGACTAAGCCAAAAGGCTGTATTATTTATTATTGGAAGGCATTTCTTTAGACAAACTTTAGGTGGCGTATAGTAAAAACGTTTCAATATTAGAATATTATACCATACCACATGTGAAAATAAATTGTAATAAGTTTTCTCACGTTAAAACCAAAAACAATATTTTGTATACTTTTGCTATGTAGGTAATTTTTATGACTTGAATAGTTCGTGCATGTTTTTTTTATCAAACAAAGATGTAAGTATAACTGTTAACTGTTGTTTCGTAGCTTTTGTTAGTTATGTGACACACTCCATTTGTTTTCGTTTTGATCTTGCAAAAACTTTTTGACAATCTTTGTACTCATTGAGTCTAGAAAAGAAGGAGAAGAGTACGTAATCATTAAAAAAAGTGTATTTGTTTTTACCTTCTATTCAATGTATTTTTCGATTCATTTTAATAAAACTATAACCTATTTTCCGAATCATTACCTAAACCAAATTTACATTCCTCCTACAATCAACCCTACACCATGGGGTTCGTCCTTCACAAGCCACTTTTGATAGATATGATCCTTATTACGTCGTGTATGTCCGTGCCTTATTATGTTTTAGCTGTATCCTCCTTTCAATTTACATTTACTCAATTGCCTTACCAAATCTATGCTTAGTGTTCGGAGTTTCTGTATTGCTTTATAGTTCTTTATGTAATTTATGATTTGCTACTTACTACGTCCCACGTCATATATTGAAACCAGAAAGGTTGCAGACTTTTGATAACTTTTACTCATTATGTCTTGATAGACAAATGAGTAATGTTAAATAGTGTATAATTTTGTTATTTTTTAATTTTTGGGGTTCATATTTGTATATTATTGGCCCGCCCTCACTTCGTTTGGGTACATTTGTTACCACCAACCAATAGATGGCGCTGATCGTCGATTGCATCGCGCTAGTGTTTTGCCTTTTTAATTTCTATGAGATTTGCCGATGTTTACGGAATTTATTGCTTTATAAATAGATAATAATGATAATGGGACAATTATGATCTGCTACATCCCAGAATGGTTGCAGACTTTTGATACTGCTTACTTATTACGTCTTGATAGACAAAGGAATAATGTTAAATAGTTTATTTGTTAATATTTAATTTTCCGGGGCTCCTGCAGCCCTACGCCATGGGGGCCCGTCCTCCGCATGCCACTCTCTGATGGTAATGTCGTATATTTGGTCCGTGCGTGCACTGCCCTGTCTTATTATGTTTTAGCTGCATCCTCCCGACAGACGCGTTTGCGTTTGCGATTTTGGGCCCTGCTGAATCCATATTTAGTGTCTGAAGCAACGGGCTTGCGGTCGTGGTGTAATTATTATGGTAATTCATGTGTCTGTTTTCAATGTGGCTAGGTAAGAAGTATTGAATTAGGGCGAAAATGAAACAACTAAGAAAGAAACGAAACTTGGTCTAAATAGAAATGGGAAAGTGTGTCTATGTTTGTCTTTCTTTCACGGCAAAACGGTAGGTACTGTCTTACATGAAAATATCTAATTGTGTCATTTTGAAGAATAAAAACGTATTAAAAAAAGTGACACAAAGTGCTATTAAACTGTACTTGTTTGTTGTCTGATATCTGTAACACAAGTGCTTAAGCTACTCAGTACGGAGTCAGGTCAATGTATGAGAATCTGTTGTGTGAATTTATTTATTTATTAAAGGTACTGTGTTACATGAAAATATCTAATTGTGTCATTTTGAAAAATAGAAACGTTTTTGACCATCTAATAGATACTGACCTAATTTCATGTAGAGCTCAAGACAATGTGTGTAATTTTTACTCGAATAAGATTTAACTCTTTGATAATTTAAACATGTACTTTTTAAAGTTGAAAAAGAAAGACTTAAGAAAAATTTGATTTTTAACTTAACTTATACAAATTGAAAATGAAAAGTGTTACGATAATAAATATTCCCTGAACGCGATTTAATTTTTGTCAGTCGACGTTTTGTAATCAGAAATCCTTTGGAGAATCCAATTTTTTTTATTGAAATTGGCGTCTCGTTAATTAAAACCAAATCGAATTAATTACAACGCGAAATTATTCCACCCCTTCGCTCGCTCTTAAAAATTGATTAAGACTTGGACAGTGGGGTGAATGCGCCTATGCTCGGTATACCTACGTTGCGGGCACCGCATGCCATAAACTAATATTCGCTCGGACACTACTTGGAGTTATTGGACAATGTAAATGAACGCTATCTCCTATAATGCCTGCCTTATTTCCCCCCTTGCCAGGCCACTGCCCGGAGCGACCCCACCGGGGGAAGGGGGCACCCCGACCGATGTCTCATCAGTAAGGATTGAACCCTTTAATGTATTCACCGTAACTTCGGGATGAGTCTTGTATTAGTGTTATAATGAGACGTGGCCCTAAGGAATTATGGCTATACTAGTGGATCTCTGGGGTACGGATTACCTTCAGCTAGTTTCAATTTCTACATATATGTGTGCGGGCTTCAGGTCAGGTCGATAGTATCATGTCTCGAGATTTTCAGCCGGGTCACTTGTGATTGTTTTCGTATTAATTATGATATTCGATACTTTGGTCTCGGTAATTTGTAGTCGAGAAACTCAAGAGTTTCATCTTATTATTAAATTATAGCACCCAAAATCTTCAGCTATACATTATAACACAGACCTTTTAATGGAATAAAAACAAAGCTTAAATTTTGGTTATTTAAATCAATGTGCAATTTTTTCTTTTAAGAATTTTACGATAATGGTTCAATAGAGAACAATAAATAATGACAAATTGATGCTAAAAGAATGTATAGTTCTTACAATGTATCTGGGTCGAACAAAATATTAAAGTAGATAACTATAATCTCTAGATACTTTTATCATAGCAGCATCTTATCTTATAATAGTCAAATCAACAAAACGCAACTTGATAAATAGTGAAATTTCAAAAAGCCTCTTTTGAAACTAATAAAGAAATTAAAGTCTCAGCCAAGCACTTATCGAAGTTAAGCTAACCTCAGTGAAGCATCGGTTTCAAAACCGAAATTTTCTCTTGAGCAACCGAAGCATTACATTAAAAACATTATTCACCCGGCTTCTTGAGTCGCCAACAGATCGATAATGCTGCCAATTAGTCGGTACCAATTTTCCAATAAAACTTCAAACTGTTTTCCATTCCATTATCTTTCACCACCCTTTATTGCTGGCAAAGTTAAGCTACGACTCCTCTTTCCACTCCGCTCCAAAATTATTACAATAATAATATTATTATATTAATAATTGTATTGATAAGGAGACTCTCGTAATAAGGGTAAACCGTCCCCTTTCTGCCAGCCATCCTCAATAGGAGAATTTATGTAACTAATGAAATAAGCGAAGTGGCACTCCCGGCGCCGCCCGCCCAACCCGCTCCCGCCCTCCCTTCATTATCGGAAAGTTTGAAATATAATTTGAAATTATGCTCAATGTTATATTGAAGATAAGAGAAACACAAATTCCTTTAATTGGACTTGTTAAAGTGACTCAAATTAAGTTAACACCGAGTTGATGGTATTACTTTCGAAGTTGGGAATTATGACGGACTGTCCGTGGGTTTGGGCGAATTCATGGTGTGATTAGCGGTCGAAAGAACAGTTATCGGCGCGGCTACTTTATTTAACGGCTTCGGTTAATGGGAACTTATTGGTTCGCTGTTAAACTCTAACTATGCGAAGAGCGATAAAGAAGTGAGGACTAATTGTGGAGTTGTTCTTTTTGTTTACTAAATATAACTTGAAGGGGAGGCGAAGAGCCTGTTTGGCGACAAATTGTGTAAACTGTCAAGTCAACTGATAAGGTTAGCTTTTCATTCACTTATTTTTTAGCATTGTGTATAGTAAATTTACAGATTTAAAATATGACGGTGACAGTTATACTAATTAAGATATTTGCAGTCGGATTTAAAAACTTATTTCAAGTTTACTGGTTTAGATAACAGTCGCCATTCTTTAAGTTGACTCTTATTATTTGAATGGCCTCCAATTTATGTCAAATGATAGTTTCATAATTATCTCAAAAAAACTAAAGTTTTAGATCTTTTTAGGGTAAAGGGCGCTATTAATGCACCTTCAATTTTAATATTCAAGATTAAAACCAAATTTAAAAAACTTTCGCACTTATCTTCTAGCCTTGACGGTTTAGGTCCAGTACCTAATTACTTATAACAATTAGTATCATTAGCTGTATGTTATAATATGTTAATTTGAAGTCCAAACATTTTATATAAATTTACCTAGTTCGTTATCAAACCGGCTGATTTATATTCTAGCAAAATTTCTCTAAGCAAAGACAATAACAATGGGAATATATTGTTCCTAAATTCATTAGGACTAATCATGTTTATAGGGAGGAATCCTTTACGGTCGGTTGTGCGTTAGGTCAACTATTGATTTTGCTTCGTCCAGCGGCCGCACCTAGAGCCCGCAACTTGAGACTATCACAATTAGTTCTCGGTCGCAATCTAATTATATTTCTGATTGCCTCGGTGACGACGTATCGACATACGTCGTGCTCTTCGGATTAGATATATTGATATCTGATAAAGATAAAATTTAAGAGCTAAGACATTTTTGAAAACGCTTGCTCCCTAATACAAAACGTGATCTAATGTTATTCTGGTTTTAAAACTGAGCCAGTCACATTTATTCGCATTTGTGACTATGCAACGTGTTTTTTTAAATATCCCATAACTGTAAGGGTAGTGAATATGATTAAATATAAATATTTTGCACTGAGAAACATAGGGTGAAGAAATATGAAAAAAAAATTGCCTTCTCATAAAAAGTGCAGCAATCAGCTGATCACTTTAGTTTGAAAAATAATCTTTTACAATCTGATTTCCGTCGTCATATTAAAATAGTTAGGTTTATTTTTAAGTACTAGATTTTATATTAATTTCTTGTTGTCACCAACCATACTATTAAAACCGAATAAATAAAAACTTCAAGAAATACATCAAAATTATACAATTTATAATTCTTCGGTCTAAAGGTTATAGAGATAAGATGGAAATTGCTTTGATGTAATAATTGGACTTGTTAATTATAATATTATAGTAAAAACCTACCCACCCAATGTACAGTAATAAAGACATTACATCTAATAACTCAGTTAAATTAACCATGTTATTTTTTGTGCGATAACCATGTAAGTAATACGACAGCGAAACCCTTCGGAAAACTAGCTCATAATTTTCAATGCTGGTAAGAAAGGCATCCGCAATTATACCGTGTAAAGACTTTCCATGTGTAGCAATAATCATTTATTAACTGCTTACGTGACATGCCTGTCAAAGTATACTTTATAAAGAGTTTAATTTTATCGATGCCAACGATTTTCATATCACCGTGAAACCACCACCACCTTTTTAAGATAATTTCTTTTTCTTTTTATAATCTGATATTTTAATATAACGTCGTCTACTGTTATTGTTTTCTTACATACTCCTTAACTCTTTGTGGAAACTTTTAATTGGCCGTCGGTGACTTGTAGAAATGTATCTGCATCTTTTAAAGTTTAAGTAAGTAGTAATTAATTTTACCTAGCTGTTAGTTTGTCCTAAAATTGTAAAAATAAAATATTTTTGTAAAATAATCCTAATCATAAGTGACCAATTTTCTAGAAAGTTAAACAACTTTCAGAAAATAACAAACTGCGGTTAAAATTAATAACTAAACGGTGTAAGGTCTAATTTTCAAACATTAGTTAGATTAGATATAGGCACCCACCATAGGGCAAGATAGTCCCACACTTTCGAAAGGGCCGCATTTCACCAGCGATACCTAAAATAAAGAATGGTAACCCTGTTGGGTTACTGTTGGCTGGCTTGCTGTAGAATGCAGTTCAATTCAAAATTATATTTAAGCTAAACTTTTACTGTTCACATGGACGATCATAAAAAATGTAACGTTTCTCGTATTAGGTACGCTGAAATTGCATTAACATTTACATTCCCAAAGAAATCCTAATCTAGCTGATTAATGGCCAGATTTCGTGTCACAACTTAATATTGTTGTTTCAACAATTAGCTTGTTTTAGAGACCGTTGTATCAAATGACTTTTGTAATCAAAGAATTCTTGGATTATATTAACTCTCCAAGTTAATGATTTCGTACATTAATAATGACTACATTATATCCTTAATGATGAAAATGTTTAGATGGCGTGGTTTGATAAGTTTTTTTGGGTTTTGGATTCGCTTACCGACGCCTTGATTCCCCCGAAAATACCTACATGTATAACTCTCGGCAGTAAAATTATAATATAAAGATCTACTTAAGTATTAATGCCTCTACATTTTGCGTTAGCATAAATATTTGATTATTTAATTTATCATTACGTAGAAAACAGTTTTTTTTTCAATAACATTCATTTTTATAGAAGTGAATAAAAACGCTATATCCAAACCTCCATTATAGAAATCAAGTCATCGCTACTATGATGGCATTGAACTTAATCTCCACACTTTGCTAATGAAGATTTTTCTAATATGAATTGTAAATAATTAAAGTAACGTATCATTTTAAAAAAATGGTGTGGTGATTAAGCTTAATCCTGCTATGCAATGACTTGATTTCTCTGACGGAGGCCTTTTCCCTGCAATGGGACAGTATAAAGACTGACACATTACCTAACAAAAAAGTCGTCTTAGTCAGCACATCGATTGGTTCAAATTCAAAACAAAAAGCCCGTCTCGCAAATTAATTCTTCTAAAGCGATTGAAGTTATCCCAATTAGATGCAAATCGAGAATCTAATTATTCGGATTCAGTTCGATGCTGCCACAGCACTATTCTGATTGTCGACTAGCGATTTCGGAAATTGCTAAGGCGTCCGCCTCGCTTCGGCCTGTTCCTTGCATTTCGGCTAGACGGTCAATCATTGGTACGTTTACCCTATTAATTCTAATGGGCAACGAATTTAAACTGTCCTTTAATGTTTACAAGTGTTTTGATTATATAACTGGAGCATACTTGTGTCTCATTCTCAGCGTGTTATTTCCAGTTGTGTCCGAATCTTTCGCTTCGGATCCCAAGCTACGCTTATACATCATTCAGTATTCGAAGATTCTGGTTAATTACAATAAAATTCAGCGTCTGCCATAAAAAATATCACACAACTTCTGATACATTTACCTAACTCCGTACTAAGTAGCTTAAGTAGTTGTGTTACAGATATAATTACAGAGGAATCACAAATGTAATACTTAAATACAATATATTACACTCAGATCAAACAAAAGCATTCATCACACGAATATTTGTCTAGATATCGAAACCACGACCTTTGGCGTATGAGGCTGTGTCGTTACCAAATGCGCCACCAAGTCAGGCCTCGCCTATAGGTACTTTTTTATGTGATGGGTGGCAGACGAGCAAACGGATCACCTGATGGTAAGCACTTGCCAATAGACGCTTGCAACACCAGTAGTCACAAGTGCCCTCCCCAATTGGGCGTCCGGTGCCCTCACTCACTCGACAAAACACAGCGCAGGCTACTCGTTCAACTAACTTTACCTACTCGTCCTGCCGTCCACATTAATTCTGTGTACAATTATCAGATTAACATTATAATATAATTAATATTACTTGAGATACAAATGAGAGCTGACTCATTGCATTACGTTCGAGCTGAAGAATGTCTGACAATTCAATAACTTAGCCCAGCCCACGACTTTACTTGCTATTCAATCAATCAATAATCTTAATTAGATAAATGAAAGAATGTGATAGCATAAACTAAGAACGTTCTTTAAATTTTGGCGTTGCATTGCTTTAAATTTTCGCGATGCGTCACAACAGCCAAGCAATGTCAAGCAGTAAGTACATAATTATGTGCTTAAAAAATTACGTCACGTTAATTCCCGTCTATAATAATAATAGTTACACTAAGAACGTATTATATGTTTAATAATATTTGCGTAGTAACAATGAGTCTGTTTTCCCCAATGAGTAAAGCCTCAAAATTTTTAAATGAGTAAAGGCTCAAAATTTTAAAGAGTGAATAGGCTACTTCTAGGTAAGCCCGCCCCATTGTAGGCTTCTTCTCTACTCTAAGGTTCAGAATGAAGCCAAGGGCAAGCTTACTTTTAAAATTTAATAAAAAAGCATTGGTAACATTTGAAAGCCGATAACAATACAATAACGTAGGTACCAAAAACCATGAGAACGTTAATTTATTGAAAATAATTTAAAAAACATTACTCTTTATGAATCATTTTATGAAATGGCAAAAAAAGCAAAGACTAGGCATTTTTTTCTTTGTCTAAAGTAAATTTTACATTGAGTAACATAATTATACTCTTGTTTACCTATTCAATAAAATTTACGCAATGTAACTGTTAATAGCTCAACGTGTAACAAAGTTATTTTTAAAAACACAGAAAGATTGCAAATGACAAGTGCCTACTTGGGGTTGATACCGCTTTGATAATAAAGACACAGTATGAAGATTGTCAGCAACAACAGTTCAAAAAAAATCTTCAAAAAAAAGTTTTTTCTTTATTGAGTACTATAACACCTGATGGAAAACGACAATGATGTATAAAATAGGATAGGGTAACTGTAAGATATAAACTTTCGCGTTGCATTATACAAATACTTTACATAAACCAAACGTCAACATAAGGGTATCTGTAAACGAAAATTTTGGGATGGCTAGGCGAGCCGAACACGGTGTTGCTACACCGTGTTCGAGCTGAGAAAAAAATCGTAAAATGTGGACTGATTTACAAGCATGTGGTAAAAGTGGGTAATCAACAGTAAACTTCACAGTCACTTAAAAATGACAAATCTGGTGTTTAACGTTCTACCGATCGGTAGAAGGTCACTCGTAAGTAATTTATAGCAAGTAAGTAATTTTTAGGACTCAAGAAAAAAAAAAGTTGTCCACAATACTCGACACAAGATTGCTATTGCAAAAGCGATAGGATACAGTAAATATTATTTTAATACAACTACAACAAACGCTGAGGTCTTTCCATTCCAGAACGTACCTTAAATATGTTGAGCTACTGACTATTATTACCGCTATGATAGCGTTGCATAACTCTAATGAAACAGCCTGCGTTATTTCGTTACGTGGGCTCCTTGTAATCGATCACAAAGGGAGTTTTGTAACGGGACTGAAAATAGGGTTTTGTTATAAGAAATTACAAGAATAGACGCCGGTGTTGAAATATTGTTACTGGCTTTCTCTTAGATTATGGTCGTTTTGTAAATTAGTAAATTTTATTGAACTCATTTCATCTAAAATGATAAAAAATCTATTGATCAAACTATGTTACTTCATTTGCTAGATGCTTATTTCTTTTCATTAACACACTAAAGGCCTACCCTCACCTTTGTAACGAGACTTAGTTTTGCTCCTAGTTCCAATTATTGCCGATAGATGGCGCTGATTAGCATTTACATCGCGCAACAATTTCGTCTTTTCGGGTTATGCCTCTGCAAAACACTTCTCTGCTCAGGTTTTCGTGGTCCATAAGTTGCCTACCTGATTGAACCTGCAAACCTTTACAAAGCGAGCGTATTCCTTTTTAAAACGTCGCCGGCGCACATGACTCCTCTGCCGGGCTAAGATGCGCACCACGAGATAATTTTGTCGACACTCGTATTGCGTCATCGCTAGTTGCTTCTCGCTCACCTGACAGGGTGAGGATAGAAGGATACGCTTTCGCGAACGAGAGTCGACAAAAATTTTGTCGCGGTGCGCATCTTAGCCCGGCTGGTGTTGCGTGCAGCGGTAGTCGCTTACCAACAGGCGATCCGTCTATTAGTCTGTCCCCTATATCCTAAAAACCATCTTCCACCAGCGTTTCTTGGCCGCCGCGGTTCCGCCGCGTCTCCTCGCCCCCTCCCCACAGACCCACCCGCTGTACATCATCTCATTTGAATTTCTAACTAGGAAACCTCCATGCAATTATTGGATTAATGTAAATTACGCAGTCTACAGCTACGGTGCACTATCAGGGACAGGGTTTAATTAGAATCCGGTTAAGTCTAATAATTCTATAGTGTTTCCGAAAGTCGGTCTTATGACCAAGAAAGAAGGTTAGGTTTCCAAGGCTGAGGTGGCAGACGGTGGATTTATTTATTTACCCTATGTGGTAATGTTTAAGTAGCGTCAATGTATAGGAATTGTTGGAGATATGATTCGTGTGCTATTTTTGGGGGTAATTAATTTTGTAAGATCTTTCCCGGTAGTGAAGGTTTTGGTATGGTTTGGAATTAATACTGATAGTAGTATGATATTGTGAGTTACATTAGCTACATTATTAGGTACAGAAATTACTTATAGCTTATAATCATATAATTATTAGAGCTAGAACGTGAGCGGCATTTCGGCGTGTTTCGGCATTAAAGACAGAGACAGACGTGCGTGAGACATTTCTTCGGAAAAAAGGTGGATGCGACATACGGACGGACAGACAGACTGACATGACGTTTCTACGGGTTCCGTTTTCTCCATTTACCTACGGAACTCTAATAAAAAAATTCTTTACCTAGAATCTTTAGCGACTGAGAAATCGTTAACCATATCTGTAACTTTCAGATGGCAATGTATTTAATAAACTGTTACTATTTTACTGACAGACTTTGTAAACCTTGCGACAGAATCCCTTGCCTAAGGAAGTAGGTACCTATTCGATAGCCGTAAATCGGTAAATTTAACTTTTTGACAGCTCGGCTAGACGCTATGACGTAAGAGCTTCGAAACCCTAGATACAACATTGGCGCGCTAAAAGTTCTGCCCAAAAAAAAGAGCGCTCTTTGGCATTATAATCTGAGTTTAAAACCAAATAATTGGTAAGTATTTGGTTTTAAACACAGAAAAAATAATTTTATAGATAAGTCCTACTACGAAGGACAGCGATGTTGTGTAAAAGATCACGTTTTCAAAGGCTTTCAGTATGAAATTATGTATGTCATTTGTAGAGATTATATGATCGAAGCGTAAGAGTTCTAGTTAAAATTTTAATTTGTAAATTCTAGAATTAAGATTACCAGATGATCGATACTTTAGTGGTTCATTAAGTGGTTTTTAGAAATGAAATACTGGACTGACTGGAGTTATAAGTATTTACTGACTTAGTAATGTTTATTGCACGCATTTTACACACGATTTGTAGTACATTGCTGCATGCGTGCTTTGCTTTGTTTACAGAGCTTCTTATCAAAGAGCAATGAACAACAAATAGATGTATGATTTGCGAGTAAAACATGTACAAGCGTTAGAAGAAGAGCGTACTCATTATTAAAATGCCGGCAACGCATCAGCGACTCTTCTGATCTTACTGATGTTAATGGCAGCGATCACTTACCGTCAAACGATGCGCTTGCTCGTTTGCCATCTTTACCTAATGGTAATTAGGTAAAAGAGAACGAAAAACTTATTATGACACTGGAAATAACTTGTTAACATTTTGTTCATCGTCTATCCTTAAATTTTGTAGTAGGTAATTGAAAAACTTCTATCTACCTAATAGATTCATGTGTGTATCTAAATTAGTAGGTAACGAAAAGTATGTCAGAAACTAATTGTCCCAAAACCAATACTCAAGACTGTTAAACGTCTCCTTTTGACCCAAAATCTAACAAATGAACTCCCAAAACACAACACTCTCAGTCTGCGAAACGAAACAAATTTCTTTATCCACACCCAACCCTACAGCGAATCCACCCCTAACGCACAACAAAACAACTAACTCCCAAGTTGGGGCGCGAAAAGAGAAGCATAACCTCAAAATACGTCGTGACCTCGAAACTGCACCGTAGGTGAAAGCCCTCGGGTTCACGTGGGAACAAAAAAAGGCTCCCCCGCGTAAGGAGCGGGGGGTGGCACCCTCCCATGAATGAGTGAAGGAGGCTCGCGTCCTTGAGCAAAAAAGTCACGTGACCGCTCAACAGGTGGCGCCGTGGCATGTCCTTGCCGCCGGATTAGAAAAAGCGTGTCTGTCGTGTTCTGTTTTTGAATTTTGCTTTCTTTTTTCTGGAATGTTGGACGTGGGAGAGGTTGGGTTTTCGTATTTTGAATTTGGAATAGTTTTTTATGGCCAGTGCATAATCGTTTTTGGATGTTTCTTGTAAAGAGTTCTTTTGTTCCCATTAAGTACAGTGAGCTTCGTTGTTTCATTGAAAATATTTTATTTGTACATAAAGGAATCTAGATTATTTAGAACATGTTCAGTTTTTTTGTCTAAGGAAATTATAAAAGGAATGGTACATATATTTGTTTCTTCGTTCGAATTACTCTAATTTATTGTTGCTAACCTAACAGGGTAAGTACCAAGCCTACTTTTCGATCCTTTGTAACTTTCTTTAATATGCTAAATTATTGTATAAATCGAATATTTAAAAAAAATACACCTTGGAGCATCCTTTACCACCGTACTAGGGGTAGTAATACACATAAAGAATTGAAAAACCCCAGAGGTGCATCGGATTCGAACCTCGATCCCCATTTGAAAGGTGCCTCATAAAAAGGCTCTCATCACTTAAATTCGACCAGTCATTCGTGTCACTTGTCAAAATTCAGCTGGACTAACCTATAGACCTCTTTATCGTTATTAGCGAGACCGCTTACCTTGTTATAGCAAAATAATGATGACTATTATATACAGTATTTAGATCTGTAACCTTTTGGGCAATATAGAATACCTATCTCTCCATCTCTATCCATCTCTCATCATCTCAAGCAAAACGTGATAAGTAAAAATCTTGTAACACATAAATACCCGAAGCGTCGGACTGTGTTCTAAATTCAAAATAATTAAAATTCCAAATCACTAACTGGCCACTTCTTGTATCCATTGCCTCAAATTAAAAGCAAAACAATCCTCGAACCGTTTGAACAAGCGAACGCATCGAACGCAAAAGCCGGCGTGTATCAACCAACAAGTTACTTCCAAACAAGTAGTAGCTTCAGAGCGTCCTTTATGAATGGCACTCCCTGGCCCCGCTTAACACAAATGTCACGACGCCCCGACGAGCCGGAAAACTCTCTTTTCTTCCTGAATTACCGCTCCGACACCCCAATCCAACTTCCACTCTATCCCCTTAAAAATAAAACTCAAAATCCGTTTCGTTCCACGGGAAAATTTAAGGAATTTTCTGCCACCCTCACCGACACGACTCTAAAACGTATTAGCGTGGCTTAAAGTCTGTTTTAGAGTGTGTGCAAAGATTGTCGGAGGCATGAAATCTTCCAGTCTCCTGCGGCAAATTGTTTCCTCGCGCGGCGTGTTTGTATTTTATTATACATTTTTATTTCTCGATAACATTAGCTTAACCGACTTTTCATTGCCTTTGCTAGGGTTGTCGCTTGTTCGGTGTAAAATTAATTTTATGTTTGCTCGAGAAGGACTTTTATGAGCTCGTGTTAATGTTTAAAGCGTTAATGTCGCTGGTGTGTGAACAGGTTATGCTCTTTTTTTGTTGGGTATTTGATACTTTGGGATGGATTTTAAGGGATCAATATTAATTTAGAAAGACAACTTTACAAATTAGACTTATTGCTACTAAATCCTTAAGGTTCTAAGACAATACTTAAACAAGTTCTTTGGAGTTGTACTTGATCTACACGGTGTAGGAATTGCTTACCTATTATTAGGTAGCCCGCATGTTTTTTGCTAATAACTTGGTAAAATATGTTTTATCTGTGCTTTGACTATTGTTTGTCACATTAGATACTTGATAATTTGGGGGTAGGGAACGCACTTCTGACTCTATTGGAGATATAAGTAGGTGTCTATGGTTGGCAAAAATCGCTTATTATTATGTATCCAAGATCCGTCTGCTCGTTTGCCATCTATCAAATTAAAAAAAAATTTTTTCCTTACCTAATAGTTAGTTTTTATCGATTTAACCTTTATAATAAGACCATCTAAGGTATCTTTAGGTATTTTGAATCAAAATGACAACAGATCGCGTTACTAAACAAAGCGTTATTTACTCAAACAATTTGGCAACGGTAATTAAAATCGAAGAGAGAGTACTAATTGCACACGAATCTGATAAAATCGACATAAAAATTAATTAAACAATAAACTTGATAATGCATAGTTTCTGTACAGTTACGAAGATAATTTACAATTTCCACGGACCGTTGTATCTAACCATTCCGATTGGTTGTTAACTACGTGATTAATACTTATTATTATGGACGACTTGAAGTTTATGCGGTTATTCAACATATTGTTATTCGAATTAAAATAGTAGGTTCAAGCTTTAACTTTGCGTTTATAACTGGTACTTCATTAAAGAAATACTGCAGTGCAATCAACGCCTTCTCATGAATAGTATTTTTTGATAAGGCAGCCTCGTCGCACTACCTAATTGACAGGTATGTAAGAAAAAAGTGAATTGTTTATTTTGAAATGTCATGACAAAATGATGTTTTTATGTGATAGGTGGCAGACGAGCAGACGGATCACCTGATGGTAAGCGATTGCCGCGACCCATAGACACCATGCAGTCGACCCAGAGTCACAAGTCCGCCGCCAACCTTTAACCCCTTTTCGCTTCATTTTCATTTTCGCCACACGCGCAGGCTCTGCTTTACATCGGTCGTCAGTGAGGCCGCGATATCACTCCTGTCGAGCCGGCCAATTCATGCCAAAGCTTGGCTCTCCCTTGGAAATGGTACAATCGGGTCTAGCCGCGATGATACTGAACAAGTACGGTATAGTAACTGCTACTTGACGTGAGTCAGTCAGCTAGTCACCACATCCATTGTAATGTCAAGCAGTAAGTACTATGAAGTACCTTTTAAATATCATCGTTTAGTCTTAATCATTTATTTATTTATTTAATACAATGCGTAAAGGAGTATACACACCGACGATACGCATTTCACGAAAGCGCGCACAGCGCTGTAGATAACCAAAATGCAGATTGTAGATTTGTTTCAAATTATTGAATTTGAGCAAAGGTATGCTGTATGCGCTTGAATTTCGACTACAACGCACTAACGAGCGTCGTCGACGCCTAAAATACGCCGTGTGCAGGCTCTAAGTTTAAAATCCTACAAAAACACACAACAAGATTACAAGGCTGACTGGTAGAGAATGCCTCTGTACATTAATTTCACCCATTGTACTATTTAAAACAATTATATTTTTTTTTTATATTAAATGGGTTTGCACTTGACTCACCTGATGGAGAATGACAATGAGGTCTAAGATGTAGCGTGCTTTCCCAGAAGAAGCCTATTCTTCTCTCTCGACCTAAAGACACCCAAATTGTAGCTCTCTGGGAATACAGAAGCCGGCAAGTTGTTCCATTCCTTAGCAGTTCGTATTAAGAAAGAAGAAGCGAAACGTTAATAAAAAATATTAACGCTGCATCGCCAGCCCTACACAGTCGTAAAGTTGATTTCAACAAGCGCTACAACCCTAAGAAAAGTTGAGGCGACGCGGGAATGTCAAAAACGTCGGGGCGCGAACAAATATGTGCTTTGCGCGCGCCCGCCGGCACCGCTTAACCGGGGTTAGCTTCCTTTTTTAACCACTTGAGGGTCGGTTTTTCGAGGAATGTAATGAAAAACTCGGATACAGTTGGCTTGGAATTAGATATTAACAACTGTTGAGGGTTGCACAATTAATTTAGATATATTTGCATGTTAATTATATGTTTCTTTTTACCTTTCAAAGTTCGCAATGTATGCAAGTTACATGTATTTATAGGCTGCGGTGATTGCTTTCCGCCAGATCAGCTAATAGCAATCATCTTTGTATACCTAAATAAAAAATAAGACATCAAAGAAATGACAGGAAAAAATATTTCTCCCAGATGAATCTTTCTATTTATTAATAGAAAAGGATGAAATACATATTTACTGTATTAAATAGTTATTGCCACAGATTTTTCTGTATCTCCTAGGAAATCAGCAAACTAATTGCTAATCTCCGATTAAGCAAAGCTCACGAATTGACTTATTGTAATTCCGTACCATTCCTACCTTCCAGTACGGTGGAATAATGCGTTAACAGGGTTAGTGCTCAACATGGTATAATTAATTTTATTAATCAGCTAATCTTGATTTGCGTAAATGGACTAACTAAGCTTAATTGCATTTTGATGCATATCAGACGAAGCGTAAGTTTTTGAAAATAGTTTACATTATTATTTCTTAAATCCGTCACCAAAAGCCTTTGTATAAGATATAAGCTGTGATGTAGACTCTCATTTAATACACTTGTCTAATATCTATTGTCACGTCATTTCTATGGACATAAATCTTAAACTATTGACCTACCTACTAAGGTATTATGCACAATGAAGGCGGCTGTATCACTAAAGACGAAATATCTACATAATAATATTACATCAAACATTTTCAATCATCAAAAAAAAAATTGCATTTTTAGAACAATTTAAATAACCAATGATAAACTCTCTCGCAAAACCAAGTTCAGTACAACCGGTCCCTGAGGATTGTCTACATTTTTTAGTTTACCCTCAGTACTCTACTCTCCTACTTCCTCATTTATTTACAGATTTTTTTTTAAATTGCTTTGTTTTCTAAGACAAAATTAACCAATGATAAACTGAACAACCGATTCAGTCCAGCCGGCCCTCGAGAATTTCCCATATTTTTTACATAGACGCCCGCGGCGGCACTTGTGGTATCACACCCTCCTTTACCGTTTCATCCGTTCGAGTGTCCCGTATTCCTTGTACTCTAGTGTCCCGATTTCCTTGTTACCCTGGACTTGGAGTTTTTCGAGAGCCTCTAATTTGCGGTTGATTAAAGGTTGATGGGATCTTTGAAGGCACTCTTAAGAGGTCACGGTAATAAGGTTTTGCTTTAATTTTGAGAATGGATTTCGTAAGGATTCATTGTTACTCTGATGATCTAATTGGTTTGATTTGGTTTGGTTTTTTGAATTTAAACAGATAATGACAAAATGTTTTTTTTTATCACAATTTGATATTTATGGTAAGACAGATAATATTTCTTCAGAAGATGTCGGATTTGTATGCACCCGTGTTCTTTTTTTTTAACTTGCTCTTACGCACACCAAGAATTTAAGTTTATAGTAATGGAATAAGTTGTATTAAACAATTAATATCAGTCCGAGACAATTTGCACGTAGGTACCAGTTAGTCCAGTTAAAATAACGATAAGTTTCGTGATATTATAATTGGTCTACCATTCATAATTTTGCTTAGACTGTGTTTAGTGGTATAGTTGTAATATATAGCATTAATGGTTTGTTGTACTATTCTAAAACAAAATAATAAGTATTGGTCGATGTGACAGCGAAAAAAAGACACAAAAATCAAGCATTAGCCAAATTTTTACTTCACATTTTCTCTTACTTATTTTACAACTTTAAATTACACCAAACTTAATCAATGAAAATTTCTGCAATAAATATAAATTGAATAAAGATTCTAATTCGATTTTCGTAATATTGGCCAGTCAGTGCAAATGGAACGCAAAATAAACAAAACACTGTCGATATTATGACAAAAACGTAATCTATATTAATGTTTCGCGTTCTCACTCAAACAAAACACTATCCTACAAAGATACATCCATCACATACTCTTTTCTCCTGCTCCCCCAATTAAACAAAACTATCGCTGTGTGTGTGAGCGTCCATACCAAAAGGTTATCCCGAAATGATATTACGCCTTGCACGTCTCGAGTCCGGTTCCTCATCCAAAATCGATAGTGACCCCCCAGTCGCCCCCCCGTTGTTGTAGTGTAGACGGGGCTCCTAATTCGTGCCCCCACGTATGCCGATCTTTGTCGTCTGAGCTAGAATGGACAGGTGTTAACCGAATGCTGTATTTTCTAATTGGTTGAATTGAGTGATGCGGACATTGTTACGAGTTTCAAATTTGAAATTGGAAGGTAAACATTTTTTGTTCTTCTATAGTTCTACGAACGTTAGTGCTAATAACTTGGGGAATTGATAACTTAGTTTGAGAAAAGTCTTAAACTAAGTTATCAATTAAGCTGAATTATAAATAAAGATGAAACTTATCGCATTGATTTGGCGCTATTATGTGATTAGGCATAAGTTATCTATCACCACGCTTGCGTAATGCGGATTGGTGATTACAAACGAGCTACTTATGTTCAAAAAATTCGATCCGGGATTTGAACTCAGGCAGGACCATGAGATCATGGACCGATACTTAAATGACCAGTTTATTAGTCATAATTATTATTAAAGCCAAGTTAAAAAAAAAATGTGTTACGATGGCCCACTTCGACATTTAATCTCAAGAATAATATGACAATTTTTTTAATGATCCTTGGCGTGTTGAATTTCTTTTGACCATATTATCTACGCCACAAAATAAAAAGACACAGAAAATCGGGTCTAACTGAGATTCATGTGGAAGAGTTTGAAGTTTTAGCAGTACCTACCTAGCGGTCTGTCTCTGCCCTTCACGCTGATACACGCTGAGAATACTAATATTACGCGTGTGCGAGAACTCGCGAAATGTTGACGTTGGTGAAATTTCTTTATTGCATCCTTATGGTAGTGTAGGTACAGTTAGATGGTAAATCTTAACAAAATTTCCACCACTCGAGACTCTGTAAGGGCGTAATATGAGAGAGCTCTTAATTCATGTATATTAATTACCTATCTATGGTGCATTACCAATGTGACGGTACTAGCCAGCGGATTTTTGTAAACCGCGGAAGCCATGGGATGCTTCATGCTCAGGATCAGATATTAGATAGATAGATATTCGTTATTGCACAGTACGTACTTACTTATGAATTACAACAACAAAAGACAGTACAAGACGGTATATTCAACTGATTGCTATTTAATTTCTTTATCTTACTTTCTATACGTCATCAATAAATCAAGTCGCCTTGCTTCGTTTCAAGTTTTAACTAGTCTATTAATTATAAACCAATACAAGTACCACTACGTTCCCATATATCTGCATTCCACTATATCTATATCCTAAGACTAGCCCGCTGGGGACACGACATGGAAATAAGTTTAGAGACAATGTTCCATTGCTATAAACAATATACAGGTTGTATCGGTAAACATTTATATCCCATTGACAATCATTCCGAACAATATTTTGCTCTACAACTTTTGATGATTCGTCCTAATTTTTTTCGACTCCCCATGCAAAATGAACAAGTTACGTGACTTGTTACGAAATGTGTAAATTTCTTATTTAATTAAACATAATATTCTGGCGCAATATTTTTATTTACCTAAGCCTTGTAGATACCTCTCCTAAAGCATACCTACGTTACGCGAAGTAAGAAAAAATCATCCCCGTAAATATCCTTAAAAAGCTTTTTGAAGTAAATACATTTACAAAACATCTCATACTTTGAGCTGACTTAGTACTAAGTAGCTTAAGTGTGTTACGGATATCAGACAACAGAGAAGTAGAAATAAGCATGACCCACATGCTATAAACTACCAGTTACCTACCACTTTGATATCAAGTAGGTAGTTAACAACAAAAGTAGATGATCAAAATCAAAAACTCTATACTCATTATTGAGCGGAGTTCGCATCAGAACTGTATGGTGTCAAATTCATACATTTCTGATCTGATACAAACTCCGTATAGCGTCAAAGTGATTCATACAGTTCTGACGTGAACTTCGCTCAGTAGATAAAGTTTTTGATTTTGATCATCTACTTTTGCTGCTGACTGTACGTGTCTGATAAAAACGGGACAAAACCAGAACAACAGCGTAACCATCGTTTACCATAGAAGAAACACTCGGTAGAACACCAATTAAAATCAAAGTGCTAATAAAATCCAAAAGGAATCGAACTACCCTACTTCGTGAAATGCCGTCGTGATAAAAGGTCTTCTAAAACACAATACAGCGTTTCTACCCTCGTTGGGCGAAAAGGACGGCATTATCCAAGATGCAGCGGGGAAGAAAAGGACGGCGTCGAATTGGAATTAATTAATTATAATTAAGTTTTAAGTTGACGCGCCGGTTACGAGCATAGGCAGACTTTCGTTTACTTTGCGTTAGTGTGGGGCGTGCTAGTGTGGGTTAGTTTCCTAGTATCGATTCGGCACTATAGGCCAGAGATAATGAGGCCCGGGGTAATAAGTTGGAGGCCACCGCAACGATGGGTATCGCATCTGTGTTATTGTAATGGAGCTTTGATTTAGCCGCGTGCGGCGGACGCTTTTCAATTTAAGGGATTCTTATTGTATTAATACTTTGTTAGTGTTTTGACACTTCTTTAAGGAGTTATAGCTTCTGTTATGGTTTTAATGCATTGGGGTCTTTGAGTAATAGAGAAAAATAGAGCTAGATGTTAATATTTTATCACTATAATATTTATAAATACTAATAGCGATCATTTTCAGTTAAAAGTATAACGTCTAGCTAGGTAGCTGGTCCATTTTAAAAGCATGAAAAAGCAATTAAACGATTTATCCAATGATTACATATGCTAATAAATAGTATGGGCTATTCAAATTTACTCTTACATTTTATAGACAAAAAACTTGTTTAAGCTAGTGAACCAAATTCATAAGAAATTGATTCATAATAATATTCTACCATTCGTTCTTTGTATGGATCGTTTTTGAGGTTTGCTAAAGAACGTGATTTTACCGTTGTGTTTGATATTTTAGGTAGTTTTAATCGGAAACTAGTATTTTTTCCATGATGTTCCTAAATTGGGAGGTATTTTGATTACAAGTATAAAAACAAAAGAAAGTAGTCAAAACTGTGTGACACGTTTGAAAGTTTTCATTTGCTTAGTTGGTGCCTTTTTGGTAGAGTTCTACTTTCAGAACCAATCGTCTCTTGCATATTTGATATTCATGGAAGTTCGGCTTAGACCCTGTAGAGATTCTTCTTTACAGAAAAATAAAGAAGGCATGAATGGTGCTTGCTTTCTAGCAGAGCACAGAAAAGCAAAGAATACCTATAGAATGTCTATAGAATTTTTGTCTTTATAAATAGTATAGAAGATATTTTATTATTATGTTCTACTTTCCTGTTACAATATTGTACCTAAGTGTTGAATGTTTAATCATCCTTGTCTTGTATACTCGTTTAAGCTCGACAAGAACAAATATACAAATGTGTAACTCTAATGAGTTACGGCTAAATATAAATTTAATCATAAAAGAGTAAATAAAAAGTTATATGCGCTTAAGATTAAACTACCATGACAAACAACTTAATTTTAATATAATAGTATCCAAACGAAAATATTTAGTAAATTATTTTATTAACGCTAAATTAACGATGTCTACAAACATTAACTTCACTACGCCGAAGACATTCAAAGCCACATTAAAATGCTAAACAGTTTATTTACATATCATTTCAAATTATTTAAAACTTCACTCTCGGGATCAAAACGCCGGGAAAGCGTAAAGGCGTCAAATCAAAACAAAATGGTGGATTCGAATGGTAGATAATTTAATTGTAATCATCACTACATCGGGTGACGAGTATCACTGAGATGCGACTTGAAGGGTCCACCCGGCACCCCCGAGACGACTTCGCCCCCCCAAGAAGGGGTTACACCCCCTCATTACCATATTTCATTTACTCAACGAAATTATGCTAATTACTTATATTGCTTTGTGTAAAAAGGAAATTTATAAGGATTAAACTTACACCCCCCTTGAACCGGTCTGCTCCAGACACAACTAGTTTGTGCTCAACTTCGCCGGATGAATTATTTAGAAGATGATTCGATGAATTAAAAATCGAGAAGGGCTCCCGTAATTCGGAACGGTTCGATTATAATCGGACGCAATTAAAATTCAAATTGGGGAATTTTTAATTTTGTTATTGATGGCCCACTTTGGCGGACGGATTGAATCGAGCGTTGTTAAAAAGTTCCAGAGAAGTTAAAGCTGTGCTCCCCGGCGAAAATTGCTTGTTTATTTTATAAATGTACTTATCGGATATTGCTTGCAGTCCATTTCCTTTTGGGTTATGGAGGCGTGCGTGAAATGATGTCGAAATAGCGTACACGGGATCATTTCACGACCAATAAAGTATCTGACTATTTTTGTTCTTATTTTGCAGACTGATTTTTTGCGATACACAAAGTTTTGCTAATTTTGGCCTTTTCGCCGTGACCTATATTTATCAATAAGAGGAGTATTAATTAAAAAAGTTTTAATGTGTTTTTATATTTTAGTTATTGATAAAGATGATGAAATGTAGTCCTCCAGTCCAACCGTAATTCGTGGGCTCACATATTATGGCTTACGTAGCTAATCTTTGTTGCACAGATTCTCCCAAACTGCGGACATGTGGTTTCTAAATAACCACATTTAAAACAAATTAAAAAGCAAATGTATCACTGGAAAGGAAAACCGATTCAAACAGCAGCACTGCAAAATATCGGCTAACATACATCTCCATAAAACACTTGCTTTGTTTTTCCAACGCCGAAGTGTAAAATATTACAAAGTGTGTGCCATACATAAAAATAATTAACATGCACAGATGCGTACAAGTTGGAATTGAATTATAGTAATGAAATAGCCCGTTGCTTTGGGCAGGCGAGTGCCTCCGGCCACTAGTTTCGCAACTTATCCCGGCTAAGGCAGGTCCTTATTTAAATGTAAATTAGGTTCATTTCACGAAATTAATGTCGTGGAGACCCACCCTCTCGGAACGGCGACCATGTCTCCGGGCCGGCTCGGACCGTCCCGACATCCAGACCCGAACCGAGTTACATTTTAATATCGTGTCAAATCCAATCGCACTTTACGATCCGATATAATTTTTGCGTGCGCTCGTCCTTAAATTTTATTACCAATTTCGATTAGGCGTCCATTTTCGTCGAGTGTGATAGTTATTGTAAGCGTTTTAATGTCTTTTATGCATTTGAATAATCGTGATTTGAATTATTGATGAGAAATTCGCTGTCACATATTTTACTACATTCCACGGTGGACAACGGCCGGTTAACATATTGTCTTGTCATTTGTAGGAATAGGAAGTGTTGAGCTGTCTCTTAGAAATGTAGAATTCATTTCGCTCGTGCTTATAATCGACTCGACCTAATAATTTATCATATTGATAGTTCGTTAATAGAGCGGCGACTGTTTAATATGTAAGTTTATATGAAGTGGTAGTTGCTGTCAAGGTTGTAATCAATTTTATTAGTATGCTAAAAGTTTACTTATATTGGTAATGATACGTAGGATTTACACATGTATATTTAATTTTAGCAACTAGTTAAACATTCGTAAATTATTTCCCTAGACCACTACCTTTACACTGATAGTCTTTTTCTTAAATTGGGACATTATTTGTAATATGAGTATTAAATGAAATAACAAAGCATTTAGATTTAGAAAATTTCGATTTCTATAGTGGATTTCCATCCATACCATCTGGATGGATCTACCGTACGCCTTACTCGATATTTTTTGCTACGCACCTCCTCATTGTGGAATCAACTTCCCGCAGCGGTATTTCCGAATAGGTACGCTCTTCAAATCTTTAAGAAACGAGCCTATGCCTTCCTAAAATCCCAGCAACGCGTCCGCACTCCTTCTGTAGGCTTAACATGCGTACCGCGAGAAAATATTGTCGAGAACGCATCCCTATAACTATGCCGCTTAACGCTCAGTCAGGTGAGCAAGAACTTTGCTTTCCCGATGACCCGGTCAACAAACAAAGGCAAACTGCCTTCCTGTATCTTAAAAAAACCTTGTCCGCAAATTCTTCAAAAAAAAGAGTACTTCTTTCACGGTAGGCAGCGGCATGACTGTGCCTCGGCATTGTTGTTGTCTATGAGCGGCGGTTACCATTTACCATCAGATGGGCCGCATACTCGTCTGCCTACTTCAGCAATAAAAAAAAAACTAAAACCCAACTACGACAATAAACGACGCTGAAAAAGTAGAAAACAAGCCTTCGTTGTCAATTTACAATAATGGCATACAATACTATTCTGAAGTATGCAATATTTACTATGTAGAGATAAATTTTCATGTTTGGAAATCCGCAGTCACACGTTGTCAAAGTGCTACGGTAGGTAGGTAGGTAGGTATATAAACGTGTGACTACGCCTTTCCAAACATGAAAATTTATCTCTACATAGTAAATATTGCATACTTCAGAATAGTATTGTATGGCATTATTGTAAATTGACGCTTAAGACGCTTATAATGATATGTCATATGTCGAATTCTGATAAGTAGTTTAGAAGTTACGTGGAAACAGATGAACAAACATACATACATACATATATACATACATACATAGCCTGCCAAAATCATAACCCTCCTTTTGCTTTGCCGTAGTCGGGTAAAAAAATCTCTAGTCCCCCCCGAGCATAGAACCTCAGGCACCCTACAAGGAGGGAGTAATGGCTGCTCTATGATTATATGGACAGACGAGTCATTACTCCTGTGTAAGTGTTGTTGCGAATTGCTAATGTTCGCCCCGAGTTTTACACACAAATTAATCGTTGCTTTAACTTCAATTAGTGCATTATTTTGGATGCTGGGCCATTAGCGGGTCACGGAGTACATAGTAGGTTAAAAATATATTGTGTGGATTGTCCAAAATATGACGGTAAGTGTCAATAATTAACTCCACGCGTACGAAGTCGCGGGCGGCCGCTAATTATCCATATAACTATGTTATGGTAAGATTAAATAGAAAACTGGCCGTTTTTGGAACATCAGACCTTTTATTAAGAAAAATACTTGACTTGATTTTTTTCTTTTGTGTCGCGGCCTCTCCTAATTACCGTAATCTTGAAGCCAAAAGGACCTAATTTGAGTTTTTTTTAAATGTCATCGTTCAATAGTAGAAGTAGAAATGCCAGTGTAAGCTTTGTCAGTTCATCCGCTACCCTCCTACAGATACAGAGCTCCAGTTATAGGGTACTTTTATCCATACTTACTAATATTATGAATGGGAAAGTGTGTCTGTTTGTTTGTCGAGTTTATTTCATAGAGGATAAACAACACACATACTGTCATGGTCACTATTTGCGCTGATACAATAGTATTTCGCCGGTCACCCATCACACTCCAACCCCCTATACGTTGGTTACCGCTATTATTTTATGTTGCTTAATAGAAATTAATACGTTATTCAGACAGGAGTGAATAAAGCCGTCGCTGGTATAGAAAGTGGTCTATTCACGTAATAGTGATCGTAAATAGGAGCTGTATAATGCACTTATTGGACTTAAGGCTTCGATTAAATTCGGAAACTACGCTATACCTAGACATGCCAAGTTCTTTATTTTGTAGTCTAAAGCTTCCTCTTCGTTTAAAGCTGATGCTGTCACTTTCATTTTTAACTTTAAAAAAGTGACAAGGTCATTTTAAAACGAAGCTTTAGTTTTCGTTTTGTAATAAAGGGGGTAGAGCTTTAACAGTGACTTAACTTATATTCCCAGTAAGTTTCGTCGTGTCGTAACCAGACGCACCTGCCATTATTGTTAGTAATTTTGCCTATTATTATGGATGTACTTTATCTATGAAGCAAAATGTCGTTTCAAATTGAGAGACTGCCGATAAACTGGGGTCAGAGGTGAATTCAAAAAGGGCATTCATATATCATCATAATATTAGTTTCAAGGTTTCTTTACTACATCATGCACCGTTTCACTAAGTACTTATTTATCTACTTATACGTAAAATGCTAAGATAATCTAACACGTAACGCCTGCGCTGTGTTTCGTCGAGTGAGTGAGGGTACCGGAGGCCCAATTGGGGGGAAAGGGTGTTAAAGGTTGGCAGTGCACTTGTGACTACTGGTGTTGCAGGTGTCTATGGGCGGCGGAAATCGCATACCATCAGGTGATCCGTCTGCTCGTAGGCCATAGCACATAAAACACGTATCTACAAAATATAGCCTGATGATAAGCAAGAGGAGAGCCCACGTTGCAGTTGCAACGGACGGAGTTACTCTTTTCATCATCAGCAACCCACGCTCGTCCATTGCTGGACATAGGTCTCCCCCAAATGCACGCTACCGCTCCCGATTTTCGGCCACTCTCATCCAGCTCACTCCAGCCAGCCTTCGAATATCGTCATCCCATCTTGTAGCAGGGCGTCTCAACACTACGTTTACCGAGTTACTCTTTTAAGTACGATCATTACAATATTTTTCATAAAGAATTATTAGTTATTGTGTTGCTACCTAGCGAAACTGCATACATTGATGCTCTTCAAGCAATATGCAGAGTCGTGTTCCCTCACAAGAATGCAATGAACATTGAACATTGTCCATTACTAATTCATACCTCAATGTTATCGCCTCGACGCGTAACATTTCGTGACAAGGGATTAAACATGGCGTGTCGGTAACAAAAATATAAAACGACTACTTTTGTACCAAAGAGTTTGGATTATTTATTAACCAGGTACTACGATCATCTTCTAAATAGATTAATTTGTTTTTCCATGTTACGATTTAATTTTAGTCTTACGTCTTTTCTACCGCCTTTATAATGGAGAATACTCTGATGAGTTATTTTATTATTTATTTATATATTTTTTTATTTATGTTAAAATCCTGGGCTTTTTAGGCCACCATGAGACGGCATCTCAGCAGGGCCTTCAGGGTGAGGATGTCAGACTCAATAGATACTTTGTTTGTTCTTTTTTTGCTTGTCATTTGGACCGCACGGCCGCTTACTATCAGGCGGAGTGAGGTGCCCTCTCCCCGCGTTTAGGCCTCCGGTACCCTCACTCACTCGGCAAAAAACAAGTCTTCTGTGAGGCCGTGGTATCACTCCAGTCGAGCCCATTCATAACCGATGTCAAAATATCATCCCTAAGCCATAATACTAAGATTGTACGAGCTATCTTCGAATGTAACAATTACATTCGAAGATAGCTCGACAAACAAACACACCGATGACGTAACGCGCCGGCCAAGAAAACAACCCACTATAAAATGATCGGAGGCCGTCGATCCCGACGATAAAGCCCGTAAAATCCGACGCGTACGCCAAACAAACGAAACTAAAGCATTAATCGAAATATTACGACCGCGATCACTTCGCGACGGGCGATATGAACAGAAAGGGTTGGCCCACCCCAGCACATAATTACACTCACACTACCATCCCGACATTAACACAACGATAAAACAAGCCAACTACTTAGCATTTTCAAATTAAATACACTAATCACTTGTATAAACACACCGTGTACAGACGCGAAGCTAGGATCGATAGTGTCTATGTGTGAGTGGTGATTATAATGAAGGGGTAGAAGGGTGAAATTAAGTGGCTCCATTCGTGTACCCTCGCCACTACTTGCTGTGTAGTCATGCCTTTGCCACTTCATAGGTTAGAACCAATAATTTCTGATTATTACACCCGATCGTAAGTTTTTACTGAACCCGCGGTCTTGGCTGTTGATTTCTGTTTCTGCGACTATACGTAAAGTACGACAGGACTATTTTAGTCGATGACAAAAGTTGCACATATTCTTCTTCTTAACGAGTCGATGGCGATAAACTTGCTATTACTAATTGGCCTCACAGAAGACCAGCGTGCCCGTGCCCGCACTCCAGGGACAAGGTTGAAGGTTGGTGCACTTGTGACGCCACTGGTGTTGCGTGTGTCTATGGGCGGCGGCAATCGCTAACTATCAGGCAATCCGTCTGCTTATCTGCCTATCACATCTGCATCTGCATATATTTGTTGTCTAATATACTTAGTACGGAATTAGGTCAATATATGAGGTGATGTGAGAATTTATTTATTTAATTTCATCATTTAAACAGATAGTTGCAGAATTGAGCAGTGGGATCTTGCGTTAATTTTCTTCCCTATAACTTACTGAATACTTTAAACAACTTAACTATCATTTAAGTCATTCATTATTAATGAGTGAAATACTCTACCGTCTACCGCGAGTGTTTGCGTTTAGGATACTTAGTTACTTACTTACTTACTACGTTAGCTCAGCGACCTGAAGTGGATCTTAGCCTCCGACCAGAGAATTCGCCACTCCGCTCTATTCTCAGCCACCTCTTGCCAATCCAGCCTTTGAAGGTTATAACTTAGTTCAGTTAGTTTTATTTCGAACTAGCGGCCGCCCGCGACTCCGTCCGCGTGGAAAAGTAACTTTTTACCCCCCTTTCAACCCCTTACAACCCCCTTTTCGCAATAAAAAGTAGCCTATGTCCTTTCTTAGGGTTTAGATTATCTGTATACCAAATTTCATTTAAATCCGTTGAGTAGTTTTGGCGTGAAAGAGTAGCAGACAGACAAACAGACAGACAGAGTTACTTTCGCATTTATAATATTAGTATGGATAAATCCTAACAAATTGGTTTAAAAAGGCTCCGTTAATTGAGGATATGAATTTATAATTTGGCTAATAACTCTCGGATAAAAAGTTAATTCATTGAACAGATTCTCGGACATAAGTGGTTGGGGTCATTTGCAACTTTACCCCTGCCGGGTTCAGTTCGGAAATGGTTAAGTCGACTTTTTGCCTTCATTACCTACTTACATAATTAAATGTAAAAACTTGCATTAAGCATAAAAGTATGCTGATACTTTTATGATGCCCACTCGCAACAACAAATCAAGTGTGTACTTGTATGGTCTCTGTACCTACATATCCAAATTATTATCATCATCTATCTAAAAAGAGTATTTCTTTTGGATTTATTACAGCTAACATAGAAAATGTGAGAAAATGCAGATTTTTCTATTTCTGTCCCGCTGTTCCGTTTTTGAATTTTTCCAGCGACAAGTTGATCAACTAAACAGTTTTCCAGCAACCGATCAAAAAATCGAAAGACACCAAAGAATATTTACGCAAGCCAAATGGCCACTACAAAATTCAACCTCCTATCTCATCTATTGAGCGAGCGATCCATCGTATTAAAACATTCAAACACGCGCTTTAATAATTATCCAGTTCTAAAAAAATTCGTCGAGTTTTGAATTTAAAAATCCTCACGTGGGTACGGCCGATCGATTAATTAGCGTTATTACATACTGTACAGCGATCCATCTGTCGTAATTAGCCTCCAATCCCTTTCCCGGCAAAAAATAATGACGCACCCTAAAACACTTTCTACTTTTTTTCATTTTTAATCCAATTTGGCGAGGATTATGTCGGTAATTATATTTTTCCAATTGCGCCGCGGTGGAAATTCGCTCGCTTGATTGCGAATTCGAAAAATCGTGTGTTGATTAGCCGTTTTGGCGTGTGTGCGTGTTTTGAATGACGGCGTCGCGAGATAGGGTACTGAGATACCTATACTTACTGTTCTTATTAAAAGTTTTTGTTTAACTGACCTACTATGATTTATTGTATCCTGCTTGACTAGCTCGGTGGCTTAGTTGGTAGTAGGGTGCACTGTAAAGCGACGGCTGCGCTTGGGGTCCCGGGTTACCCCGGGTGGGTCAAAAAAATTTGTTCCGAAATAACATCAAGATGTTAGTCCTGCGCCTCATCTCTCTTCGGTTATATCACACTGGTGTCCCATCGAATTAAGAGGGAAAAGGCATAGAGAGTGCAAATGTATTTGCGTACACACACACTTTAGTACTATTATCCTGCGTACGAAAATGATATTTAAGATTGGCCGCCGTAGCTGAAAATCGTATGGAAGATTTATTTATTTATAGTATCATATATTACCCAACGACGAAATCCGAAAGAGAACTAGGGTCGTCGATGTTGGTACACGAGTGTGTGAGCTGAAGTGGAGATGGACAGGACACCTGGCAAGGTGCTAGGATGATAAAGCTTACCGAATTGCAGCCAAGATTGGGACGTCTTGTGGGTAGACCACCTGCCCGTTTGGTCCGACGATATTGTAAGGGTGGTGGGGAAACAGTGGATGAGGCTGGCTGGTGACCGTAGGGAGTGGCGTAATAAAGAAGAGGCTTGTACTCAGCAGTGGGTGGATGTGGGCTGACATGATGATGATGATGATCCTATATTATGACCAATAGCAGATTCGTAAATTGACCCTGACTGAAGTTATTTTAATATTCCGACGGTAAATCCTACCCGCGAACAACTTCGCTCGTCATTTGGCATCCCTATTCACTTACTGATTATTGGTAATGCAATCAGCAGTCAATGTGTCTTATTATCGCAGCAAGGCGAGGCGGAGCCGCCGCTGCCTCGCTTCGTTAATGGCGAGTTATTGTCATTAACGCCCAGCGCCCGCCGAATGGACGCGTTCGCGTAACTCCACGGTTTTCTAAACGACATCCGTCATAAAAAGAATGTGGACATTAATGATGAATGTTATATTTTTTTTTCATTTTGTTTATCTCCTGATCAAGACTGCAGTATACAGGAGGATTAAAAGAGGGACACCAAAGTGGAAGGTCCTTTAAAACATAACCGGTGCTATGGTTATGTTTTAAAAGACGTTCTACCGGTAGGCAGCGGCATGACTGTGGCACTCCTGCTTTAATGATGTACCTCTATGTGAGCGAAGTTTCAATTTACCATCAGATAAACTGCATGCGAATGCTTATTTGGCAATGAAAAATCCTGTATGCTGTGAGTTCAGTTCGCGCAACAATTTTCCTGGACTATCTTTCGCCACAGTTAAAAGATTCTTTATTCAGCTTAAAACTATAGAGGAATATCGGTGTCAAATTCGTGGCAAAAGGGTCAGGATTCGGTTCTTACTCTAAGCAGACATTTGTGCCAATGCTTGTTCAGTGTACGTGTTATAACATTTAGTTAAGTTTATGTGATTCCTTGATTGATTCTGGTACCCATAAGAAAAGTGGAGATTTTTCACCAGAGACCGTTTGTAGCCTTTTGTTGCACCCATGCATTGCTATCATGTATAGAAAATGGGAAACCTCTATTCTGCATTCTCCGCAATGGCACTCTAAATGTAACAAAAAAAGTCGTCTCAAAAATTTACGTCAAACCGCCGTGCCGTCCACAACAATGGACTCCCAATACACTGGAAGCTGACGCGGCGATCTGGCTGCATGCTTAGGACCATTAGGCATCCAACTAATGAGAGATCATGACGTGAGGGTACTGTGGTGTAAATACCGCCCGTCAGTGCATATTGTGCCAGGTATTTGAGTATTAATTGATTTAAAGCAAATGTTGCGTGCTATTCTAACAATGAATGCAATCGTCAAGAAACAGTTGACATTATTGCATCAAGAAAATGTTATTCTCGGTATGGATAGTTTTTGCTATTCTGTATTGGAGGGAAACTATCTCAAATCTTGTAGTTAGCACTTTTTACTAAGATGAAACATTACTTTATTTTTTTAATAAATAAAACTGCATTTTAAGCTTCTGCATTTTGTTTCTATTGTTGAAGCCGTTGCAATTTGACTCTGAACTATAAGTTCTTAACACCGAAGTCACTTGTAAACCATATCATTTGACTTATTCAGGCTCTCTTATTATGTAATTTCCCCGATGCAATAAAATACGCCCCTGAACTGTCTGCATGAAATATGTAGAGCATAGATGCGACCACTACACCTAATTAATTAATCGATTGGTAAACGTGTCAGCTGGACACGTGTGACAAAACGATGGATTAGCACTTAAAATAACGGTGCTTAAACGCTTAAAGAATTGCGTGGCTCAATTGGCAATGGGCAGGGCACATTGCGAGGAGAACAGACGGCCGTTGGGGCGGAAAGGTCCTTGAGTGGAGACCGCATATAGGAAGTCACAGCCGTGGCAGGCTAAGGTGGACTGACAATCTAGTGAGGGTCGCGAGAGTTCCTTGGATGCGGGTGGCACAGGACCAATCTGTGTGGATACATTGGGGGAAGCCTTATGTCCAGCAGTGGACGTCTATTGGCTGAAACGATTACTTACTTAGTTACTCCGATGGCTCAAATGAGTCTTGGCCTTCCATACGAGATGTCGCCATTTGTCGCTGTCTTGTGCAGCTTGCCGCCAATCTTCTGCTTCCAATTCTTGTAGTGGGGCTGGGACGAACATTTGAAAGAATTCGTGACGTAACGTTTCGTCGTTGCCAAATTACGATTACGCTAGTACGTACAGCCACACATCAAAGTATACAAAACTGACAAATCTCTACAATCGACTCTCATCTTACTGTCAAACACATTAAGTTGAATATCAATTGAGGAAACTTGACAGGTTGTGGTAACCTGATGTGTGGCTGTCTGTACCTACTTCACTCGAAGTTCCTTTGTTGTTGCGGATTAAAACCGCTTTGTCGCCCGCACAATCAAATAGCCAAGAGCAAAATAAAACGATGAAACGATGAAAATATGTCTGAAGTATTGTTGCACTTGTCGACATATCGTATCGTACCGTCCTTTAAAAATGTATTGAAAACGTTAGTCTGTTGTTTCATCTGTGGATGGACGCTCACATTACGATATCATTATCTACGTTTGTGCGATCGATTTTAGATCTCCTTACGTACGATAGAGAGAGCTCTTCAAGTTTTCATACAAATTATTTACGATATGCATGCGCTACGATTTCTGTGAACATTTCGTGACTAAACCTACTACTGTCCTGTTTTTTTATCAGCCATCTTTAAAGTTAATTTAGTTTACTTGTATAGCAATACTGCTATTAGCAGTATTGTTTGACGACATAGTGACATGAAGCTATACGTATAGGTACGTATATGTGAGCGACGGTGGCCGTCCAAAAAACATCAACGCGCTCGGTCATTGAAAACGAAATCATTTCACTGTTTCAGAGATGATTTCTGTGTAAGGTTTGATAAAAAAAAAACAGGTTTATTTTTTTACGTCATCCGTTTTTTTCCAACTCAGAGTTTATGATCCTTTTGTCATCGCATCAATATTTTGAAACTTAATAAAAAAAATGTACTTACAGGTCAGTACAGTATCTGTTGACGAACCATTTTGAACAACATTTGTTTGAAAATTCGCATAAAAAACGTTCAACTTTTCATACCAAGTCGTCGATCACATGACTTGGTCATTTTGTACGGGCATCGGAAAAAAAATCGACGAATTGTCAAAAGTAGTATTAATGTTGTTTAGAATAGTTGGTAGAAGACGTCGTTAAATTGTTAAGTAAATGTCTACAGATAGATACACCCTTTATGCAAGATGTATTTTTTGAAACCAATTTATTTTTTAATTTAAACTTTCTTTAAATAAATAAAAATCTAAGGTGCAACTCGACCAGTCTTTATCCGATAGTAAATCTATGGTAGGTAAGGTTAGGTAAAGCTGTCATTCCGTCGGAGCTTTATACCATAGATTAACCGTAGGGCCACGCTTCGATATTAATGGGCCGGCCGCCGCTTCACGCCGGTCTTCGGTGAGGCCGTGGTATCACTCCGGTCGAGCCGGCCCATTCATACCGAAGCGTGGCTCTCCTACGGCAAACGGAGTGTAGCAGCAAACACTCCGTGGCGTGGCGTTAAGGGGCTATACGAATGAAACTAGCGCCGCCAACCTATTAACACTGATTGTGGCGAAAATACGTTTAAGTCAGTGTTTCTATGTAGTAGTTTGAAGTTTCTCATGACGTCACCTCATCACTAGCCACTTTACACGTGCGGTGAGCCGTCAGCCTAACAATTAGTTTTTTTAACTCCATTACACTACGTAAGTAGCAAGCAACATAGTTGCGTACGCGTTTAACTCAGACTGGCTTACACTCGGCACGTTCAGACAGATTTTAACCTTATCGTTGGAGAAATAAGAGTCATGTGTACAGTTTTCTTGGCGGTCTATATCAAGTAAGTACCGTGTGTGAAGATTAATGAGATAACGAGCGGATAGGAGAGGACTTAAAGCGTTTAATTTTGAAGAATATTGAATTTTGTTTTTCTTGTTGCACAGGCTAGGAATGCATTTAAACAACGCACATTAATAAAAAATGCAAGTTATGGAGAAATAATTTTCTAGTTCCAAGGCGAGATCAATGCCAAACATACATTTTTAACTTTATGTTGTTATTTTTACATACATTTTAACAAAGGTACTTGCGTTGAGGTAAATAATACACTTAAAAAATCATACCACCCAGAATATACCACATTATTTACTTATGAATATTTTTTGATACAGCAAAGAATTGCTGTAACAAAATAAAAGTGTTCCTTTTTTATGAGTGGCGACAAACGAGGTAACAGGTGTCCTAAAGTAGAGTAAAGTATCAGCCTATAAACTGTCCCACTGCAGGGCAAAGGCCTCCATCATAGAAATCAAGTCATCGCTACTACGATGGGAATATGCTTAACCGGCACGCTTGCCTAATTCTGATTAGTGATCAAAAACCCGAGCTATGTTCGATAAATCCGAAACAAACTTTGCTCGACCCGGGATTTGAACACAGGACTCCGGGATCACGGAGTACTTAAACCACTAGACGAAGGATTTTACGATAAATTCGATTTCGATGAACACATTAACGCCAATTAATGCGTAAAAACACGCAACCTCATGTCACCGTTAAACATTACCTGGCCTCAGGGCCGACAAATGGCCGGCCATCACCAAGGCGGCCGACGCCATAACGCGTCATAACGCGCCAACTAACACATTTTTACGCTATCTCATTTGCACCACACATTTTTCCTTTTCAAAGTAAATTAAAAGCCGCGGACGAACACCACAACAATTGTATAAATGCATCAGCCACAGTATATATTATCGCAGTGACTTTTTAACTTTCTTTTGTTTACCATGTATAGCTGGCGGCATGATAAAAAAGCGATGACCGTTATTTAAACGCTTGTAAAAAAGAAGACTTTCTATTAAAATTAGTTTCTACGCACTCAAGGTCATAACTACAGTTTCTTGCCGCAGTCTATACCAAGGCAATCAGACTTAGGCGAGCCGTTATATTAGGCCTCTATAAAAAAAGTAAAATACATTAGAATAATCACGCTTCGTCATGAAGGGGCCAGCTCGACTGGAGTCGTACCACGGTCTCAGAAAACCAGCGTGAAACAGCGCTTGAGTTGTGTTTTTACGAGACAGTGAGGGTGCCCAAATGGAGGAGATAGGGATTAGGACGGCAGGATAGGGTAGGGATTAGGCGGTGGCAATCGATTACCATCGGGTGATCCGTCTGCCACCTATAAATCCTATTTTCACACTTGTGATGACGAACCGCTAGGGATCCCCATCGCTAACCTCGTTCTTTGTGTGGGCCGCGATGGTCATTTCACTTCTGAAAACGAACTCTGTACGAAACTAATAATAATTGGTGACCCCTGCCCTTAAACAAAAGCTAGCAGTTCCCCTGATGGTAAGTGATCACCGCCGCCCATGGACAGCAGCTACATCGACAGGAGTACAGATGTGATACCAGCCTATTAGGAAGGTGTATGCTCGTTTCTTAAAGATTTATTTAGGTATATAACTTTTCTTGGACATTTATCTTGAGTTACAAAATATAAAACTTGATATTTTTCTACCTGCCAATTACATTTATGTTCGCTTATAGAATACAAACTTCAATGTTATTTCTAAAAGGTAAGTTACTGGCTAATCTAATGAACATACTGTGTGCTTATTAAACAAGCCCAGGGCCGCACACACGTGCGTCGCTAGTGTGCGCGCGCCCTAATTGCTTTTGTCATTAATAGTCGCGAATGCTTCTTACCCGCCGTATTGTACAATTAGCTATAATGATGTGTAATTAGGCTTCACGTATATCGGTCTTCCCAGGGCTGCCAAAAAGCGTAGTTTTTAATATTAACATTTTTGAGTTAAAAGCTACGATTTTTGACAGCCCTCGTGCTCATTATGAATCAATTTCTCGTATCGGTATTTCCGAACCGATACGCTATTGAAATCTTTAATATTTGTTTGTTGTGAGTCTACTTTCCTAAAAGGTGGGCAACGCATCTGCACTCTTCTCTTCAAAAGAGTAGCTGATGTCTCTGGGGCGGCGGTGATCACTTACCATCAGGTGACGCGTTTGCTGGTTTGCCGCCGTATCTCAAACAAAAATGAGTCGCGAATAGTCGCGAATGCTTCTTACCCGCCGTATTGTATAATTAGGTGTAATGACGTGTAATTGGGCTTCACGAATGTCGGTCTGCCCAGGGCTTGTCCAAAATAGCGTAGTTTTAACACTTTTCAGTTACGTGTTCGTACTGCATCACGTAGCTTTCTGAATACAATCTTGATGATATTTATGATCATACTCGTAATTTATTAAAAATAATGTTTTACTTTAGGTACAGAATTAGGTAGGTAATTTGAAAGATAAAACTAAAACAGTCCCTAACAGGTTTTCAAGTGCAAAGATAATCTAGAACGACCGAAAGCCATTTCACTGTAAGGATAATTCATATTCAATTGGTTAATATTATTAGTAGAGTTGACAACCCTACACGCGCTCGCATTGTGTGAATATACAGGATGTTCGAATCACCAGCTGTCACATTAAAATATACAATTCCCGTATTGTTTTTTGGTACAATTAAGTTGAGCTCATGTCATGATGTTGGTACCTTTTGCGGTACAGTTGGACTCAGTTTCCGCGTAGATTTACGGAGCAACAGGTTGTGCTGGTATAATTGTTTTACGATCGACTGTAATAACCTTGTATAAATGAACTATTAGCGTTTTATTGATATATTTCTTAATCTTAAATGTTGAGCTGACAATGATTAGTGCGGCTTTAAAGTCCAAAATGCATTGACTGGTTGTAGCTTACGTTTATCTTTTGGAGATAAAATTGGTTTACAACGGACAGATGTTGACAAGTCAAATCCAACTTTATAACATTTTCACACAGAGGCTAAAGTAAATGCTTTTCAACAAGTGGGTAAAGAACCTGTTTGTCAACTAATGGTATCAAAAGTATAACAAATGTTCACCTATTGGGAACCATTTTGAAGCTGTATCTATGCATACTTAAGCCAGAAAAAGACATGAAATATTTGAGGAACATAGAATCAAAGGCACATGTACAGAAGATTTGTTTGGCGCTTAGCTGCTTTTGATTTTAGTGGCCTACATCTTAAGATACCTACAATTATTTAGCACACAACCCTAATCCGATCATATTTTCTTGCCTCAAAGCTTTTCCCTTGCTTGTACTATGGAAATTAGAAAATGAGTCGGTATCAGAAAACAAAATAGTTTTTTTCAATAGTTATTGTACACACTGTATAGTAAGACATTGCCCATTAATGGGCAGGTCCTGCGCATGTTTGATTACTCGAACTCTAACTTGTAAATCTATAATAAATGACCAAAAGGTAGAAGTCCCTTGTAAATATATTATCCCACACACAACGCGAGTTCACCAAGAATCGCCGATATAAAACAAACAGCCGCTATAAAGCCGGGGACACAATGCGAGAGAGGAAATATGCAGTGGTAGTATTAGCATATAAAAGGTGGTAGACAAGCAGACGAATCACCTGATACTAAGCTATTACTGCCGCCAATAGACACCCGCAAAAGCAATGATGTCATAAGTGCGCTGTCAAACTTTAAACACCTTTTCACTTCAATCGGACTAACCGGTACCCTCACTCACTCGTACTCGGCGAAATACAGCGTAGGTGCTGATTCACGCTAGTCTTCTGTAAGGCCGTACCTATGTACTTACAGCACGCATCTATATATCGTTAAGACAGTTCGCACTCTCGATTTAGTTGACTCCCACGAGTAATGAGATAGTAACAGCAAAATATATGTTCCATATTGCATTATTGCCGTCAAAGAGGGCTGATTTAACGATTAATATAGTGTGACAAATCTATTTTGGCAGATTACAAAATTTGTAACTGATATTGTCTTTATAAGACACTAGTGGCCCGCCCTCACTAAGCTTCGGTACCGTAATTCAGAAATGAACCAATAGATGGCGCTGTGCTCAATTACAACGCGCAAGCGTTTCGTGTTTTCGGTTTGTCTATAAGCCTTGTCGTTGTCTATAAAAGTTATCTCTTTATAAATAGTATAGAAGATTATCGTATCGGCGACATGAAACAAACATGGATCTCGTCATGACGCCGCGCGTATAATGAGCGATGCGATGGAATATGCAGCGGTGCGCAGCCGTAATGTACCGCGATTAGCCGATAATGTATGCGCCACGTGGTTACAGCCGGAGCGTCGACGGTATCGGTAGCTCAACCCACGCTCGCGACATTGTGTGTTCCCATGGGCGATGTGATACTACGGGCAGCAGGTGGAAAGATTTGGGGTTACAAACTAACACAAACTCATGCAACATCTCATACATTGACCTCACTCCTTACTAAGTATCTAGTTAGATAGATATTATTTATTGCAAACAAATATAATACATGAGTGTAACAACAGAAATAGACAGTACAATAAGACGGTATTATCGCTTGTAGCGAGTTCTTACATACAAAATTTAGGTAGAGAAAAGAAAATACAGCGTGTTGGCAATCGGGTAAAGCAGTTGCTAAATAATTGAGTAGCTTAACCACTTGTGTTACAGATATCAGACTATAGAGGAAACACAAATATAATACTCAAATACGTATATAACACGTAGACATTGAACAAACAAAAGTATTCATCACACGAATGTTTGTCCAGGGTGACAATCAAACCCACATGGCACAACATCGCAAACACATACTGACCAAACACATACAAACATACACAAGTTAGATATAAAACAAAATCGTCTTAATGTGAAATAAGAAGTAAAAAAAGATTATAAAATTTTGTAAACCATACAAGTTAATTATATCCAGTATTCGTTAATGATATCAATTCATACGAGAGGAATCAGTGTCGATGTAATCCAAGGTCAAGGTCCAACACTAGCTAATTACGGTATACGTGGCTAATTATCGCAATGATTGCGGCACAGCGCATAAGCGTAATGCGCGATAATGAGCCGTTTGAGACCCATTACTGCGCGCGCGCATAGTGAGCGATCTATCAACTTGATCGTCTTACGTTTTTTTTGTACACGGTACCATTACAATGGAATAGCTCGGGGTGTTACTTTGGACAGAAAAGTAACAAAACTATGCTTCACATATTCACACACAATACCTACAATATTGAGTCTTTCTTCTACATTTTAAAGAGATAACTAACTAATTAATAATAAACTGTCATAAATTTTGTATACTTAGTTTTATTTGTAAGTCACAATCTAAGGATTGTTTTGGGGAGCCAACATTTTAAAAGTGTTCTGTATCCTTCATTACAATACCTATATTCGTAAATGAATATTATATACACTTTTAAATTTGGCCATTATTACAAAACCATTTCTCATAAGTTGAAATTAGCGGTTAAGATTTGTCCTAGTATGTACCTGGTTTATTTGGCGTTTTCCAAAGTAAAGTTGAAATAACGTGCAATCAAAATTCTATCACATTGAAACATCCGACAAATGCCTTGCGTTCGCGCAAGTGATCGCTAACTGATCCGGTCCTTATATGGTAATAGTACTAGTCAAATACGTTCTTATAAATTAGATGACCTAATAAGGGGTAAGTGGAGTGAGCTTGCGTGAGTTTTTTTGTGTCAATTAAGATCTAATTACATACCTATCCAAGTTACGTACAGACATTTTTGTTATTTTCCTGTATATTTTTTATGTGATAGGTAGCAGTCGAGCAGACGGATCACCTGATGCGAGAAGAGAAAGACGTCCATGCAATCCCGCAACACGTTTCGGAGGCCGAATTGGGGGGAAACGAGGTTAAAGGTTGGCAGCACTTGTGACTCTACTGGTGTTGCAAGTGTCTATGGGCTTACCATCAGCTGATCCGTCTGCTCTTCTGCCACCTATGACATAAAAACTAGTTACTAGTAGCGCTAACTACTCTGAATGGTTAAATACTCTATGAAAAGATAATCGCCAGTAATTTACCAGCTAGAAAAATATAATAACACAATATTAAATATATTTTATTTATTTATTATAAAATTTTAAATGACCTTAGCCTTATTATGGAATAATTGAAATAACTACTAGTTAGTTCATTTAGTCATTTATCGAACTAATATTATAAAAGCGAAAGTTTGTAAGTGCGTATGTTTGTCATTTCCTCAGGCGCAAACGGCGGGACCAAACGTACTCTTGATAAAATAACGCCTTATTCCATCTCATTAAGGTTGTAGTTAAATGTTCGGTCCATATTAATTGAAATTGAGAATAAATTAAAACTAGTTTAGTAATTTAGCACAGGAAAAGAGTAATTCATTACAAAAACTAACGTACAACAAACATTGGATGTTGAAAATTTTTTCCACTATTCTCAGAACGCACCACGCGTGCGTGGGCTGCAATTAATAATACCAGAATGAAAGATTTGTTACCATTTTATAAAAATAAAATAAATAAATTCTCACATCTCATACATTGACCGGACTCCGTACTAAGTAGCTTATGCACTTTTACAGATATCAGACAACAGAGGAAACACAAATAGAATACTTAAATACATATATTACACCCAGACACTGAACAAACTCGATCACACGAATTTGATGTGACACTTCGGACTCGTAAGTTACATTTTGCGTTTCTTCAGAGATCTGTCATCTTAAGTAACATCATTTAAATTAAGTAAAAGATTAGGAAAGTGAGTACCTAATTCTTCAAAACTTTACATCAGGTTGTGCCAAAGTCTTTCGCGTTGCATTATACAAATACTTTACATAAACGGGACTAAACGCGAAGAACATAAGTTCGCTTGTGACCACGGCTGTTGTAACGCAGCCGAAACGTCAAGCAGTAAGTGCTAAAATGTACTTATTTAATTTCGTGGCGTTTAGTCCCGTTTATGTAAAGTATTTGTGCCAAAGTCATCGTCAGCCCCCATAGACATCTGCAACACCTGAGCTGAGGCATCACAAACGTTGCCGGCTCTTAATAAAGAAATTATAGTAGTTTATTATCTCAAGTTACTGGCAACACTCAGTTTCACTTTTACAAGCATTGCCGTATTCATTGCGAAATATTTAACAACTACGCACACATTAATTACACACTTCCCACATAGTCATAATACCTCCTAATTAGTTCACTTCGATTATTACAAGTCATTAGACAGACATATTATAAAAACATAATTTGCAATTTGAATACTATAATCGTGGATTGTTAAATAATTAATTCTTGGCCGAAGGTCGACTATTAAATAAATTACATATTGATTTCATAGTCCGATGTGGATTATAATTTATCGAACATGTTGATACTGGGTAGGGTATATCTGGGTTGCGTAATATTGGAATTCAATTAGCTTAAGGCTTCTTTATAGGCTACTAATCTGTTTTACCCGACTACGGCAAAGCAAAAGGAGGGTTATGACCAAAGATAAGACCGCCTTATTGTATTGTCTATAGCTGTTGTTCCACTCATGTATTCTATTTCTGTGCAATAAAGAATATCTATCTATCTAGAATGTTTAATGTCTACACTAAGCTACTACACAGTTATGACGTATGACGCGCCATACCTCTAATAGAATAGATATTTATTTGGTTTACCCTTTATAAGGCAATGCCAAAATAGTTACCACCTAATTATAAACCTTATCTATCAAAACATAAGACGCGAAAACCAGTAAAATTGTTCGTTGACTTATGCCCCATTTTAAGGGTTATCACAATCACAAAAAAATACAAGAGCTAAAAAACCAATGAGATGAGAGTTTCCGTGACGTGTTACCAAAATAGTCCTGTTTCGGCGAAACTTTTTATCTTCACTGCAAAAATCCTCTGAAACACGCCTCTTTACTTAAATAACGTGACAAGTACCAACACGTTTTTTTTAGACTTGTCAATTTATTCCAGTAAAGTTGCGGCGATGATCTGCGGGACAAGTATTGTTTTTTCTTCAAATCATATGGTTTCATAGTTATAACCACGTAAGGGGCTTCTTTTTCTACTGTAAAATATAAGTAGTTACTTATTTACTTTAGGTCCGTCTATTATGGGAAAATGCGCTTTCATTTATTTCATGTATTAATAGAATAGACGTTGAGTAGTTTTGGCGTGAAGAGTAACAGACAGACAGACAGACAGAGTTACTTTCGCATTTATAATATTAGTATGGATTAATAGAATAGAAAGAACTAAGTCACCACTTAGTTATAATATACCGATTTAGATTTAGACTAAGACCAATGCAATTAAGTGATTGCGCAACTTTATGCAAACTACTTCAAGTCGGTTGCAACTTTACTCTAATTAGTGTGTGTTATCTTTGGCATGTTATTTTGTCTTCGGTAATCTCGATGATTCGCAAAGTATTTATTATACAACTAGTACATTTCCTATGCACTTTTGTTTTCTGATGGAAAATCGGACACGATCGGAGATAGATCGTTTCAATCAAATCTGCTAATTATAGCAAAGGAAATACGAGACCACCACCGCTGACTTTGCTGATTAGGTAAGAGGTAAGTTTTCAAAACCTCACAACATGTTGCAAAAAAATTAAGTACTATGACTACTGAAATAACGGCTTTCTAGTTATTTGACAACAATAAGTATGAATATCAGATTCATTGAAAGGATCATAAATATATTGATAATTTACAAGTATAGAAAATCAGGTCATACATACACACATATAATTTGTAAAATTGTCGTGTCCGTTTCTGCGTATGTTTAACACGCATTTTAATTATGCTTATTAACAATTAAAGGCAATCCGCGAATGTGGGTCAAGTTGGTTAAAAGGAATAAATCAAGTGCTAGCCATGATCTCATGTAGCACGACCACTGTACCAAGACCCTCACCGTAAATCTTACCACCCTCAACTTAGAGTACACAATTGAATGATAAGGTTTCGAATAAAATGGTCATAAGGCCGATAGTGTCATTACATTTTATTTTAAGACCATTAATTTGCTACAAAGTACATAATGATTGATATAACTGTGAGATAAATATCATTATCCTTATAGGTAACGGACAACATGTCTGAGTCTAAGCTGTTACGTGATAAATTGTGTTATTCCTCTATATTCCTATATGACAGTCAAGTAGGCAGTACAAGAGAATAGCTATTTGGAGCATTTGGAAGATGAGGCTAAGTTAGCATCTAAGACGTTGGTTGTCCTTGGCAGAGCAAGGGTACTTTATATCATCCCAAAGGCGCAAGTCCGATCTCAATGAAGTGCTGAGGAGTTAGCACGAACATTATAAAATAATCGTAACGCTAGTGTACAGTCGAGGTCAAAAATATGTTTACACTTTAGGACCTTGTCACAGTACATATGTATAAGAAAACGACTTCCACTTTCTTATAAATATGTATTGTGACAAGGTCCTAAAGTGTTAACATATTTTTGACCTCGACTGTACCTATTGTGTCCAAGTTGTGATTACGCTAGTTCTTTTTTTTTTCTTAACACGAAGTGCCTCACCACCTTTATCGACTTATCGTATCGTATAATTTCCTTCAAAAATGTATTAGATATGTTTTTGATTAATCTGTGGGCCGGCGCTCACGTTATGATACTATCCTTTGTGACGTTTTTTGCTGGAAATATTATTTGTGCTTACATACCTACGGTAAAGGGAGTTCTTAAATTATTCCTTACTAGTCATATTGAAAAAAAAATACAGAAGTGTCTTATCTAAGACTTAATAGGTAAACGACAAGACAGTTGCGCGATGAAATCGACGCCTAACGCCATCTATTGGTTCGGTTTAGGACTAATGTCCCAAAACGAAATGACTGGTCTAGTAGCTTGATATAAACTTGGTTAATCAAATATCTTCACTTTATTTTCAAGAATTTGCTAACTTAATTAATGTCCTGATCGTGACATTACCTCTCTAATAATAAATAAATTGCAATTAACTTTAACACCGACGCGGGAATTAAATATGCATCTGCATAATGTAGACAGCTACACATTTCAGTACTCATTTACAATGATAGTAATTACATAGCTCTATGAATAATTTACAGTCTGTATGCGCAGCTACCGTTTTCTATAGAATGCATCGGGAATTAAGTTAGAGGAAAGGCTCAACATTATAAAAAACAGGTTGAATCAAAAGAAGAACTTCTTGGCTTAAACATCTGCGCCAGTGGTACAATAAAAGCGCCAGTTCTCTGTTTAGAGCAGCTGTGTCAAAGGTTCAAGTCACAATTATGATTGCCAATCTTCGTCTCTCTCACTCTTCTGCTAGACATAGGCCTCCGCTGTTTAAAAGAGCGAAAGTCAGACGTCCACTTGGTTCTTTGTAAATTCTATCATCACAACCGTGAAAAGCCGTTGGTACCTACCTAGAGACTGGATGCGTCAGGCCGAAGACAGGGTGAAATGACGAACATTGGAGGACGCCTATTTGTCCAGCAGTGGACTGAGACAGGCTGATGATAATGATAAACCGTGACATTCCGGTTACATCCAAAGCCATTTGAGACCAGGAGTAGACGTGGCAAGATTTTTCAAGTTGAATGAATTAAAAAGAATGAGTCAATGGAAAGAAATACCCGTCTAGGTAAAGTACCTGCACAAATAAGGATAGTGACTTGATCAATTTTATCCTCGTACATGTAAATCAATATCATACCTTATTATAAATACGTAGATCAATTTTCAAGTAGTACCAAGAAAGCACTGTTAATTAGCATCGTAAATCCACTTAATTATTAAACGAAGGCCGCTGTTTTATTGAAACAATATTTTGCTACCAGGTCGACATTAAAATTTTAATTCCTCACCACCACTCACATATTATGTGTGGTAATTACAACGTAGAGGCTAATTATAGTTTAACATAGAAAACAGTTAAAAAACAGCGCCTAAATAACTCACCTACTTTTTATTAGCCATTCGTAATTGTTACCTTAGGTAGACACGCGACTTATTTCTTTTAAATTAATATTGGTGAAACCTCCTCCATTAGATAAATAATACTTTACAAAACTGGCTGTCGAAATCTTCGACTTTAATGTCAGGAAAAGGTACACAATTCCGTACAGAAAGCGTTTGGAAAAGTGATTTTAACAGCGCTGTTATCAGTAGTTATACTGCTACAGTAAAGTTAAGTATCAGTCTATATACTGTCCCACTGCAGGGCTAACGGAAATCAAGTCATTCCTACTATGATGGGATTACGCTTGTAATGCGGATTGGTCATCACAAACGCGAGCAATGTTTGAAAAATTTGAACCATACTTTTTACTATAGATGTTTTGAATTACGAACTGGCGTCGATGTCGAAAATAAAATGTAACCTTTTATTTTCGACCCTAATCTTTAGTAATTGGTGTTAAATTCTGAAAATGTATGATTTCCTATGGTCGAATGTCTAAATAGACTATCGAGCTATGCGTATTAATCAGTTGACGGACTTTTAAACAAATTTCAATCCCCTTTTTAGCCCCTTAAAGGTTGAATTTTTAGTGCTCACTTTCACTACATACCTAGGTAATCTCTTCACCAAATTTAAGTTTCAAGATTCAGTAATCGCAATTAGTTTGTCCTAATTAAATTATAGTCTTCAATGTATGTTATATTTTCGTAGCTTTCTTCCCAAAGAAAAATTCAAGATAAAGACACTTCGTAATGTGTGTGTACGAATAGTTTCTTCTGTTTCAAAAAATACTTGCCAGAATTTACGTGTCAACAATCAATTTTTAACAAACTGTTCAACAGGGAACTAATCGGGCCATAAAGAAGCCGATAAAATTACAAAAGAAATCTATAAAATGATTAAATTTCTAATCTTACCAATTAACGCCTGGATTTATGGTTTCGCTTATTAACAAGTTATTGTGAGGTTTACTGTGGCGAAGGGTTCTTGTAAAAACTGTTATTACAAAACAAACTAATTAAAGGTCCATGTTTGGTCTCATTCTTTTATAAGTAAAGCAAAAGCACCCCTGTACACTTATGAATTACGTGACACGACAAACAGTAAAGTATCAGCCTGTAAATGTCCCACTGCAGGGCAAAGGCCTCCATCATAGAAATCAAATCGTCGATACTATGATGGGACTAGGCTTAAGCCTAGTCCCACCACGCTTGTCTAATGCGTATTGGTGATCACAAACCCGAGTTATGTTAGAAAAATTTGAAACTTTCTGCTTGAACTAGGAAACCCACGACAAGACAATTATTTCACTTGACACTGGTGAATTTATCCTTACAAATTGTGAAGGTTAGAGTCTGTAAATATATGTCACTTCCTAAGGAAATGGGTTAGTGCCAATAATTGCCATCGGTTAAAAGAAACTTGTTTAGATCTTTGTTAACAAAAGTTACAGCATATTATGAGCACATGCGATAAATGCTGTAGTCTTATGTGTAGTTAAAAGAAGCGTTTTGTAGTTACAACTCTGTTCGCCCACTCGTCTGCCGCCCTACGGGTTTTTTCTACGTTCCTAGTGATGTGATGAGTCGATATCGATACATTATTGCCAGTATATATCAGTAATTTTATTCCCTTCCAGATTCATTAGTGAAGTCTTATCGTGGCCTTTGAATTGATACAAACTCTACCAGTATCTTGTGTCATGTTATAGTGTAGTCAATGCATTAATAATAAAAATCTAAACCGTCTCCATATAAAACCAATAAATTGGACGTAGTTTCTCAAAAAATGTAGATCCATTTTATGAAACTACGTCAAATTGTGTTTCAGTAAACAAGCGCATCCTTCTACATACTTTTTCTAAACTTTATCTGGAAAATTTTGAGTGAAAATAAAAAAAATGAAATCGTTTCGTAAAAAAAAAATCATAAGTTTTGAAATAGTTTTTTCCTATCCTTCAGCATTTAGACAGTCAGTTTTAGAATTGTCGATACCTGTTATTTAATAATCTCAACCCTTTACTTGAACATTACTTACCTGTTGTCTTTTGAACTATTCAAGTGACAAATTAATTGATCAAGTTTTTCATTCTTGGCCCTTAATGTTTTTTAATTGTGTATCTATGTTATCTAGCTAAAAGATATAATGTCAAAAATAAATAAAATTAACGTTGTCTTGAACTTATCGACATTTCAGCATCGCCAAACGTAATTAAGTTATTATTGATCTCGACAAAAACGGTTCGATGCAAGGAGTCCCGAAGCAGTCTCACGATTAAATGCGCTTGCGTCACTTTACGCGGAAAAAACATTTAATGGATCTCTTTATTTGCTCATGTAATTACATTTGTATGCGCTTTGAAATTGATAGGTGGGAGCTAAAAGATCATAAATAATTTATTATAAGTAAGCACTAAATAACGAAATGACTTCTTTACTTCATTTAAAGGTACACGTCAGGTTACCACAATTTGTTAAATTTCCGCAATTGATATTGAACTTAATGTATTTGAGAGGTAGGATGACAATCCAATGAAGAAATTTTATAGTTTTGTATAGGTACTACGATGTATAGCTACTATGGTACGTACTACTTATTTGACGTAGGAACTAATAATAATCTAAAAAAAATATTTAGGGTGCGACTTCAAATTGATGTATTCTTATCTAGGCACTTCTTCGCAATGCAAACAAACATTTACTATCAGTTTATTATTGTCATATTTGCACCGAGTCAATAATCTTGTAAAGAAATTTCCATTTCTTTTTAATGTGAAATAGAGTGAAACGACACCCCATTCGCGGAATACATAAAAAGTACATTGTAGCGATTACATATTTGTTAGGCTCTTTAACTGTGATCAACTATTACACGAATAGGAAAAGAAAAATAATTCACGCCTAATTAGATACTTGAGCGTAATTTTAAAAAGCAAATTTGAAAATTGCATTTGGTAACGCGACAGTGCTGTACTCACACGTCCCCATACAAAACGCCACCAGTACACACCCCAATGCTCATAATTTGCTGACAAGAAAACAAAAAAGAGCGGCAAGCTGGAATAGCAATCCTACAGTATGGGTTCCGCAGGCTATCGTGCGTTAGGTCTCATGACGTCACTGCGTGCAGAACAAATTGCGCGCGGGTGGTGCGGGGTGGCATGAGACGAAGCGGGGGGAACTTTTGTGTCATACGCGGTTTTAATATTGTGTTGATGTGTGCGTGCTTACTAGGTGTTACGTTTATGTTCGCTTTCCCTACAAATAATGCTAGATTGCATACAACATTACCGCTGTCGTTCTGCTTACTAACTATTCTGCATTTTACTAATTTAATTTCCTTTAACGTCCGCTGCTTTGATGAGTTTGAAAGATTTTAAACTTACATTTTGATTATGAACAGAGTGCAATTAATACAATGATATTAGCATACGTATTATCCATTCTTATTTTGTTGGACTGCATTCAAAGAATCATTTTTTAATTTTTGATTATTTTTAAACTTGGCAGACATTATTATCTATGCAGCATTAACTCGTTGTAGAGTATTGTATTGTAATGGTTAGGCACCATCAAAAGTTCTTTTACGTTTTGGAACTTTACTATCATTATGTGGTATTTAGATCATCATCAAGAAAGTAATAAATATTTCGGATTTAAGTGAATAATAATTATATCGATTCAATTAGATATTAACTAGAGACGTCAATTGCTACAAAGCTGTAACCTACGTTTTAGTCCCCTATTACTAATAATGGAATGCATTAATAAACTAGAACTAGACTAGCATTTAATTCTATCTTTATTAGTTCTAAAATTACCCCTTATGCCATGAAACCTTCCTTCATAACAATTAATATATCGCCACAGTCGTGGAAACTACGTTAACTCGAAAAACAACGGATAGAAATGAAAAATAAGGTTGATTTCTTTAATAATGTAAGTAGTATCCTTTACATGTAATTAGGAAATACCGTGTCAGGTTTTTGCAACTGACGTTCTTTTTATCCTCCCACTTCATTTACATTGTTCTAGAATATTCCGTTTGTAGTAAAAGTTTCGTCTAGTTTAAGTTGGGGACGATTCATCTATGCGCTAAAATTTGGGAATTGTAATTCACAATTAGTTCCTACGTAGCCTTTTCTCGAACAGATATAAATCAAATACCGATTGTATTACATGTTAATGTGTTTTGCGGACCAAGTTGTAATCAGAAAAGCTACCAAAATCTCGTGGTAAAACGAGAACGATGACATTAGCTCAACTCGTATTTTAGAGTATTTTTTTACTTTTTAGTTCTATTTTCTGTCGTAAAGATATAGCAGGTTAAATTCAATGCATTCCTGCACTTTAATTTATGTTACAGAAAAATATCCTTTCTAAATTCTGATTTTACTAAACAATCTATCTAAGTATGCGCTCCCGCACAGAAATCGTTCACGCAAATATACCATTATACCTACTGCGTCGCACTTTAAGACATCTCGCTACTTACATTGCAAGCTGTTCTAGGCTAGGGTTCACATGCACGCACAATGCTGTATAAAAAAGATATTTTGACCGTTGTAACGCCGCATCGCAATATCGAAAAGAGTGTTTTATTTTATTTTTCACGATCGTCTGACGTAGAGATAAGTTACCCGCCCCTTCACCACGCAAGACGAAAAGGGAAGTCTTCTCGTCCAGGTGTAATGTGTGTGAGATACGGAAGAAACAAGTCCGCGTGTGACACATCAGGTTACCACAACCTGTCAAATTTCCTCGAAGAAAATTGACAGCTTTGTGTACATTTTGATGTGTGGGTACGTTAATTTCACAGAACTAATTAATAAAGTGGCATAAAAATATGCACACTGCCACAGGGACCTGAAAGTAAAGTAAAGTATCAGACCACTGCAGGGCAAAAAAAGCCTTCATCATAGAATGATCAAGTCATAACCACCACGCTCACTCTAATAGGGATCGGTGTTCACCAACCCGATCTATGTTCGAAAAACTTGAAACATAGGAACTTTTTGCTGGACCCGGGAATCGAACCCAGGAGCCCGATATCACAGACTGGTACTTAAATACTAGAACAAAAGATACCTAAGAACTTTGTTTTAATTTGATTAAGCTTTAAGTTTCAATTATTACTTTTCTTTCTTGTTTTTTCCATTTTATACAATAAGTATATTTCTCTTATGTGCTGACAGCGTTCTTCTATCTCCGCTCCTCGACTCCGCACGTTACGGAACCCTAAAAAAGGAAAAAACGCGCCACCGTTCTAATTAGGTCGTCGAGTGAGAACAGGGCGTTCGTCAGCACAATAATAATTAACACTGCCTGTAATGAAGCATACCATAAAAACTAATTGGAGACCCTACGATCGGGGTAAGCCGACCGACTCGATTCGTCGGTTGACTATCGAATGGTGCTATTCAAATAAGCGTATGTGCGATTCGTGAAATCGAGCGTTCGATTTTGTTTTGTCTTGGGGAATTTTAGGTAGATGTCACGGAGAATTTGATTGTGTTTTTACACACTTTGTAATCGCTACCTTATAATTGGTTAGGTATCAATCTGACAAATCTAGAGATACGCAAGTTTTCTATAATTGAAGGAGTGTTCGTACAATCAAATGAAGATAATAAAAAAATAAACTTTATTGAAAAATCGTCAGAACAGTCAAATACTACAAGTCTACTTATACTAAGGGAGCAATTATTAGTTTGCTGCCTAAATTAGGAGTATCCTGTATCTTAGGCAGAAATTGACTAATAATTGACGTGTTTAGATATAGAAGTGCAAGTGTGTAGATATGATCATGACATTGTAAAAACAGATTTCATACTTGTCTGGGGGTTACCCCGACTTACGCGGTTATCTTACTAACGAGGTATAATATCAACATGCAACGCCGCGTGCGGAAAGCTAGTGAAATACAAATTAGTACCTAAAATGCGTACCATTTTATTTATCTCTAGGTCACAGAGTTAATCGATCATTAGCTACAGCTAGTATAAGTAAATTCTACCTCAGTAATGGCGTATCGTTACCACGTCAATTTTTTAATAAACCAAATAGGCAATTTCTTCCAAAGTTCTAATGGCAATATAATTGGGCGCTTATACCCTTACTTTATAGTTTGTACCACTTTTGTTCCGATAAAGTTAGTTACGTAACGATAAAATTTATGGGGAATATTGTTTACTAATCGTGCAAGGAAAATAGTAATAACGTTCTATACGGAGTATTATTTGAGTTTAAATAAAGGCCAGTGCATCGACTTTTAGGATTGGCCACCTCGAGAGAGTGGGAGAATATCTTGCGGTAGAAAAAGCGTATCTCGGGCCTACAATATACACATAATATAGATGTCTCTAAACAAAATTGATGAAGAGAGTGTTTGAAAGGGATGAGTACAATGATTTGCGCTTCATTGTACGGTCTTTGCGACTGTCAAACAGTACTATGTCCACTTGATTCGTTATTTTATTATAAAAATAGGCTGTGTGTTGATTTGAGAATAGGTAACCCTATTATTTGATCACCTTAAGCTTAATCACCACGCTTGTCTTATGCGGTTAAACTATGTTCGAAAAATTTAAAACATACGTCATTTGATCGACCCAATCAAACACCGTACCCGAAGACCATGCCCGGTACTTAAACCATTAGACAAACGGGGCGTTGTAAAAAATAAAAGCATTATAATAACTAACTGTATGCAAACTGTGTTTCTGGCAAATAAAAAGTTAATTTATTTATTTTATTTATTTAAGTACAAGGGCTGTACAAGTGTACACATATTACATTATAACAGAAACTCACGTAGGTAACTCTCCACGGAACATTACAAAACTCCCCGAACGATACTAACCGCCCATCGCAGCATAATCAATGCCTAATACCGTAAACAGTTGCCAGTATTTTAAATCGAAAAGCCGGCGAGTCTATCAACTAGTTGAAAAGGGAAATCAGTCAATAATGCACTCATTTCCCCTCCTTAATGGGGCCTCTACCCAGACACTATCAAAAACGAGCTTCTGAAGGTGCTGGAGAAACTTATCTCCGGAAGAACTCTAGGCGTGGGCAGCGGAGCTTGGTCGTATTGTTCTTCAAGAAAGGCGAAAAACCTTAATGAAGAACTATCGACCAATTTCACTCTTATGTCACATCTAAAAGTTGTTCTCAAGAGTCATTTCGAATCGCCTTACACGAAGACTTGACGAAGCTTAACCTGCAGAGCAGGCCGGGGTTCCGACGGAGTTATAGCATCATATACCATATTCATACAGTGAGACAGGTTATACAGATGACCAAAGAATACAACCAGCCCCTGTGCATGGCGTTTGTGGACTAAGAAAAAGCTTTGACTCCGTCGAGAACTTCTTGAGGCCTTGCAGAGGTGCAAAGTCGATTGGCGATATATCGAGGTGTTAAGGTGTCTGCACGACGCCGCTAATATGTCCGTAGTAATCCAAAATGGCCAAACCGAGCCTGTCCTGCTGCGACGTGGTGTGAGACAAGGAAATGTTATATCTCCGAAACTCTTCTCCGCTGCGCTGCAGGACATGTTCGAAACGCTTAACTGGAAAGAGCGCGGAATCAATATTAATGGCGATGTCACACCTGCGATTCGCAGACCACATCGTCATCTTGGCAGAAACCTTACATGACCTACAGGAGATGGTGAGCAGCCTGGCTGAATCTTCCAAAACACATCGGTCTTCGGATGAACTTGGATAAAACCAAGGTCATGTTCAACGAGCTCGTTGATCCGGGACTGGTCACAGTTAATGGAGTACCTCTCGAAGTTGTCCAGGAATAAGTCTATCTAGGACAAACGCTCCAATTAGGCAGAAACAACTTCGAGAGAGTAGCTAATAGAAGAATTCAGCTAGGCTGGGCAGCATTTGGTAGGCTTCGTCAAGTCTTCTCATCGCCCATCCCTCAAAGTCTTAAGTCGAAAGTCTTCAACTAGTGCGTCCTCCAGGTCATGACTTTCGATGCCGAAACGTGGACACTCACGGCTGGACTAGTCCACTTGTTTAAAGTCGCTCAAAGAGCTATGAAAAGGGCTATGCTCAGAGTATCTCTGAAGGATCGCATCAGAAATGATGTAATCCGACAGAAAACCAGAGTCCAGAGTCACAGACATAGCCCACCGAATTAGCAAACTGAAGTGGCAATAGGCTGGTCACATTAGCCGCAGAATTGACAACCATTGGAGCCGTAAAGTCCTTGAGTGGAGATCGTGACTCGGTGAGCCAAGTGTTGGACGCCCTGCGACAAGATGGGATGATGACATTGGAAGGCTGGCTGGTGTGGGCTGGATGAGAATGGCCGAAAATCTGGAGCAGTGACGTATATTAGGTGAGACCTATGTCCAGCAGTAGACGAGTGGGGTTGCTGATGATGAATGACATGAATTGTAAAGAAATAAATGGCCGCAAGGTGCACGCCGCCCACTGTTCCGCGCGCATCGAGTGACCACGCGTAACTATTTCAACTTCAAGTTAACAGATTTTGATTAAGTAACAGAATTTATTGGTGTATGATGCCTATCTCTGTTAACTTCAAATTGAATGAGTTAGGCATGGCTGCAACGATAAAAAATTAGGTTTAAACGAATTTGTCATATGAGTTTCTGGCTCATTGATACACTTTTTTTTTAAACTGTCTTTAGTGCCATATAGATCACACTTTTTAAGAGTATTTCGCACTGGTTACGCGTAACTCATCTAATTTAAAATAGCATACTTGTGTGTAACAGGGCAGAGCTAGTATAAGTAAATTCTACCTCAGTAATGGCGTATCGTTACCACGTCAATTTTTTAATAAACCAAATAGGCAATTTCTTCCAAAGTTCTAATGGCAATATAATTGGGCGCTTATACCCTTACTTTATAGTTTGTACCACTTTTGTTCCGATAAAGTTAGTTACGTAACGATAAAATTTATGGGGAATATTGTTTACTAATCGTGCAAGGAAAATAGTAATAACGTTCTATACGAAGTATTATTTGAGTTTAAATAAAGGCCAGTGCATCGACTTTTAGGATTGGCCACCTCGAGAGACTGGGAGAATATCTTGCGGTAAAAAAGGCGTATCTCGGGCCAACAATATACATGCTCCAGTAACAAACGACATCTAAACGAAATTGACGAAGAGAGTGTTTGAAAGGAATGAGTACAATGATTTGCGCTTCATTGTACGGTCTTTGCGACTGACAAACAGTACTATGTCCACTTGATTCGTTATTTTATTATAAAAACTAGCTTTTGCCCGCGACTTCGTTCGCGTGGACTTCAGGTTCGTAGAAACCTCAAAAATTGGGCCTATGTGTTATTCTGATGTATAAGCTATATTGTGGTAAAGTTTCATTCAAATCCATTCAGTAGTTTCTACGTGAAATAGTAACAAACATCCATACATCCATACTTACAAACCTTCGCCTTTATAATAGTAGTAGGATAGGCTGTGTGTTGATTTGAGAATAGGTAACCCTATTATTTGATCACCTTAAGCTTAATCACCACGCTTGTCTTATGCGGTTAAACTATGTTCGAAAAATTTAAAACATACCTACGTCATTTGGTCGACCCAATCAAACACCGTACCCGAAGACCATGCCCGGTACTTAAACCATTAGACAAACGGGGCGTTGTTAAAAAATAAAAGCATTTTAATAACTAACTGTATGCAAACTGTGTTTCTGGCAAATAAAAAGTTAATCTATTTATTTTATTTATTTAAGTACAAGGGTACAAGGTACAAGTGTACACATATTACATTATAACAGAAACTCACGTAGGTAACTCTCCACGGAACATTACAAAACTCCCCGAACGATACTAACCGCCCATCGCAGCATAATCAATGCCTAATACCGTAAACAGTTGCCAGTATTTTAAATCGAAAAGCCGGCGAGTCTATCAACTAGTTGAAAAGGGAAATCAGTCAATAATGCACTCATTTCCCCTCCTTAATGGGGCCTCTACCCAGACACTATCAACAGCCAACGGCGTCGATAATGGAATAACATGGTAAGGGGCACGTACGAATTGGAGTCCCAAGTAGTTTATGGTATCGATGTTTTGATACGAGTAATAGTTAGTAATATTTTCTGTTGCATGTTCGAACATAGAAACCCTAAATAAAGTGTCGAGGACTAAAACCTCGATGTTGAACCTCATTTGACCACTTTCTATGGCTCGAAGAAAACTACATTCTTTTTTTGAATTTCGCGAGTCTTTTGTTTTCATTGTCACTAATTTTCCTTACCTTTGTACGAATATGTAATTTTGAACGTCTTAAATAAATACCAAACTACGTCTATCGAAACCCACATACAGCGTGAATGCGTTTTAAAATGTCTCCGCCAAAAAAAAGAGCGTTATTTGGCATTTTCGCAAATTTAAAACCAATGGGGACTATAGCGTGTGCACGCCACCGCTCCCGATTTCCGGCCACTCTCATCCAGCTCACTCCAGCCAGCCTTCGAATGTCATCATCCCATTTTGTCGCAGGGCGTCCAACACTACGTTTACCGAGTCGCGGTCTCCACTCAAGGACTTTATGTCTCCAACAGTTGTCAGCTGTTGACTGTACCTATTTTATTTTCGACCCTAATGACAGCTCTCTTGGGATCACTTTTCAAAACCTTTCAGTATGGAATTGTGCATCTAGGTATTATGTACATCGATGGTTGCATGATCTTAAAATAAAATTATGCAATTTATTCACGTGCATACCATAACTTTTATCTAATTAATTATTTACAATAACTGTCTCATCTTTTGCGCTATGGGATCTTTCCCACCACCTATACTTTATTATAGGCACAGTGTTAATATAGGCAGAGGGTTGACGTATACAGATACTGTCAAGGATTAATGCTCAGGAAACTATCAGGATAGGGTTTACTATTCATTGTACTAAAGAGGGCTGGTTCTTATTGGTATGTATAGGGAATATCACACAACTAGCCTATACATCTATTTAGTAGCATTTTGTTTACATGATAGGTAGCAGACAAGTAGTGAGTGTAGCGTCGGTATCTGTCGCCCAGTGCGATAGACAATTTTGTCGGTTTTTTTTTTCTCGACCAGGTAAGCCTAGATTTGTCGCCCCCTAAACCTTTTAAGTCTCATTCCACCTATAGAAAGAAAGAAAGAAAATATAATTAAAATGATTGATCCCACTCTTTTTCTTAAACATCCGCAACTCCTAGTGGAGTCACAAATGCGCTGTAAAGCTTTAGGCACTCTCCCCCTCTCTCAAATTGGGTCAGATCATTCACTCATTCGGCAAAACACTGCTTGGTCTTCAAGCCGGTCTTTTGGTATGTATGACGGCGCGTTCTGCCAACCTTAACTTTCCGTTCACTGTGCTTACGAAGCTACAGTACAGCATTGGCCCTACGATTAGTTACTGGCTTTCATTAAACTATTATAGGTTACTTTATTACTCCTCATAATGAAACAATACCATAATGAGGGCTGACTCATAAGATAGATAGATACACTTTATTGCACAAAAACAGGTCTTAAGAACTAGGCATTACAGACATAAGCTGATAGGATGATAAAAAATAATAACATTAAAAGATCGTATCTATGTTTCGAGATAATTATAATGCAATTAGAAGATAATCTATTGTTAATTTTATTCAGTAAGTGTACAATTACTTGTTTCCTATTTGCTTAATATGTTGTTTCTTTGCTAGGTACTCTTTCGTTCTGAAAAAGTATTTATTACTACTTACATACTTACCACGTTGGCTCAGCAGTCCAAGGGTCTTGGTCTCTGACGTCAAAGTTCGCCACTTTGTTCGGTCCTATGCCAATTCCGACCAAGGTAAGGTCCTTGGCGACTTCGTCCCTCCAGTGATATCTCGGACGCCCCACAGGACGGCGTCTCGTTGGTTGTCCTAGTTAAGCTCTCTTGGAACTGTCACTAAATAGATACCTACTCCGAACACAACGAAAAAAACCCTTCAACTTATTTTATGTCAAATCTGTTCTCAACTTATTGTCAAACCAGTCAGTGTTTTTGGTTCAATTCAAAATAAAGATATTTGACAACTTTTAGTAACCTTATATTGTGCAGTTGTTGTCATGTTGCCTGTCTTTACAAAAATGTTTATACATTAGGTTGATTTTCGCATATAAAATAATTAATGTTTGCATGTTAGCTCTATAGTTGTCTGGTTCTTACCATCGTTCACAAATCACCCGAGTCATGCACTTGTCCGCGTGTGAATATCCAACTCATTATACAATTACCTTAAGTGTTCTTTTGCCAACTTTTTGCTGGGTGTTTAAAGGTTTTTTAGGGTTCCGTAGCCAAAATGGCAAAAACGGAACCCTTATAGTTTCGTCATGTCCGTCTGTCCGTCTGTCCGTCTGTCCGTCTGTCCGTCTGTCCGTCTGTCACAGCCGATTTACTCGGAAACTATAAGTACTACAGTGATGAAATTTGATGGGAATATGTGTTGTATGAACCGCTACAAAAATATGACACTAAATAGTAAAAAAAAGAATTGGGGGTGGGGCCCCCCATACATGTAACTGAGGGATGAAATTTTTTTTTTCGATGTACATACCCGTGTGGGGTATCAATGGAAAGGTCTTTTAAAATGATATAAAGTTTTCTAAAAAACATTTTTCTTAAAGTGAACGGTTTTTGAGATATCAGCTCTCAAAGTCGTAAAAAGTATGTCCCCCCCCCCTCTATTTTTATAACTACGGGGTATAAAATTCTAAAAAAAATAGAGGTGATGCATGCTAATTAACTCTTTCAACGATTTTTGGTTTGATCAAAGTATCTCTTATAGTTTTTGAGATAGGTTGATTTAACTGTAATTCCATTCACCAGGTGTATAAATTGACATAATAAGTTTATTATATTTGCTGCTACGGAACCCTTTGTGCGCGAGCCCGACTCGCACTTGGCCGGTTTTTATTATTATACTGATGACCCGCCCTCACTTAGTTACGGGACTAGATTATGTAATTAGTTCTAAGATGAACCAAAAGATGGAGTTGGACTCTAGATCAACATTCGTTTAATGAACACTGATGTTTATTACAGTCTCTGTATTGTCCTGTACCTTCATTCAGATAGGTACCAATAAGTGCTCAAAAGCACCTTATTTGTTTTAGGTTAGGTCGATGAATGTGATTTTTTCTTCTTATTACGTATACATACTTACATAGAGGTATGTTAACTCTAGCTGTTTTCAACTAGACTCAATCTATATGTAGTATATTACGTATCTTTATAAGAAAAGTTTCGTTGTTTCTTTGCTTAGACCGACTTCGGCTGATCTGTTGGCAAATCCTAATATTTTTTTTTACTAAACTATAGACCAAGCTTAAAGCGCAAAAGTCAAGCGTTACCACAATCGCACCTGATGGAATATGACAATGAGGTCTAGGATGACACGCGTTTCTTTTCTTTTTCTTTTTTGGATTTCTTAGTGGCCCACGGAGCTCTAACACCTGTTTATTTATTTGTCCAGTTATTTTTTTAATACCACACGCGCTGTCATATAATTCCGCATTCAAACTAACATTATTACTTACCGAACCCTGAAATAAAGCGTATACTTTGATACATTATAGGGCGTCATTAAAAGCACATAGAAAGAAACGTAAGCCGCAATTAAAGCCGCCATTTGCAATTAAAATAATGGGTGTCACACCTATGAGACAATTAGGTGGAAGGAATAAATTCTATGTTTTGGTGGCGGTCCGTTAATTAGGACTAATCAAAAAAACTTAATTCTTAGTAATGGCGGGTAATAGCGGCCGTAGTTTGACGCGGTCTCCTGATACGATGATAATGAAAGCTAATTATGTGTTTGGGGTTTAGTTCTGCCGTAGTGCTGGGTCGTTAAGCTGTTTGTAGTTTCGTGACGGTGGTAAGCATTATTAAGGTATAAACAGAGTAGGGATGGTAAGATGGGAATTCCGTTACTAATATCACTGACCTTCGTTCTGTCTCAGCTTTATGTCTCGCAAAATTAAAATGTCTTTGATCTTTCATATGTTAGAAGGTCTCAGCCCTACCATATGGATTCCATCAAACGAAGCGTTAAGAAGCATGTCGCGGGCCTATATTGCATAGGATGAATGCCATAAGATGACACTATCTTGTCCGTTGAAATTGTAGGGTGCGTTCTCCTACTGCTCTTGCTATGCTATGGTGAGTATTATACTTTCCCTTAAAGTATAGTATCAGCTTTTATTATGCATACTGTCCCACAGCAGATAGAGGCCTCCATTATAGAAATCAAATCCTCGCTAGTATGATGGGATTAGGCTTAATTGTCACGCTATGCTCCAAAATTCAAAACATACTCTTTACTCAACCCGAGAATCTCACGAAGATCAAGATCACGGCTTCATTAAACCTCTAAGTCTAGACTAACAGGGCATTTCTGTTATTCTTCTGTTCTTAATATATATGAAAAAAAAAAACAAAAACAAGTCCGCCCAGTGACGTCGCATACATTCTAGACAATAAAAGGACAAAGAGTTCCATTTTCAAAATTTCAACTTATTTTTTAATCATCAATTTATAAGTGGCCAGTTCTAAAGATTTTCAGTGTCGCCCTAGTACGAGTAAGTACGAGAGCCGTTTCAACGGAATATAAAATAGTAGTTACGATTCGATTTTTAAAACTTTTACATTCCAAGACAGATCGATAGCGAGCAATGTAAAAATAACCATCACTACCGACTAATCACACCGCGCCTGCTAGGAGTTTGCGTACGCGGCAGAACTCAGCAATTACGGCTAATGATAATAGCCTTTATTACTTATGTCCATTAGAGTGCCCTGGCCACTTGAAGGTCGGATTTTCTATCTGTTGCAGCTGATTTTTGCGGAAGTATGTACCTAGATACTCGTAGCACGTTAAGACTCTCCTTAACAAGATAAAATGTAATGTTAAGAGTGGTTAAGAGTCGTGGCATATTTTGTTTGAACTCCGTCCGTTCGCAATTTTTATCCGTAGGAGACTCATGCTGATGCGCGGATTGGCGATCACAAACACGAGCTATGTTCAAAGAATTCGAAACGTACTTTTGCTCGACCCGAAAATCGACCCCGGGACCCGATTCTTAAACCACTTGACCAACTTGGTGGTGCTTATCGTGAGTTAGACCTAAAAACAAAATCGACAATTCCCAATGAAAATATACGAAACAGTTTAAGTCAATAATTTGAAACGCAAGCCGCCTAGAGTAACGTAACAAATTAGGGAGGGGGAGGGAGGTACCGCCACTCGATGCTATTTACCATACGTGAGCCTACTATTTTTTCAATGGGGTTTTTTACTTTCTTTTTGCGCCATTTTCCATGGCCCCGTCGGGCGACCCGTCGGGTTCTTTTTTTGAAATCAGTAAATTGCATATCTGAAAAACTACTGCAAAGTCGGGGCTGTCGATTGACCTGTACTTACGCTTTGGGCACCTGTTTGTTTTGCCATATCAAAGCGTTTTTGGGACCGGCCCGACGTGGCTTAGGTGCGTTACTGTTGGTCTTCCTGTTTGGCAAAGTTTGTAGGTTACCCCATATGTATGCATGTGTATAACACCCCGTTTGGTCCAAATGAACCATGATTTCACGTTTTGGCTTCACATTAAAGTTTATTCAAACGTTTAGAAAAAGTTCTGTGCATTATCGTAACATCGAAAAACCTTAAATCATCATCAAAAATCATAATTTTTTATACATTCAAGATACTAAATTGTAAAACTTAAAAAGAGTTTCAATTGAATCAACGAGAGCACTCAAAAACTAAATTAAAACAATAAAAATTCTAATTCCAAATTCAATAAATCCGCCACGACATATTCACGCTTTGTGCATAACACAAAAGAGCCTATAATAAATGACCGTGTGCTCTAATTGCATCTTCAATCACAATTTAAATGGAACTCAACAATGGAAATTTAAAAATTCAAATTTGGAACGATTATGATCGAACAATCGAGAGAACGGAGTCGAGTGCCCACGCGCCGCGGCGGGGGCCAATAGAAGCGAGTACCCCACGGGCGGTTTCGTATACTTAGAGCCCTTAGACAACATTATTATGTAGCTGGCACATTAAAAAAATATTGATTTTTAAAATTGGTATTTTGCCATTTTTTAAATCAATATTATTGCAAATGTTTAAACAATTGCAGTTTAGATGAATGCTGACTTGGGCACATCTCAAGACATTTATGGGGATTTAAAGAAATGGGCTACTTTTCTACGTTTGAATCTAGTAGATAAGTAGGTATACTAAACGCAAAAGAGTGTAACTTTTATTAATTATGAATGAATTAAACAAGCCTTTGGTTCGAGTATAACAGTTACTTCCCTTAACTTAACATCATTCGATATTCTGCATGTTCCTCCGTTATGTTTTTACTCACTGCCAAGCGATTTGAAAAATCTAAATGGTGGCGGTAGACGCACGTTCATATCTACAGGGTGTATCTGTGAACATTTACATCCCTTTAACCACGTGATCTATTAACCATTTTGGACAAAATGTGTTCTACGAGTTTTGAAAATTCCTTGATATTTTTTTCGACTCCCCATACAAAATTACCAAGTCATGTGACCGACTTTGTATTGGAAGTTGATTTTTTTATGCGATTTTCCTAAAGTCATAGAACAAAAATTCTTCAGAATGGTTAAGTAGAACACGTGGTTAAAGGGATGTAAATATTCACAGATACACCCTTTAAGCTACCAATGCTTCCATTGCTCCTAATTCAGTTGTTACAAGTACCATGAGGAGAAAACATAATTCCAATCGATAACTAGTTAACAAACGCACTCGAAACACTTATGACATTCATTGATCGCGACTGGGGGTCCATCCCGCAGATGTTAGGGGGCTCGCGTTTAATTTAACATTAAATTCAATAATAACCTCCCGGCATTGCGTAATTTCCTCCCAATTACCTTTTATTTATCGCTCGGTAAATGGATTAGGGCGGACGCTGTTTGGGTCTAGTTTGCTACTTCTGTTTTGATGTGGTTCTATTTTTTTAATGCGTGAGGATGAAGTCAATTCTGCCAACGTCAAGTGGTTAAAGAGACACATACCTGGACTGTACAGTAATGGTGGGTTTCGGACAGGATCTAACTGTGAAAATTTACATCCTTTTAACCACGTCTTCTACAAATAAATCCGACCAACATTTGTCCAATGTTGTGTTTGTTCAGTGTCTGGGTGTAACTATGTATTTATGTTCCTCTGTAGTCTGATATCTGTAACACAAGTGCTTAAACTACTTAGTACGGAGTCAGGTCAATGTATGAGATGTTGTGTAAATGAACAAACACAAGTGTTCGTTACACCTCTGGGGCACAATAATATATTTTTTATTAAGGATCTACACTTGTATGTGGACAACTACGCTAACATACGCTGATGTCAAATAAACTTAAGTATTGAAAAATTAGTAGTCACTCGTTAAATTGAGTCAAAGTCACTGCCAAGACTATTAACGCTATTTAAGACGCAATATGAGCTGTTTACGTAAAAAAATCTCTCAAACAAAAGCAGGGTTAAATTCCCATACAATTTGACATTTTGAATGACATAATGAATGGAAATTGGAGCAGCGCTGTTACGTCGAGTGAGTGAGGGTACCGAAGGCCCAATTGGGGGAACGGGTTTAAAGGTTAGCAGCGCACTTGTGACTCTATGTGTTCCCCAAGTGTAGCCGCATAAGAGTTCCAAGTATTTTTCTTTCCGAGACAAATTTTCCATCATACCTAATCAATAATCGTGTTTACTTACTGTATTAACATTTGGATATAATAATATTTTATTTATATACCTAAGTACTTATAGTCTTCGCAGAGCATGTTATAATTAACATTGGAAACTGTTTTTGGCTAAGTTAAACTATTCTTATGGAATATAAAAAGCTGTATGTTTTCTTAAAATTAATAAAAAATAAAATAAAAAAATAATCTATTTTAGTAGGTCCTAACTCCGGATATGATTGAGCGTCCCCTCCTTCCTTCGTTCAATTAATTTTTGTCATCCATTTGCAATGCGTATGCTACAATGTAATCCGTTTTTGTTTGAGATATGTTTTTTTTTTATCATACTGCTAGACTCAAACTTTTTTTATTATTTAATTTAATTACACCGGCTCTTAAACCTAATTACGTAACTAAACACAGAACAAAAAAGAAAATAAGTAAAAATTAAAATTATTACAAAACGAAAATAGATATGTATATTTAACAGACATGCACGCGGAGGCCTCCTCACAGAAGGACTGGCACATGGACACTAAACTGTGCCACGGATCCGTAAAATGTTTTATAAATAAATAATTGATATTTGGCTACGGCGGCCAATCTTAACAATCAGCCACGCAGAATATTATTATAGTGCTAAAGTGTGTACGCAAACACTGGTGCACTCTCTATTCCCTTACTTTCTTAATGTGATGGCACACCAGTGTGACACGACCGTAGAGAGATCGGGCGTAGGACCAACATCTTAACGTCATTTCCCAAGCACGGGGGGTACAAGACCGCCAACTTCCAGACTTCGGGCTGACACTGAGAATTTCTGAACAGAGAAACTCAGGTACAAATGTTGACCCGACCCGGAGATCGAACCCCCCCCCCTCCAAGCACAGCCATCGCTTTAAAGTGCGACTTACTACCCACTGCGCCACCAGGCAGTCAACTTACTAGTTAAGTCACAGATTATATAATTAAGTGAATAGTTTAATACATTTTGGCCACGTTTGTTGCCAAAAGCGATCGGTCGGTTATGCACTATTTCATAATAAGGGCGTCAAACAATTTAAGGAAAGTCCGCTTTCTAAAGTGATCTGACCGGGGATTTATCCCTAGACCTTCGACGCTTGGGCAGAATATCTGAACCACTGTGTCATTGAGGTAGTCGGTTTTATAAACGAAAAGATAGATGAATATAAAATAATCGCATGATTATATGCATAAACATATCTGGCTTCCAGTGTTGAGACCGCCTAAATTATACGCTGTTACATTATAGAGAAATAATAAATTATAGCATCTATCTATCAATATATTTAGGGAAGACGCTATCTAAAATCTGCCTAATTGTCAGACGTGAGCGTTTTGAAAAATATCGCCGAGCTATCGCGCTATATATTTTATGCAATAACTCGTTTCTATAAAGGAAAATATTACATAGGAAATTAAATAGGATTCATCGATAAAAATTGCATGTGCAAAAATAAACCTTAACACAGTTATTATAAAACGTGGTCTAAAATTTGTCTTGGTTTAAAACTGATGCTGTCCTTTCATCTATCACATTTATAACAGTGACACCATCATTTTTAAACCATGACTAACTTTAGTGTCCGTTTTATAATTGGAGGATTAATAATTTGCACATGTAACACTTACCTACTCACGTTAATCCAAATTTGAGTCAAGTTATAAATCCTACATTCCAATTGAATTCAATAATTACAATTCAGATGATTCATAAAAAGCAATCGAGAACGCGTAAGGATTAAAAAAAGTCATTAATTTTACACGAAAAAATTAATGATCTCAATTATGCGTGGCGGACGAAGAACGAGCGATATCTGCCCTTATGAATACCGTACACATGTAGAGATCGGGAGCTCGCGACACCACTGTGCGCCTGCATAAAACATCGCCGCGCGCTGTTACTGTACGTTGGACTTTAATTATATATCTGCTACAATTTCGCCTTTTTTCGAGTATTTTTCACATTTCCTCTCCCCACGAACCCCCTACCCCCACTGCCGAACGGCCGCAGAAAAAAAACGTCATGCGTGTGTGTATTGGAACACTCCTGTGTATTGTTGTGACTACGATTACGGTCAACGCGCGGACTGCCGGACTCCCGCGCCCCTGCAAGGAGTTCCGCACTCGTCACCGACCAGACAGATTCGCGGCAAGACGCCCTGCGGGACCCGCGCGCCAAAAAGACGCCATAAAATAATGAGCGCCAACGGGAAAAATGTTCTAATGAAAACACAGTTTTAATGCAATTAAGCTTGTAGAATACGACGGGGAGTGCTCGATAAGCCGTGCTCAACTTTTCCTGTAACAGGCTGTTATTTCACGATTTAAAATCGGTTCTCAACCCGTTAATGACGCGAGTACAAGTGCAGATCGGCGGCTCCGTTCGGCCGCGGACCAATCTATTTAATAACCCCCGCCGGTGACACCCCACCCGGCGGCCATCGCCAATTTTCACCCCCTCAGCGCCCCGCTCGGGCCCCCTAGCACCCGCCCTGAAAAAAATCCGGAGCGTTTTAAAATTAATGAGTAAAAATCTACACACACAGATGTACGGACAATGGATCGCGCGTGTGCGGGGCCGGACGGTAATGACCACACTTCTGCCGCCAAATAATGACGTGACGGTGTCCACGTGTTCCGATCGCGGAGACTCGCGAGCCTTTTCCATTAGAGGCAAACTATCCGAGAAAAAAATCGAGCTCAAATTGAAAATTCGTTCGCTCACGCTAATTCTGAGCGAGCGCGCGAAGCGGGCGCAGTTAGATAACATTTGTAGAGCGGGCGAGGGGTGTCGCCCCTACGCAATGCCGTTTTTATTTTGGCCGGCCCTTGCCCCCTTACCCCCTTCGTTCGTCCAACTTCATCTGAATAATTACTGATTTTTTTCCGTGTACCGCTGATTATTCCGAATGTTACTTGTTGATTATGTTTTTTTTTTTCATTTCGTTCATTAGCCGAGCCGATGTGAGCGTGGCTAAATGTGACTATATTTCAACGGAATACAAATTTTAAAATTTCAACTTTGTCTAAAACTCGTATAATTTAAAAAGGTCCACAAAAACTGTTGGCTTTAATACATTGAATACATTTATAGAGCAACACTTCCTTGTGCGATCATTTCCTCATTTTCAAAAATATTATATTAAGGATAAGATTGCTTAACAATCTTAGTGCGAAAACCCCCTCAAGATTAAACCTAAACGTCACTAATTTATAATAATCTTATTAGTATCAGGTATCTGGGTCTTTCCCAACAGGCAAAAGATAATAGTTTCATAAATAAGTATGACCAATACTATTACCCACCAATTGTAATGACGTAAATGTACTATCCTGTATCTATAGTCACGTTTTGAAATTGTAACGCAATAAAAAACCATCCAAGTTTATTTGTTAGCAAAATGCAAACGCACAACCCTAATTCTTTACGCGTAGTTTGAAGGTAGGTCAGTATAAACGGCGGTGCGTAGCTTTATAGATTTCAATACGTTGGATTTTCATTATCAATTAATATTTACGCAAAATAGTTTAAGGGATGTTTAGTTGACAACTCTTTGCGATAAATAACTGGCCCCATGGCTAATTTGATTGTGACCCTACCTTATACGACAAAGGTTGTGAGTTCGATCTCCACCCTGGTCAAACTTTTGTTAAAGCTTTACATGTAGATAGATAGTTACTCTTTATTGCACAAAAAATTACGGAACTTAATGCCAATATGCATGTAGTTTTTGATATGAAGTAAAAATTTGATATACCTACTTACCTAAGACTACAAATGAAATGCGTCTAAAATTACTTCTAATAAGCCTATGAACATAACCTGTTTGTATCCAGTGATAGTTGCATGTAAAGGAAAATTATTTTAAACCCTGTACAAGCTATACTTATAGCCTAATAAGGTAGGACTAGGCGATTAACGTATCGTGAAATTGCGGTTAAAAGGTTTTCCCATACTTTGATCATCTGTACCTAATAAATGTTAATGATATTGTAAAATGTTTGAAGTAATGACTCTCATCTATAGGTACTGATATTTTAAAAAGAAAGAATTTGTATTTTTATCTCTATGTACGGTGGCCAGCACATCAAGTTACTACAATCTGTCAAATTTTCTCAGTTGATATTGAACCAAACACGTTTGACATAAAAGTGAAGTTCGATTGAAGAAATTTGACAGATTGTAGTAACTTGATCTGCAGGCCACCGTACATACAAAACAAAATGACCAAGTCACGTCGACGGACGACGGACTATGAAAATTTGAATTATTTTGTGTCGCTTCTTTACTTGAAAAACATGATAAGTCTATAAGAATTTCGTTTGGACTTCTCACGTTATTCTAGTAAAGAGGCGATGTTTGTAATTAATAAACTCAAAAAAATCATATTTTAATTAAAATGGAGTTCACTACACAAAGTGTTTTATTATAATCTGTAAGATTTGAACCCACAACTTCTGGATTTTAAAAACACTCCATTGAAATGAAATAAGCCTTTATTCTCTGACCATTACACTTTAAATTTAAGCACTAACTAATTACATATAAATTTGTGCTTCTAGGTTTTAAATAAAGTAAATTAAGTTAATAAAAAACACTGATTTAGCAACCACTTTGTTGGTCAGGTTGTCCTTCGACAAAGGCCTCTCAAAACACTCCATTACACCATAGAAAATAAACTACAAAGCTAACTTTTACTATTTCTCCGTAGTAACCGGTGACAGATGCTACGAAATTTCGTAGCAGTGAGTAACGCATCATTTTAAAACATCACTTCATTTGTACTACGAGTCAGCGACGGCGTGAAACCGCGGATCATCGGGACCATTGGAGTTTTATTTATATTGAAAGCGAAGATATTTTGGCTCGCTGAGCCTTTGGATTGGTGTTATACATGGTGTAGGTATCTCGACGGGTCCCAAGAACAAAATTGAACAAAATCGCTATGTTTTTACTTAGCAGATACGGTTTTGTTCTTTGATCTGTGAACATTTGCATCTCTTTAACCAAGTTCCACTAATCAATCTAAACAACATTGGTTCAATGACTATTGGAAGTTTGCATAAAATTAATTGAACTTTACATGGCGGGAAAAAAAATTTTAAACATTTTCCGAAAGTCGTAAAATAAATGTTGTTCAGAATGGTTGGTAGAAAGAAGACTGGTTAAAAGAATATAAATGTCCATACCCTGTATATTCCGATGGTTCAGTGACTCTTCAGTACTTCATATAACGATACATAGTTGTTACAAACTATCCTTTTATTTTAGACCTTGAATACAAAATTGCAATAAGAACCTAAGACCGTTGAGTAATGGTAGGTAGTTAAATACGCCCTGGGATCTATCATTATCAGAAACAAGACATGACGCTAAGAAAAGAACAGAAGAAAAGAAGAACTCTTAAGAACTAAAAACAAAGAAGATAATGAACTCTTGTTTTTCAGGCCTATGTCTGTTTGGGTCACTAAATCAACAGAATGGATAAGCCCGTATTAATATGCATAATATTGAAAGCTTAAAATATCATTGATTCCAAATAACACACGTCGGCTGTTAAAAATTCAACCAATAGCGATCTAGAATTAGTGTTAAAACGAGGAAAACAATCGGTCAGATGTAGCGGGTGCATAATTAAAAACCGCTGCGAACCTTTAGTTTAGTCCATTGTGTCCGGAAATCGCGGTGTGATTAGCTGCCAATCGACCGCTCGGCACTAGTTTAGTGTCGCCTGTCGTTTTTTGTGTTGCTTGACCCTAAGGTCTCTATCTAGGGGAGGTTTATATTTATTATCTTCTCAAAAAGACCAAATTTTTTTATAACAACAATTCTGGTTCTAAAAATATATTTACAACCAAAACTCATAGCTAAAAGAAATTTCAAGTATCATGCCTTAAACTGAGTTATTAAACTGCAATTTCTTTAATAATTATTTTTCAGCTACTATCCTCATAACTGTCAATATACTCATTTAACGCTTATCTTATTATTAATTAAAAAAAAATATTTAAAAATCTGATTTTTCTAATATCTACATATTCATTATGACCTAAAATTATGATTATGAAAATATCATCATTAACTTTTCCATCCCATAAATTTTCGGTGAAACTGATAAAAGATTAGCTTATCTAATGCGTAACCCATTTACATAAGTATGTCGGAATGTTGTCACTTGTCATGTCATTTTAAACTCGCATAGTTGTCCACGTCCCTGAAATTGCTAGCAAAGTTATAAAACCCAAGAACTCCGATAGTCAGACCCGATAGTCTACATTTCCCGCGCGAGAGCAAAAAGTTTTGAAAGCAAACTCTTATCCGGTTATTGACATGTCAGCTGGCGATTGCGCCAGTTGCTATGCCCTTTTAAATCAATAGTTGTTTACAATTCTATAATTGCCGCCAAAGTTTATTATGTTAAGTAAGTCAACCTTCCCGTTCATACTTTCCGCGCGAAAGCAAAAAGATGGCAATACGCTCATTTTCTCATTTCGACTTAACCTTTTATATCCTACAACCCTCAAATGCACAGTTAACTACCAGCCGCTAAGGACCCAACCCCCGCGCGCTCTCGCGCGCGCGAATCCAAAAAGTCACGAAAACAATTTATAGGTAGTCGCTTAACCGAATACTGTGAGCAATACGCTCATTTCGGCATCAACTTTCATATCCTTCAACCCTCAAATGCACAGTTAACTCATACCTTAAGACCTTAAGAACTCAACCCCCGCACGCTATAGTCTATTTCAATTATGATGTCCCTTTGGAAAGATGTCAAAAGTTCAGTACTAAGGAAGTACTCTTAGAAATCGATATTCAGCGGCATCGATTATCGATTTGTGACCAATTTTAATCAAAGTAACTTTCAACAACTAAGGTTTTTTAGAGATTGTCGAAAGAACACTTTTAGACTTTATTTGGCATTACAAACAAAACAATTAACGACACTCAATAACAAAACAACAAACTAACTTAAGAAAAACACGTACGTCTTATTGTATAATCCGCGGCATCTAACAATAGCGATGACCATTAGTTTGCGCACTTGTAGAACAGATGAATTTCTACTAAAATTGGTTTCTGCGCACTCAAGGTCATCGCTATTGTTTCATGCTGCAGACTTAGTCGTAGGCTTTTCTGCACTCTCCTCGTAGTGATTGAAGTGACACTTAAAATGGCAGATGATGATTAATGAACACGATTTTTTTAAATCGGCAAATATAGAATTTTGTATCTCTGGAACATGCCGAATACTTGAGGTGCGTCACTATGTTCAAAAGTCAATCACAAACCATAGTACGTAACCGCAATCGCGCAAAAATAACTATTGTTTTATTTTGAAGTTTACATTATTTTGAGCATTATATTCAAAAACAATATGTTAATTTTGCTTGTGAATCAATTGTAGGATGTTTTTGGATTATTGTATAATTTTCAAATGACGATTAACAACCAAATACAAAAAGGGACTTCATAATTGAATGTATTGAAACAGACTATAATTGTAGGGTATTTTTGTATAATTGTATATTTTCCTAATGACGATTTACTACCAAGTACAAAAAGATATAATATTTGATTTGATCTATAGATCTCGCGCGTTACGTACACGTAACATGCAGAGTTACGTTCTTCGAAATGTCCAGAGGGACATCATAATTGAAACAGACTATAATCATTTCCGCGCGAAAGCGAAAAGTTTCTAAAGCAATGTAGGTATAGGTAGTCGCTTAACCGAATACTGTGAGTAATGCCTTCATTTTGGCATGGCCTTTCATATCCCTCAACCCTCAAATGCACAGTTAACTCATACCTTAAGACCTTAAGAACTCAACCCCCGCACGCTATAGTCTATTTCAATTATGATGTCCCTTTGGAAAGATGTCAAAAGTTCAGTACTAAGGAAGTACTCTTAGAAATCGATATTCAGCGGCATCGATTATCGATTTGTAACCAATTTTAATCAAAGTAACTTTCAACAACTAAGGTTTTTTAGAGATTGTCGAAAGAACACTTTTAGACTTTATTTGGCATTACAAACAAAACAATTAACGACACTCAATAACAAAACAACAAACTAACTTAAGAAAAACACGTACGTCTTATTGTATAATCCGCGGCATCTAACAATAGCGATGACCATTAGTTTGCGCACTTGTAGAACAGATGAATTTCTACTAAAATTGGTTTCTGCGCACTCAAGGTCATCGCTATTGTTTCATGCTGCAGACTTAGTCGTAGGCTTTTCTGCACTCTCCTCGTAGTGATTGAAGTGACACTTAAAATGGCAGATGATGATTAATGAACACGATTTTTTTAAATCGGCAAATATAGAATTTTGTATCTCTGGAACATGCCGAATACTTGAGGTGCGTCACTATGTTCAAAAGTCAATCACAAACCATAGTACGTAACCGCAATCGCGCAAAAATAACTATTGTTTTATTTTGAAGTTTACATTATTTTGAGCATTATATTCAAAAACAATATGTTAATTTTGCTTGTGAATCAATTGTAGGATGTTTTTGGATTATTGTATAATTTTCAAATGACGATTAACAACCAAATACAAAAAGGGACTTCATAATTGAATGTATTGAAACAGACTATAATTGTAGGGTATTTTTGTATAATTGTATATTTTCCTAATGACGATTTACTACCAAGTACAAAAAGATATAATATTTGATTTGATCTATAGATCTCGCGCGTTACGTACACGTAACATGCAGAGTTACGTTCTTCGAAATGTCCAGAGGGACATCATAATTGAAACAGACTATAATCATTTCCGCGCGAAAGCGAAAAGTTTCTAAAGCAATGTAGGTATAGGTAGTCGCTTAACCGAATACTGTGAGCAATGCGCTCATTGCGGCATCACCTTTCATACCCTCGACCCTCAAAAGCACAGTTAACTATAACATGTAAAAAGTTGCTCACATAAATGTAAGTTAATTTAATTTACCTACATCTAAAAGTATTACACTATAACACAGCTTCCCTAATTTTAAATCATATATTATATATTATGTACTTTATGACCGTCAATGTTGAGTTTACAATAAGTATAAAAGTACAATAAGTATACCTAAACATAATATGTTACAATGTACAATACAATAAATGGTACAAATTGTGTACCATTGTAAACTAGTTTGTGGTTTCAATAAATGAAAAAAAAAACATTTAGACGTTAAGAACTCAACCCCCGCGCGCTGACTCTTTCCGCGCGAAAGCAAAAAGTTTCGGAAGCATCTCTTAGTCGGCTAATCGCATGTAGAGCGCCCCGACCGCTAGCTTGGTGTTTTAATATCGTTGCTACTTTACGCTGTCTTTTTAAAATTTTTGGGTTAATTCTTTTTGGATACTGAACGGTATTATTTTATCCTGAATGTCTTAATCTAAATAAATATCTACTGAATAAATAATTTCAATATTCTTGCGTTGAAATTTTCGCCGACTTTTATTGGAATATTTACAACAAATATAACTCGTATCACTGTCATTGTATCTCATAATTTAGCAAAGCTACTGAAATAATAATAAATTATAATAAAATTGCAACAATGAGCAAAATTGTATGTAATAATACTAATTATTTAGTACTTAATATCTTCAGACAAAATTACCTCGAAAGTATTCTAAAAGTGCCTAATCAACTTATTTGCTTGTAAAAAAAAATATTGTCATAATTATCTGCTTCCTCTATTTAGCATTTTCAAATGTGTTCAAGTACAAAACGTTAATTCACTGTAAATTGAATTTAATCAAACTAGGTTCTCCTTTACTAGCGTCAACTTTCCTTGAAACATAAACATAGCAAACTTATCGGAAAAACATCCCCGAGCGACGGCAATTAATTAGCACCTAATTACTAGCGCAAATGAAAACAGGCGAAAACTTTAATTATGCTTATTCGACAAGTGACAAGTCGGGCCGATGGCGATCGCTTTAGCAAGGATTTCGGAGGGGCCGCCCACCGCCCGGCGGGGCCGCATTTTTTCCAGCCACCACCAAAGGGGTTGATTTTTTAAACTGATGACGCGCTTTCATTCCGCGCTGTGCAACTTCGCCGCGCGGCTGTGTGCCCGGCCCACGTAGATAAATAAAAAAACGAAAAAAAAAAAAACAAAAAAAAATATAACGCTTTGTCGATAGTGTGCGTCCGTTTTGGCGGCAATATCTACTCTGTGCACGGCTCAGTTCTGAACTCGGGGGAAACTTCGCGACGTGTTAGATTGTTCGTGTAAATATCGCTTAGTCGACCAGTGATAAACATTTTTATGGCTCACTAAAAAGTTTTGACAAAGTTTTGTCGAGTTTCCGCGGGCCGCGAGAGACTACGGACATTCGAATTTTATGTCGGCGCGATGAACAAGTAAAGTGACTTTAGTGTTGAACAAGTGTAAATATTTTAAAAGAAGTGAAGAGAATGACATTGTCCTTTGTAAGTACCTACCGATATTTTAAATCTACTATTTAGCAATTTAGATCTTAAATAATTACGTAATTATCCAAAGACAACTTTTTTCACTTTTCCAATTTTTAAGTTCATTTACTAATAAATGGTATTAAGATAAGTTGCCAAAAATGGGAAAAAATTGTTTGTGTTCCTTGTTTCAAGATCTTAAGTTCGACCGCCGGCAAGTGTTTAATAATAATGTATTCGGGTTCGCTTTTTGAAATATTTGATAAAAAGATAAAACTTATATCCGATTATTTTCACATGTAATTAAGATTTTTAATATTCTAATTGGATTTAAGTGCAAATTTAAAAAACTAATTTCACTTTATCTGTACCTATCTATACCTACTTAAAAGCACTATGTGTCTTTATTAAATTCGAAAAAGTTAATGCAAATACACTTAAAAAGACAAAAGATAAATAACTCTTTATTAATGTAGAGCTAATTTATTTATTTCGTAAATCTCATTCAATCATTTTAATTATTATCATTAATAAGTTACAAATTAACTAAATGCAAGTAACCTACTTTTATTAATTACTATTAATTTAGATTAAATAAAGCGCACGCTATTGTAAAAATCAGCTATCTATTTTATCATTATTTCACAACAATTAAATTTAATACTACTCTCCATCGTCTAACCGAATACGACTAGCGCCATCTATAATTTCATTGCGGAACTAAAGTCAATTCTAAGTCAAGCTTTTACTCAACTGAGCGTTTGAAATTACATTGGTTTCTATTATTAGCTAATTATGTTTATTAGATGTTTTAAATAACTTTATTAATTAAAGGATACATTTTACTAATAATTATCATTATTATGAAATTTTGCTTAAAGGTTTATAATTTTAATTACTGCTTATTTATAAATTTTATAATAACACATTAATTAATATAATATCAATAAAATTAAGTAGCAATTTAAGTATGTACCTACCTCATTAACATTTTAAGATTGAAACTTATTCCAATGTAACAATTTTAGTTATTAAGTTGGAACTAGATTTAGAATTTAAAATGACCTATGTCTATTCAATGTTATGGTAAGACTACTACACTCCGCTTCCCGATAAATATTTAATATTACCTATTTTAATTTTATTCTTGCCATGTCGTTGGTACCTATATGACCGAGGTATTGTTTTACAATGTGTTATAATGGTTATACATTAGGTTAATTATTTCTAAACTACAACAAATTTATTATATTCCCGCAACATGAATCCCCGGTCCCGTCTATCTGCTACTTTATGTGAACGCTACAGAATCTAGGTCTTTTTTGCATAAACACCAATCGGTATAAAAGCTAATGCTGATCACTAGTGCTGACAAAAATCTCGCGACAACAATGCAAGATCATGGTTTATACAAGAAATGCTGGACCTATTTCTGAAATCATAATTTCATATACCTACTAGTATCTAAGTTAAAATCATCTTTTACGAAAGACCGTTCGCGGGAGAGGAGATGCAAATATTAGGAAAACAGACCCCAAAAGTACCAGCTTTGGACATCTTTTTCAGCTCATATAATAGATGAGAGGTGTTTACCTATATAGTTCGAACAATACCGGTAATAAGCACTTTAATGTGTTTACTGCTTAGATTAAAATATTAATATTTGAAAGTTTTTATAAATATAACTACATTTATATATAAATACAAGAATTTATTTAAACCGGCTAGTTTATTTATTTGGTAACTGCAAGACCGGCAAAGTGTCTCCTGGTCTTGCAATTATACAACACTAATCCCAAATAAGGTCAGATCTAATAATGGATCAAATGCGCAGGCGTTTGTATCACTTAAGTAATTAATGGCCAATCTCATTAATTGAAATTATAAACAGAATTAAGATTTATATCTTAATCTTAAGTTTTACCCTTACCTACTGAAATCTTAAGTCAAAGGGGTTGCATTAAAATTACGTACACTTACTGTCCACTGCAGGGCAAAGGCTGCCATCATAGAAACTTAAAAGTGTAAAAAAAATATTACGTAATTTTCTATACTTGCAAATACTATGTTGCGTTTAATTTAAGAGGCAATCGAGGCAAAAAATAACATAGAACAAGGAATAGTAACAACTAATAGACACGTTTTTCATATCATTATATTTACAATAAAAATCATTATTTTCATCAGCATTGTTTAATTCTCAGTTACGATCAATCTCATCGCTTGGGGTAAGCTTAAGCAATTAAAAAAACATCACCCTACTACCTAATACCTATTATAAACGCGACAATTTGTGAGGATGTATGATAGATAATGTCTGTTGCTTCACGTGAAAACTACTGAATTGTTTTTCATCACGCGCGTGAAACCTTTAAAATTATTATAAGTACCTTACAGGAAAAAAAACTAAAATATAAATTTTATTATTGCAGTTTAACTCAAAATAATTTGCCTATCCCCTCATTATATTACTTAAACAATTCAAAATAACAATGTGTGCGCCAATTTATGATTTCAAAGTTCACTTCAATCGCGTGTACTTACGTCAACAAGGTGGTATAAAACTATAAACAAGTATACCTACGTTAATATAGCAAATTTTATAGCGATATTCAGTCTGTCACCGCGACACAGCTTATAAAATCATTTAATCAAGCAGTGAAGTAACAGAGAATAAATTTGACCAAAGAAAGGCATTACAAGCATAGAAAGATGTTCAATAAACTGATGATCAACCTTCAGAAATGAAAAGGCACCGAAAGAAGAACATGAATAGACACCATAATTTATATAGACATTTGACTAGAAGGCCTCAAGTCAGGCTTGAAGGTTTTTTGATGATTATTATGAATAGGTAGACTATTTGATTTGATTTGATAGAAATTGCTTTTAGCGATAAAACTGCCGAAATTGTACAAGTACCTGTAATGCCTAATTCTTGACAAAACTTCTTGCTTTTTATCTCATCAATTTAAACATCAATAAGTGAACATGTCTTTCTTGTTTTAAATTTCATCATCATCGTAACATCAATAAAGGCATACGAGTAATTATGTCTTTCTTGTCTTAAATTTGCAATGTAATGAATTTAAAATTAGGATGCCAACATTGTTCACTGCCTTCATATTTACTATAACCCTACCCAGCCCACGTCTCTTAGCATAATGCAACTGAGCTTAATTATAACAAATTAACGCTCAAGGAATTTCCTTCCAGTAAATATGTTTAATACGGTAATTAAAACGAAGTAATCTGACCTTGCGCTATGCAGGTTATATGCTTATTAAAATAATTACTTTATTTCCAATTCAGAAGTACAAATGAGGAATTGATTAAACGCCATAAAGCGATTTTGACCACCTTCCTGATTATGTTTTTTGTCATTGTTTCGTGATTTTTGTGTCACTACAAAACTGTTTGGCGTGTTTATATGTAAATTTGGCGGCAATTAAACGTTTGAAATGGCAACAGATTATATTATGCATTTTTAATTTTATAGCTTTTTTTTTCAAATCGATGCATTTGCAAACTTGAGGTAAAGATATAATTTTTTTCGTATTCTGTTCAAAATAGTTTAATATTGTTGAAAAAATGTATTTGAAATTTAATATGTAAATAGTTATAGCTTAGAGATGGAATCCTGGATGGAAGCAAAAACCCTCCAAACGTCGGAAGACTTATTTTAACTGTTGGTATTCCGCTTGCTGGTTTGCCATCTCTAGTTTGAAAATAATGAATCAATAGAAACACAAAAAAAAGTATAAGTAATAAATATTATTCATAGTTATGTGTAATCAAGCTGATTAAAATCCTAATAAGTACGAGAATAGTATTTAATCAATCTATTTAATCTTCCCCAAATGGCTCAGCAAATAGTGTAGGTATACTGACGCACTTAGAGAAGTCATTTAACCTTGATGCTCATTATCTTAATTATCGATAATCTGTTTATCTATTAAAATAAGAGTCAACATTTTTACTTAAATGACAACTAAGGTTTAATCTCTTCAAGAAACGAGCCTATACCTTCCTAAAGGGCCGGCAACGCATCCGCACTCCTTCTGGTGTAGCTGATGTCCATGGGCGGTGGTGTTCACTTACCATCAGGTGACCCGCTTGCTCGTTTGCCTTCTAATACTATAAAAAAGAAATACCGTCTCTGAATGCGGCAGTTAGACTTTTAAAATATACTCACTTTGTCTTTGGCTACCAAAACTTTTTCGGACAATTTTATTTTAAATGCGTATTAGGTAATATTTGAAAACGAATGATGCACGTTTTCTTAGTACCTACGGTTCTATTGCAAAATACATGTTGCATATAGTTAAAAAGTAAAAAAATACCGTTTATAAAAAACTGCAAAACCGGACTCATCTCCCACTGTTCGCAGAACATAAACTAGGAGAATAATTTAACTAACTGTTGATTTTAGATATTCCTGGAATCTATTTTGACACTATTCCAGCTAAAACTCCTCAGGACTTCAAATAACTAATCAACCTTCGAAAATTCGAAATATTCAATTCTGGCCATCATATCGAAGGTTTAGTGCCCACTTTTACTAATAACAAAGCTCTAAATCATCGATATGCTACTCTGAACTGAACTCACTCGACGAAACACAGCGCAGGCTTACTTCACGCGGGTTTCTGTGAGGCCATGGTATCACTTCGGTGGAGCCGGCCCATTTCAGCCGAAGTGGCTCATGCGTTAACGGTCCACGGTATGATGGATGTTACATCCATACTAATATTATAAATGGGAAAGTGTGTCTGTCTGTCTGTTTGTCTTTCTTTCACAGCAAAACGGAGCGACGGATTGACGTGATTTTTAGTGGAGATAGTTGAAGGGATGGAGAGTAACATAGGCTACTTTTTGCCCCTTCCTAACCCCTCTTTTTAGGGAAGTGGAGGGCGCGAGCGAAGCCGCGGGCAAAAGCTAGTGATTAATTAACATTTGGTTGTTTCTCCAGCAGGCAGAGTCGGACCGGGAGAGCGGCGCGAGCTCGCCGGAAGGCGGGGCGGCGCGGGCGCAGCTAGCCGAGCCGCGGTCGCCGTCGCCGCGCGCGCGCACCCCGCAGCACCAGCCACACCTGAATGGCTCCAGTGAGTTCGTACTACATGCTTCTATTTGTATTTAGATTAATATGGAAATAAATCAAATCATACATTTCTAAGAATATGCTTACAATTGGACATTCACATCTATTTAACTACGTCTGCTACTAACGATTCTGAAATGCTAATTCGACTTCGATAAATAACTGATTCGACTCCCCAAAAAATTAACAAGTCACGTTATCGGCTTTATATGAAAAGTTGTCTGTCTGGTCTGTCTGTCTGTTTGTCTTTCTTTCACGGCAAAACGGATCGACGAATTGACGTGATTTTTAGTGGAGATGTTGAAGGGATGGAGAGTAACATAGGCTACTTTTTGCCCCTTTCTAACCCCTCATTTTAGGGAAGTGGAGGCGCGAGCGAGGCGACGGGCAAAAGCTAGTACCTTTAATTAAAAAAACATGTAGAAGTTCCCTTGTAAATGTTGAAGCTAGAATCCAATAGTCTCCTTCTTCCACAGTGGCGTCGATGTTCCAAAACCTGCAGAACCTCGCGAACATGCAACAAAACATGGCGCCGATGTCGCAGCAGCTGCAGCAGCAGATGTCGCAGCAGATGTCGCAGCTGGCGGCCAACCTCCAGGGGCTGACCTCGATGCCTTCCAACCCCGTCATCAACTCGCCTTTGAACTTGAGCGTCAGTGCGCCAGGTAACGTTTCTCCTTAATAGTAGTTACCAATGCAGTATTCGATCCTATTCGTGAAGATATAAGGTCTATAGCTCAATAGATGACGCAGCTGGTGGCCAACCTCCAGGGGCTGACCTCGATGCCTTCCAACCCCGTCATCAACTCGCCTTTGAACTTGAGCGTCAGTGCGCCAGGTAACGTTTCTCCTTAATAGTAGCTACCAATGCAGTATTCGATCCTATTCTTGAAGACATAAGGTCTATAGCTCAATAGATGACGCAGCTGGCGGCCAACCTCCAGGGGCTGACCTCGATGCCTTCCAACCCCGTCATCAACTCGCCTTTGAACTTGAGCGTCAGTGCGCCAGGTAACGTTTCCCCATATTAGTAGCTGATGTAGTTTTCGATCCTATTCTTGAAGACATAAGACCTATAGCTTATTAGATGTCGCAGCTGGGGGCCAACCTCCAGAGGCTGACCTCGATGCCTTCCAACCCCGTCATCAACTCGCCTCTGAACTTGAGCGTCAGTGCGCCAGGTAACTTAACCTTTCCGTGTTTAGTAGATAAAAGTAGACCTTATTTTCTAAGACTCAGGGTCATTACTGCCCCAACAAATCTGACAGCACTCCTAACTTGAGCGTCAGTGTGCCAGGTAACTTATCTACATAAAAGTAGATAATTCTAGTCCTTATTCTTGAAGATATACGGACTGTAGCCGTGTAATAGATTTCGTAGCTGGCGGCCAACCTCCAGGGACTGCCCTCGATGCCTTCCAATCCCGTCATCAACTTGCCTTTGAAATTAAGCGTCAGTGCGCCTTGTATCTTATCCACATAAGTCATAGAGACTAATCCTAGAGTGTCAGATGTTCTTGCAGCAATATTTTCTCTTTTCGACAAATTTTTAGAAGTACTTCTTATTTCTGGAGCAATCTTGAAAAACAGAAAGATAAGATAACCGCAAATGTCGATACACATCAGTGATTTTAGTTGCACTTAAACATTATAATTAGATCATTCCCTGTAAGATTTACTCAGAAGCTATTAAAATTTTATGAAAGGGGTAACATAATGAGCGAACTTGACGGTAAAAAGAAATTATGTACAAAACTGATCCGCTCTAAAACAAATAAAATAAGAAAATCTTAGGAGGATCTTCGGATTAAAATATGAGATGTTGCGCCGGAGTGACGGAATGCAGCCTGACAGGGTTGCTGGGTGTCCTAATAAACCGGACAGGATTGCGTGTCTGTCCAAATCAGATGGTGCTCGGCCATTGTTAGGCTTTTTGTACAGGAGCACTAGACAAGTCTCCGGGGGACAAATCCACCCGTCGTAGACGATTCGGCGTACCAAATGTCCGGCTAAAATGGTTAGGTGGTCCGGCTTTTCGTTTATTAGATATGGCAACCCTAATCACAGACAACTGGCATGAAGCCGAATGAGGGAGCGTTCCGGAGGTCGAATACGGAGGGAGGATAGCAATACACTTGTGAGCCTATAAAAAAAAGGCAAAACGCAATCTCAACAATGAACTTGTACAAGTTACTGAATATGCTAATTATACATACCAAACAACGTTTCATTTAAAGTGACATTTAAATACCACGATTGGTATATTACAAATATCAGTAATACCAATTTGCATGAGTCACTCGTATATCTAATTTGGCCGCTCAACGCCCGACAAAAATAGCAGTCTTTATTGGAATTACAATATCCGCCGTAAAACTGTTAAACAAAGTTCTAATATCGCAATTCGATATCTATTTTAACAAAATGCAAATAGCGACTATGAAAAACCATCAACGATTTAAATTTTTAAGCATAAACATGAAGTTAAGTTTGCATTCGCTTAAATATTTTCAGCACATTACCATTTCAAATGGTAGGTCGGAGGGTAGGCCACTAATTAGACCGAATTAGACCGATCGGGATAATCAGAAAGACACGGTTCGCGCATTAAAACTCTTAACTTGGGAATCACGTGATTGTAATTAGGTGATTACCGAAACCAATCGATTTAATGAATTCAAGATAGCGGCACCACTCACCCGCCCATTAAAGCTATGCCGTAATGGACGAAAAAACCTATTTAAATAATGAGTATAATTACATATTTTTTCACGAACGCACGGATATTACGACTGTTGCGGTATCATTAAGAGTTTTATTGTCTTAATAGAGCTAATTATACATTTTTTTCGGGTCTTAATTGATGCGGCGTAGGAAAGAGCATTTATTACAAAATGTGAAATGTCATGGTTTAAATGAATACGTTATGTTAATGCCGAGTTTAACGGGCTTGTAAGGCATGCAGATAATGTTTTAGATTTTTGTTGAAGCCGTTTTGTTCGCGGTAAATTAGTCTTGCTCGGTTGCCGATGGATTTTGTGTAATTTTCTATCTTTACTTTGTTATGTCCGCGTATACGCGTCGGTTTTTTGTAATTACAATATAATTTTATTGTTTAATTACCTAAGTAGAAAGTCGGATGTATTGTCGGCGTTTCGTCGATTTGTTAACAAACACCATGACTGATGAGACAAAGCAATTTTCTTTTGTCTTAGCCATCATTAAGTAAATGTTTATGTACCAAATCTGATGTTTATTATATAAAATGATACCTTCATATTGGGCTTCTTAACGATCGCGGTGATTACCGATTTTATCGTGGTTACGTAATTGCATTAACGTCGGAATTAATTTTGAAGATGCACACTTGTTGTTAGGGTCGTTTTTGAGAAAAACAAGTTTTTTACCTATGTTCCTGATTTAGTACTATTTTATCGAATTATGGCTCTCTTATTATTCTTTTGCTTAAACCTTCATTTTCGATATAGGAAAGTTTTATTCTCCTGCAAGAAAGTCACTATTGAATTCCCATTTAAAGAATATCTCCCTTAATAGGTACAAATGATGATCTAAAATGAGTCTGTCACTTTTAATTGTTACTCATACAAAAAGGAACAGCACCCTTTTCTCAAATCGTGACTAACTTTAGTCTCAGTTTTGTAATTAACCCTCTTATGAAAATATACTGTGGCTGTAGTCTTGAAGTCGGTTTTTTTTAATATTTTTTTTTTCTTAGGCATGGGATCTCCAAACCCCGTGGGTAACAGCAACATGCTGCCTCCAGCGATGCCCTCGCCGATGCCGCAGCTGATCCTCGCCTCGGGGCAGCTCGTTCAGGGCATCCAGGGAGCACAGCTCCTCATACCAACGTCTCAAGGTAAGTTACAACATACGACTTAATTTATTTATAGGATTCTGCTTACAAGTATGCTGACAATGTCTATGCTACTACTACTAGACTAGTCAATACGCGAAAAATAATGACCAGGTAACTAATAGGACAAAATCGATCGCTAAAACATCACTAGTCATGCACATCCCTAATGACGATGAAATTAGAACTGTTAATCCTCTGAGATCGAGTCGCTCCTCGGTGTTGATGAAAAGATCGGGAGGAAACCTACTGATTTCGGGTAGTATCTGAAACTTATCATGACAGTAAACCCGTCGAACGGCAGTCGCTTCATTGTAATTATAAGACTTCCCAAATTTTAAATCAAGGTCTAAGCAAATCCTGGAATACTAAACGACCGCTTTGGTTGAAAAAAGAGTAACTAAATAGTTACTCATTTTCTAAATTAACTCGACCGTGAATCGAAACCTTAACCTCTCGAGCCAGGCGCCAGTCTTTGGCCATATCTGAGTCATCAATATCAAAATAATTCAACACCACATTTTATCCTCAGGCATAGCAACGCAGACCATCCTCACGATACCAGTCAACCACGTCAACTCAAACGACCAGATGGTGAACCTAGCACTAAACAACGGGCAAGTGGTGTCGACATCCCTAGCCAACCTGCAAGCAATGGCGCAGCCCCACCAACTGCTAAACTCGAACCCGCAGCAGCCGTCGAACATCCGACCAAACATGCTGAACCCGACACTATCAAACGCCTTACTAAACCCAGGGTTATCAAACTTCTTGTCGAATGGGGCCACAAACGCCCAAGAGTTGCTGCAAGCCCTCCAGCAGCAGCAGCCGCAAGCGAATCACAACCTTCTGCAGACGGTGCAACAGAACAATATGCCGCAGCAGATGCAGGGCAGGCGGTCGTCGTCGCCCAGGCCGGAGAGGCATTACAAGGAGAGAGAAAACTTTGAGAGGTTCGCTGGAGGGTCGAGGGAAAGGAACGAGAGGGACAACTCTGGTGCCGTCGCGCTTAACAACATTAACAGGTCAGTTTTTTTTAGTAATATTGTTAATACTTTTTGTTTTATGTCATAAAGATTTTTACGCTGGCTCAGCGACCCCAAGTAGGACAAATCTAGGTCGCCAACATGAAAATTCGCCATTTTGCTCTCGTCTTAGCCACCTCTCGCCAATCTGGCCTATGTATGTGATCGAGATCTTTCTAGAAAGATTACGGTAGGTAACAAATAAAAGATTGTTATAAAATAAAAGAGAGGTACTTAGTGACCCTGTATGAATAAATGATTCTGTCACAACTGATTGGGAAAACGTATCATAAACCATGGTTTTCTCTTGTTCTATCCAAACCAGAAACATGAAAGTGCAAATACCAAAATAACGTAATTATCTGATTCTAACATACCGAACTAATAGTACAAAACCGTACATAAATTCTAAAAATGTGAAGAGATACGAGCTCCCGTCTAGAAGGCGTGCGTTCAGATCCATTCGTTAATTCTACCTCATCAATTAAAAAGAACCGCAATTACCATCTGGTCATCCTTTAGCTTCTTGCGTTAATAAGTAAATCCGGCAATCTAGGCCAGCCGCACTCAATTAGAAGACGAGAACAAAACAATTGGGGTCACACAACAATCGCCGTACCTTAAAACACAATTATTGCATCGTCCCCTACATGGGCATTCTGACAAACGTTGATTACTAATTCACAACATACACATTTACATTAGGGCTGACAAAATAATTGCAAACTCTTTGCGCTTAGCAAAATTAGGAGAAAAGATTGGATCCTTGGTACTGGTTGGTGCGGTAGCGTCGGCTTTTAAAAGAGCGTACTTTTAAAAGGCACGCGGCTCATCTGTGACTCCTTTATGTTGTAGATCTATGTACCCATATGCGACTCCTACTCTATATATAACACAAAAGGAAATGTGTACAATACAATACCTAATGCAGTATTAGGAACTGTTTTTTTTTCATTGTAAGATATCCTTGCATATGTCTTATATATGCGTGGTTGATTTTGTATGCTAGTGAAAACACGATACATTTTTTTTATATAAAATAAATAATCTTATATCTTGGCAAATAGCTGAATAACAAAAAGCTATGTATGCCATAATAATCATCTTTTAAAAAATATTTAAATTAACAAAAGATTAATCCTAATTTGCATTTATTCTCATGATTCTTATCAAAAATGTATATAAATGTAAGTACCTAGATGCAACAGTTTGTGTTAAATCCAGTCTTTGTAATAAAGGATTCTATAAAAAGTGGAGGAGTAATCGAATGTTCTCGAAATATTAGGGATGAATTAGCAAGAGTCAAGCGACTGGTCAAGGTACGCACAAGATTTAGAACAAAATATCGGAGTTAAGATCCACTTTGGATCAGTGATTCAGCGAAGCAAGAGTCAGCCCTAGGTCACACACACAAAACTGCCGATTGCATCCACACAAGTCCGTGTGTGGCGAGCGTTGGAGTAATTACACTCATTGTCACATAATTACACCCAACACTTGTCATTGCACCCACGCTCTGCCAGCCTTATCTGCACCCAGCGAGCCCTAATTACCACAGGCATAAGGGCCCGAATCGATTAACATTACCACCGACCCAATTGGCGAACACTTAGACAATAAAGCAAATAGTTACAGAGCTATGAAAAAATCAATGTGTTAGTGAGTGCTAGGCTTGTGTGAGGTAATTTGCGGACCTAACGTTGAATAGTCATTAAGGAACCGTATCTCTTAGTTCAACTTCATTAACATAGCATGGGAGTTTTTGCAGTCCCTGAGGTATTTCGTAATGAGGTCTTCTTAATTCTAAATCTTTGCTCACTTTGTCTGGTGGTACAGATAGGAGACACAATCTTAATCGTATTAAACAAGTTTTACAATGTCACAATTATTACTTACCTACTTACTCTGATAGCTCAACCACCCAAAATGTATCTTGGCCTTCGATATAAGACTCCTCCACTGGTCTCGATCATTACAAATTACAGGCAAGAAAATTATATAAAATCTACTCAGACGAAACCGCTAGTCACTGCTAGTCTAATCATAAAGGCAGCCATTGTGAGTTTGATAAAAAAGTACCTATTTCCATCTATACTCTGATTCATAATCATATAAAGTAAACTGACAGATGTCAATGTGTCATCCCCATACATTATCACTCAATTTGACACATGCAAAATGTCAAAATGCATAAAAACTTGTCATTTTCATCTGTCAGTTTACTTTACATGATTATGAATCAGAGTATCTGCATATAATAGAGGAAGTAATGTGACTCAAACTGATGAATTAGATAAAGTAACATCAAAGTAAATATTTTTGTATATATGGGAATAACACTCGTAATAATAGATATCTTGCAATAGGTACAACCTCAAACTAGGTTCAACAATTTTATCTGTGGTTTACCTGGACTTAGTAGTAAAACATGTATTAGTATATTTTAGCACGTTTTCCGCTACTTGAGAACGTCGTAACATTAGAGTTTTCCACTATCCTCATTAGATTTTCCTTCGAGGGCAAACCCAGATTGCTTTAATTTCCTTAATTGTAGTGTTTGAGGTTATACTTAAATCTCAATTAAATGCATACATTACCGCCATTCAATCGATGTATGCATTTTTGCTGTTACCCAAGAATAAACTCGAAGATAAACCGATTTAGAAGATGTCTCCAGTAAAAACTACGGGGTCCCTTGTGTAGCTAGGTTAGATTTTATGTTTAGAAAAACGTCTTAGAGAATCAAACCAACATAGGTACATTCATCTTTGTATAAACAACTAGTGGCCCGCCCTCACTTCGCTTCGGGACCGTAATTCAGAAGTGAACCAATAGATGGCGCTGTGTCCAATTACATCGCGCAAGCGTTTCGTGTTTTCGGTTTACCTATAAGCCTTGTCGTTGTCTATAGAAGTTATCTCTTTATAAATAGTATAGATATAGATTTAGCGCGTGCCGCTAGACTATGCAACTGCACTTTTCTATCGTCACATAAACGAGCTAAAAACAGGTTAATTAACAGTATGACTAATGTGCTGCATTCATCATGCAAGAACAATATTATCATTTTTAATTCATTAGCAATAAAAAGTTGATCCTATCGCGGGTTATGTCCAGTGCTTATTAAACCGCCAGAGGCGGATCCAGGGCGTAGGGACGGGAGAAAAATTAAAAGCCTGCTAATATTATAGAAATGTGAAAATATCAGGCTCGTCATTAGCTCAATTACTTAATCATCCGTCTGCTCGTCTGCCACCTATCACATAAAAACAAGTTGATTGTGTTCTTACACAGGACTATTGATTAATTGAACATGTGCTTATACTTAATAACTAGATCGAAGCAAACCTTTAACTACAGCAATTATAAAACTTATAAGTACAGCACTTTCTGTCATAGTCATTTCCGTAGTATCAGAGTGCCCCAGACCGACCCATTCTGCCCATGTAGGTATGTATAGGTATACGGCACACATAGGCAGAATGGGCCCCAGTAGTATGATTCCGCCTATGTCTTAGTACTCATCCCTTAGTACTCGCGTCCCAGTCCGTCCCTTAACCCTTTTTCGGTCTAGTCCTTTACTTAGAAACCGCGCTCCAGACTGTTTTTTCGTCCCAATCATTTCTTGGAGCCCTCGTCAAGTCCGTCCCTCTCCGCACTTGTGCTTCCTATAGTCCACGCGTCCCTCCCTTACTCCCCTTCAGTCCTACCCTTAGTACAACTAGTAATTATGTAAAGAAAAGTGATGACATTCGTGCAGGGCACCATTCATTGTTCGTTAATGAGTTGCTATGCCGCGTATTTCATCGTGTACACGCATCGTATTAGATCTAATGGCGGTTTTAATTGAGTTTTAAAACTGTTTATGGACTAATGAATATGAATAAATATTGATTGGTTGATTGTGGCTGCATATTTTGTACTTGGAGACAAAATAAATGGTACTTATGAATGAATGTATGCGACTGACGATTTCGCACTTCATTTATGCTATAGGTAGCAGACTAGCAGACGGATCACCTGATAGGAAGCGGTTGCCGCCGCCCATAGACATTTTCAACACCAGTAGAGTCACAAGTGCGCTGCAAACCTTTAACTCCCCTTCCCCCAATTGAGCCTCTCAATCCCAATTGCGGCTTGGTGTATTCTGATTTTTTGGAGACATTAAACTTGGAATAATAGTTTGTCGTGGTGTCTCTTTAACAAATATAAACATAGGTACATACAACCGAACTGATCTTCTTTTGGGTTTCGAAGTCGAATGTGTAGGTTATTGCTTAAAGAAAGACGGATGCAATTTTGTAAAGAATCTTAGGCATTTATTTGGATCGTTTATCAACTGAATGTACCTACTTCCCCTTGGCATAAAATATTAAACTGAATACTATTTACACATTCTTAAGTTGACACCCCTGCGAAAGTAAATGCTATAAACCGATGAATTTAAAAATTAATTAGACAATATCGTACTTGAATTTGAAAAGAAGCTCCATTAGCTTGGGGCGAAACAAACCGATACAGGAACCAAATTAGGTGGAGATTAATTACTTTATGCTAATCAGCTGAGATGTACCTCTGTGTGAGTTCAAAATAAAAATAATTAGTAATTAAAAATTTACAACCCTGTATTTATAATTGCTGATATGATTTGTATCATGCAAATAATATTAATATCTAACACAAGCAAAAGGTCACACGCAAGTACCGTGCCGAAGTCTCGTTCTTCCACTATAAGAATTACGCTGTTCAAACTTTATAAATAGATGTTATTGTGTAAACCAAATTAATATTTATGCTTTTGCCATAAAAATAGAAAAAAAATTAGGGAGTCCTCATACTGAGAACTGATTTTTTTGTCGTCAACCCCGTACGTGTGTAGGTACCTACTGCTGGACATAGGCAACCCCCAATGTACTCCACACAGATCGGTCCTGTGCCACCCGCATCCAAGAGACTTTCCACGATATTCACTAGATCGTCGGTCCACATTGTGGGGGGCCTGCCACGACTGCAACCTCTGTACGCGGTCTCAATTCTAGGTCCTTTCCACCCCAACGACCGTCTGTTCTCCTCGCAATGTGCCCTGCCCATTGCCACTTGAGCGACGCAATCACATAGACAGGGGATCACACGCTAAGATCTAAATCACAAGAATAATAAGGAAAACTCCCATTGCCTATTATCTACTTTAATGAACTATTTTATGCTAACTAGAGCCCGGATGCATACTGCACTGTTATAATTACACAAATAATGCTTCATCCACGCACTATATAAACAATTTTCTGGTGTTGGCAGCGCGGAAAATAATATTAAACTAAATGATGTATGCGACAGTAATTCTTTTGCTACTTACGGCGGCTGTTTGGGGATACTGGCGCCAAATTTTAGTAAAAATTACACTTGACTATAATGGAAGCTCTACTTTAACATAGACTGTTGATTAGGCATCTCATTCTTTTTGTGCTACCACCTTTATCTTTATACGTAACTCCACGTTTACTCTACGTTGCTCTATGTTTGTAAAAAGTAGCCTACATCACTCAATCATGGTTTTCTTTTGAAGATCCTTTAAAATCGTTATATTCGTTTTTAAGATTATTTATTCCAAATAATTTAAAAAACATAATTCACAAGTATGAAAAGATTTTTAGCTTGGTATTCCAAGCAATAGTATTTTTAGCTACGGCTATACCAAGACATTAAGCTGTCAGATAGTTAATGGGACAGCTGTACTAACAAGTTTTCTACAATAAAATTTAAAAAACCTACTTTCGTGCGGTTTCCTTGGACTTCAAAATTGTTTTTTATAATCTTTGTAATGTTTTTTACCAAGCAGTATGAATTTCCTTGAAAAACTGACACATTTATTACACACACTACAAGAAAAAGTTATAAACACATGTACTTCTAAGCCCTCACAAACCTACCTTCTCGACTTCCACCCTCAGAGAAGCTGGATTGGCTGAAAATCAGCGCTGCCAGGATTGTATCTTTCTGTGGCAGCACAAGCTGAGCCACCTCCATTTGCTTACTAAGTTACTAAGTACTTATTACTAGAACTCAAATCTAAACGTACATGCGTACTCGTACGTGTCAATTATTATTTTCCCAAATTTTCGGCTGTAGAATCTCCAAGGCCTCAACCAACACCGTACTAACGATGAGGCACAAAAACTTACCGAGTACTTTACGACGGTATTAATGGTGTATCACGCTGAATTATACTCTTATTATACTATCCTTGTTATTTGTATACAGTAAGTTAATCGCTAGAGCAACGCATGACGTTTAACACGGTTTTGATTAAATTTGGGATAGTCTTTGAAGAATCTTTGGATCTTTTTAGTTTGTGCAAAAGTATAGTTTACATCATGTTCCAAGCCAACCATGGCCAAACATCGTGGCGCGATTAAGCGCCAATTTTAACCGTGGGACAGCTTCGGCATAAATAGGCCGGCTCGACCTGAGTGATACCACGGCCTCATAGAAGACCGACATGAAGCAGTGTACCGGTTGACGAATTCCAACCGAAATGCATTTAATTTGCCATTGCATAGTCATCTTGTAGAATTCGTAAAATGAGTATAAACTCCTGTGAAAATTGCTAAGTAACGACTATACCCATTAGGATACTATACAAGTATACATACTTATTCACTAGTATAGAGACCAGGTAATAGGTATAGGACTGGTACAGTCAACAGCAAAATCAAAAACTCTAAACTCGCTTTTCAGCGGAGTTCGCGTCAAAACTGTATGAATCATTTTGAGGATATACGGAGTTTGCGTCAGAACTAATAATTTGACACCATACAGTTCTGACGCGAACTCCGCTCAATAGTGAGTATAGAGTTTTTGATTTTGATCATCTACTTTAGCTGTTGACTGTACATAACCTGTGCTACATGCGTATACGCTTTAGCCATATGGTAGTTAATAGGGCTGATACTGTATTTTAGCAAATAAATAAATGTCATTTTTAAAGGGCTGATACAGGTCAACGAAAAATTCGTTTATACTGTCCCACTGCTTGGCAAAAGAGGTCTTTTGCCCCTTTAATTGTTTTTTTTTGTTAATATTCACTTAAAAAATTGATAATGTCATTGTGTAGTTCTTAATAAATAACTAAATGTTACTTTTGACGCTGTCTGATTAGGGCTAACAAAATTGATTTTTAAAGGCTATAATTTTCTAAGACTAGACCTGGTATCATACATGACGCCGTGTAGTCATAATAAGCATGTGCTATTTAAGATTAATCTATTTTTATAGCCTAGAATGAGGTAGATCCATTACCTAGAAAAAAATATCCACTTAGTCTGGTCTCCCCTGTCTAAGAAGGTTTGCGATGACAGCATTAATTGCTTTAATTTTTGTCTAGCTCCCGTACATTTTGACATTTTTCGTCTGTCAAAAGGAGAAATGTATGAGAATGATCACATTAGACATCTGTCAGTTTAGTTCGCGTAATTAAAAATCAGAGTCATAATAAACCCGGTTTGTGAAAGCTAGTGGTTTCGAATCTCAACTTTTTTTATGTGATAGATGGCAGACGAGCAGATCGATTACCTGATGGTAAGCGATTGACGGTCATTGGACACCTGCAATCACCAGTAAACAAGTATCACCAGTAGAGTCACAAGTACGCTGCCAACATTTAACCCCCTTTCCCCTAATTGGGCCTCCGATACATTCACTTTACTTAAGAATAAATTGTAAAGAATTGCTATGGAAAAAATAAAATATTAATTAGAGGTTTATAATCTAAAACTGCAAAGCTTACTATTGACAAATGATCAAGGATATATTTATCGCTTACGTGTATACGTGTGTATGTGTGTGAGTAAGATCGTGTGCTTGTGTGCGCTCTACTTGTTTTTAATACACACGTTTATTGTAGGGTTGTCACTTATTAATTAGGTACAGGATATTAATAATTAAGTTTTTTGTTCAATTTGATTTTATAATCTTGTCCCAAGTTATAATGAGCTGCGATAAAATCATAATTAACAATTACACAATAATAAAACGGATTGGACTGATCAGCCTTACGGATGTTCGTAAGAATTTTATTGAGGTCAGACGGTTTTTTCTCACCTGGATAAGAGTGTAGAGTTTTCTTCATTAGCTACCTACTTTAATCAAGTCCTTATACATTCCTATTAGATTATTAGATGGGATGACGAATATCGACTATCTGAAGTATTTTAATTTGCATTAAAAAATGCTAGCCGAGCAGAATGGCTCTTTACAGATTTTTCCGAATTTAAAAAAAAAACGAAGAATTTCCAAAAGTTGTTACAAATAGTTTGTAATGGTTGATGGAAAAAGTGGTTAAAAGCAAGAAAATGTGAACCGATTCACCCCGTATTAATTTAGTTAAAAAAAATACAAATACAAACCGCACAATCGAAAGTCAAAAGCCCTCCGGCACTCACGACTAGTGTCTCCGCTGATGCGGCCATATAATTAGGCATGCCGGGGGCATTAAGTATTCCAACATCTATAATTACCTTAGCGCCCGTGACGCGTCTAAGCCGCCGAGTAATGGTGATAAATAGATCCAATGCGGGATATCGCCTTGAATATATTAGCGTTTAGCCGCTAGTCGGTTTGTACCAAGTATCTATGCGTGAGGGATGGGCTTCTAAGGTAAAGGTGGGGTTAAACGGGACAGTATACTCTTCTTTGTCACACTCTTGGCAGATTGGTCGTGGTCGTCACATCAGCGTTTATGGCCTGCTTCACAATCCTTCGGGACAGTATACGCATAGGTTTAAAAATATGATGATGAGGATATAGCCTTAAAAATTTAGCGTTTAACCGAGTCGGTTTTGTTCCAAGTAGGTATGCGTGGGAGGTAGTTTTAAAAAGTAATTCTTGGCTGGATATTGCCATAAATATTTAGCGTTTAACCCAGTCGGTTTTTTTTTTCAAGTATCTATGCGTGAGGGATGGGCACATAAGGTAGAGGTGGGGTTAAACGGAACAGCACTAGTTATAAAAGCTACTCTATTGTTTTGGTGGGATACCACCTTAATATTTAGCCGAGTGGGTATTTTCCAAGAATCTATGCGTGAGGGATGGACTTAAGGTAGATAGAGGTGAGTTAAGTAGGGCAGCACTGTGATAGATTTAAAAAGCATGCTCTTAAATGGTACAGCACTGTGATGATAGTTCTAAAAAGCTACTCCGTCTCTTTTGCGGGATATTCTTCTACCATTACTTCTGAACAATATTCTGTTGTCGACTTTTGAGAATTCGACCGACTTTCTATGAAAAGTTGATTTTTTTTTTTTGCAAATATAAAACAACAATAAATGTGGTTTAGAATGGTAGTTTCACGCGTATTATTATTTTTTATTGCAAAGGGCTAAGCTCTAGTTTCAAAATTTTAAACTCTTGAACAGTTAAATTCTTAAAATTATCTAAAGAAACAAGTGAAGCGTATGGTGTCATAACAAGATCACATTAAAATACGACTAAATGGAATCACCGGAACGACTTTTTTTTTAAATATAGACACTTAATTACTAAGTCTTACTTAGCATAAGCAAACTATAAAAATTGAACTTATTTATCATTGCTGTTTTACTTCCTTTATTACGTTTATAACACGGCATTTACGACTGAACTCAAATGGGGGTAAAAAAGGCAGTAAAATAAAACACGTAAACAAATATTACGTAACTATCTCATGTTGGATATAAGTAGTTTAGATAGCACATCCATTACAGAGGATTTATATGTGTGCGTGAGTACCTACTTCAAAGACATTAAGTTAATGTGAGCTGATAATTACTGGTAGGGAACATTAATTCTCGCATCCATAATTTAGTTTCATACCTCATTCCTGTTGGCCTACAGACTACTTAGATAAATACATGTCAGCTGTGTATTTTTTATACTGGAACCAGTAGATTAACAGACTGATGATGAAAATGAAAAGTAATTAGGTTACGAAAATTAGTAAAGTAAGAATCATTTGTTAACTAACTTATGTTTAACTAATGTTAGAAAACAGATCACGCTTAATTTTTTTCCCTCGCCTAATCATAATTTGTATGTGAGATTTTCTGTTGAGAAGTTTCTTCTACCCCTTCTTGTACCCCCCGGGCCTCGGAAAGCGCGTTAAGACGTTGGTCATGCGCTCGATCTCTCTTCGATTGTGTCACGCTGGTGTCCCACCGGAATAAAAGGGAAAGGGATTGGAGAGTGCACCTGTGTTTGCGCACACATTTAAGCACTGTTAATATCTTGCGTAGGTACGTGGCTGATCGTAAGATTGGTAGTCGAATCGGTTAGAGTGTTATTATTAAAACTTAATATAATATGTAATTCCACTATTGACCCAATTTCATTTGTTAGCAACTCGACAATTTGTATGACCATTTTGCAAGGATAATGATTGATACTCAACCACTTCGAACCTGTCTAAGTGCATATTTATAGCATTGACTTAATTAGATCTAATGTTGACTTGCAGGTTTATTATGCTAATCACGATTGTCTGGTTAATAACAGATTAAAACGAAACGTCCAAATTTATACTTCAAATGAAAAGCAATAGAGTTTCAAATGGTTTGACGCTCATGCTACATGCTACATAAATACAGTAGTTTGTAAAGTATTAGCATAAAATGTACATTTTGTTATTAAACGTATGATATTATTCTGAGATAAATAAATCTAAGCAAGTGTTGAACAAATGCTCAAAGTGGTATGTGACGTGTTAACATCAAAAAGAAATGAGGGGAAAATTATTTAAAACATAGAAAGGTGTAGAGTTGCTTTTAACTTTTTAATGCTCAATAATTTTGAAATGTTAGCAGATTTTTATGACGTCCTTAATTCATTATTTCATCTCAAAGTGTTATTTGTTGTAGAATCTAAACTGGTACTTTATTTAGGGAGTTTGATAATTTTGTTACAATGGAGCTCTACTACCGATCGAGCTAATGGTATTTAATATGGCCATAAATTTGAAACATCCCGAGGATATGAACCTTTTTTTATCGATAACACGGTTTGTGATCTTGGCCATGTTCAGCGTGATACGGATACTAACTTTTCGGTACGTGTGCAGGAAAGACATGATATCAAACACTGCATAGCGTGTAGGTTAACAAACTCTTTTGCCCAAGCGCAACTTTCGTGTGACCCAATAACTACTGCCCTACGGAGGCAATCTATACTTTTTAACTTACGCATACCACTCTACTCACATCTATAGCCAAACCGGAAACAGTATAGTGCCCACTGCCCATTCATAATTAAAGTTACGTTTGAATAATAATCACAACATTAAACTAATATTTGGATTTTAATTATACAGCTCTACATGAAAAACAAAATTATTAATGTAGGTACTTTCTTACGCTGACTATTTATAACGGGGCTTACACTGCCTATACTTAAGAAGATACATAAAAATTATACTTTGGTACTTAAATTTTGTATGTATTTCACTTTTACTCATTGTGTTTTAGAATGTTATTAATGTACAAATGAAATTATACTACTCTCATGTACATACGCCAATACGCCATAGAACTGAATGCCAAGCAGTACTATAATGTACTTATTTTAAACATCCTTTTAGTCCCATATAATTATAGCCTGCATGTGTTGACGATTCCTTTAAGACAGAACCTTAACACTCCTTTTTAAATCTAAAAAGTAAAGTATCAGCCTATATACCTAACGGTCCCACTGCAGTTCAAAGGTCTTCATCATAGAAATAATCGCTACTAATATGGTATAGGCTTAGTCACCACGCTTGCCTAATGGGGATTGGTGATCACAAACCCGAGCTATTTTTTTACATCTGGTACCTAATTATTTTGTGCCGTAACTTTCTATGCTTGGGCGCAATATTTTAGCCACTACGCCATCAAGGATGTCAAAACAAAATGGACGAACATAAACTAGCAACAATACTTTAACTTAGTGAGAACCTGCTAATTAGTTTTTAGTTTTTACAACAGATATAAAACTCATTAAAAATGTAATTTGCTTTCTGTTTGGGAGAGTGAAAACGCGCAGAGTGAGAAGGAAAACAAACAATAAACTAGATGTGGTGCTGCATAATTAAAAATAGCTAAGTAAGAGTCTTTATACCAACTACGAGTTCCGTATCTATACTATTTATAAAGAGATAAATTCTAAAGACAACGACTAGGCTTATAGGTAAACCGAAAAAAAACGAAACAATTATGTATGTGCGATGTAATCGACATCCAGCGCCATCTATTGGTTGCATGGGAAACTAATGTTCCGAAACGAAGTGATGGCGGGCCGCTAGTATAAATATTGGGAATGTTTACACGTAAGGCGTGTTACACGTCTGAGCGCCATGCTTCGCCATGATTGGTCCAGCTCAACCGGAGTGATGCCACGCTCACAAAGACTAGCATAAAGTATTTAGTAGTAATTAACGGTATTGCATTATTAACAGTCATTGAAACAATTCCTAGAATTTTGTTGCTAGGATTTCGTCAAATCTGATATCAAGTCACTATTATCTGGTAACACAAGTCGTATTATGTAATTGCATACTACTTTAATAGAAATATTAATATTTTCACAAATCGGTTAAGTTTTCTTCCGTACGAAACCGTTCTGTTGTTACTCTACGGACCCCTAAAACGCCAGTCGAAGTTCATTTAGCTGCATTTAGTTGCTAGGGATTCGTCGTGATAAAGGTCAGGCTTGTTAACTCTTGCGATCGTTCTAACAATAGCATCCAACTGTTACCGACCTTTTAAATTCGAGATAATTTGATAAATTTTAAGGGCAGCTCAATTACAAAGAGGAAAAGAAGACTACCTTTCTCCCTCTGATATATCCCGACGAATTGCACGCTCAAATGGCTGTAGGCTGAACATTTCTGCTATAGACATCATTTGTGGTAGCAGACGTGTATCAGTATACTTAGTCTTGCAGTAGACTGCGTTAGCGTAGCAAAATGGTTGCCCTGCTTCTTTCCTTGGGAGAGAGGGGGGTCGAGGAAGAAATAAGGATGGCATCAATGTGATGATCAATGGATGTGATCGCCGAGTGAGTGAGGGTACCGGAGGCCCATCGGGGGGGAAGGGGATAAAAGGTTAGCAGCGCACTTGTGACTCCACTGGTGTTGCATGTGTACATGGGCGGCGGCAATTGCTTACCATCAGGTGATCCTCCTCGCGTGCCGCTCGTCTGCTACCGATACATAAAAAAAAATGTAGGTAGGCCGGACTTTTAGTGTTCAAGATAAAGACTGTATCTAGGACAGTGAGGTGTAGGTAGGGTTCATCGAACCCGCTTTCCCAGACCCACACTTAGGGATGTATGTTGGTCGCCCTAATGCCTACGTGTAAGAGACACAGCCTCTCGTTAAACTGCTAAATTTAGTAAGACTGCTAGCAGAGACAGGATGAAGAAAACCTGAATTCATAGCATAGCTTGAAGGTCTTTTAATCATGGACTAGGTAACACTGGCTTTACCAACCAGTCAATGCAGGAAATCACCAAAGTTGAGCAGTCCGAAACGAAAAACTGTCCAGCAGTACTATTTTAAATAACTGCATCAGATAAACCTTCGTTCTGACGACTATAACCGAACTTTTTACCTGCTAACCCACTTGACATTGGCAAACTAAACAAACCTTCACAAATACAAAGAGAAAAAAGACAACGTTTCACGTAATTATTGAAGTTTTTACAGTGTTAATGTGCCGATTAGGATAATCAAAAGCCGTCGAAAATTACCTTGTAATTTTCGGGGGCATTTAGGAAGTCTTTGCGTGTGCAGTTTCGACACGCAGGATATAATGGGAAACGTGACAAAGGGTGTGTTTAATTACTACATTACCAATTTAGCTCATAAACAGGGCCTGGTTTCCTGGTGGAATATGAACTATGTAGAGCGGAAATAGCATTGTACCTCTTTAAGCTAACTCGTGGCGAACACCATACATAATATTTCGTTAAAGATATTATATGCCAGTTAAGTTATTAAAATGGTCAGTAGCTTTATTGGTAAATGACTTTCCGTGTAACCGTGGGAGACCCACGCTTCGGCATTGGCTGCCTTGACCGGAGTGATACCACGGTCTCACGGAAGACCGGCGTGAAGTAGCCCCGGCGCTGTGTTTCGTCGAGTTATTGAGGGTACCGGAGGTCCAATTGGGGAGAAAGGGTTAGCGCATTTGTGACTCTAGTGGTTTTGAAGGTGTCTATGGCAGGTGATCCGTCTGCTCGTCTGCTACCTATCACATAAAAAAATATGATAAGCAAGGTGCTAAAGTGAATAGGTACACGTTTTTGTAGTCGATGGCACTTGAAGTTTTATTTTCCTTATTATCCAATGTAAAAATCAAGAGCTTCTTATGAAATAAGCATAAAATTAATTCGAGTGCCTTTCATATTATAATTATTACTGCCATACTAATTTAACTCTTGGTAAACAGAGAACTGTCAAAAAAATGCTGTCTTACAATTTTACGAGGTGGTTGTCTGTTTATTAAAAACCAATTATCGGCCTCGATAAAGCTCCCTCCTTTTATTAATCATACCTCAAGGCGGACATTACTCTCCTTTCGTGATAGTGAAGTGACACGACTTTTACTTTGACTCGAGTGACATCGAAAATGGTTGAACACCTTCTGATCCTAAGATTACCACTAACCAATTTTTGTCAGATAGCGCAATCTCGGCGACATCTTTTCTTACAAGTGTATAATTTTTAATGACTAATTTACAATAAAAGGAGGCTAGTCCAGCCGTCGATCGTCAACACCGTCCTTCAGTTACATATGGTATGTCCGGTCGTTGTATGTCTGTGACTATTATTGTCTATCCAACTTTAAAATGCATTAAGAAAGTCATGAAATTAATTGATGGCGCCATCATTAACCAAGGGGGCTACCATACTTTTTGACGTAAGCACTGCCGCTCACGTCAAATAGTAGGTATGGTAGGTTAATGATAGTATGGAACTCTGTAATAGTTCCTCTAGAATAAACACGACTTTATTGACAGAGTATAAAACCTGGCGCGTCCGTTTGGTGCAAAAATACTTAGTTAAATACAGACTTACTACTGTTAAAATGCAGTACTTACTATAAAACTTTACGCTAAGCACATGATTCATCGATGTATGTATCTACTGTGGTTCTTCTTCTTAACTCTCAGTTGACTCGAGTGATGTTTGAATGATATCATATTGTAAGTGACTCGTGTAAATCGACCACGCATCACTATTTCTTAATTCCCAACGTATAGCAATCGCATTTTATGTCCGTACGATTATAACTTAAGATGAGTGCTGACCTAAAATTTTCGATTACGATTTCTGTTAATTTTGCTTTTTTATTTCATTATTAACTCGGCCTGTTTTTGTTAACCAGCAAAAACTTTTTCTTACAATCCAAAGGCAATATAGGACATGAGTTGTTCTCATGATAGAGAATGACATTCTTTCCCTTGCCACAATTCCTAGTCTAAGCAATCAATATGACTACTTTTATCAGATGACCAACTACTACTAATCATTTCATCTTCTTAGTGTCACAATGGAGACACCAGTTTTTTTATGTGATAGGTGGCAGACGAGCAGACGATTCACCTGATGGTAAGCGATTACCGCCGCCTATAGACACCTGCAACACCAGTAGAGTCACAAGTGCGTATTTTTTTAAATAAAATAGCACTGTCAATTTCATTTAAAATGGGCGAAATCAGACTTATCTCACTTTTATTAAGATTTGAATAAGTGTTGTAACCTTTTCGAGTAATAATTATTACTTAGTCTAAATATATATTTATATTCGTTTTGCCTGCTTGCGTCACATAATAGGCGGGTGCCAATAATTTCGATGTCACTATGATACGACCGTAGAGTCAGTCAATCAATCAAGTCTCTCTATACAAATGTTAATTTATGTAAAACGCCAATTAGTATTTACTAAGTAATAATATTTAAGTACTATCAAAAAGTAATTTTACAGTCAAAATGTCTCGTCACGACACACTCATGAATGAATCATTCTTGATCTTTACAGAAGGATTGCACCCTTCGGCTTCAGGTAGCCTTTTAAGTAAAAGGTCATGTCGGCATAATGACAAGAAAATAAGGCAGTAATTAAATTTGCCATCGAAACCATTATTATTTTCAAAATAATTATCTGAGAAAGGCGCGATTCGTAGAAGTACCGCACGCAAAAAAAGGATACAAGAATATAATATTTCATTTCACAGAAGTGCCTCTCACACTTGTATGTGGAAATGAAAAAACAAAATTCAATTACGATTCGGTTATCGTTGAATCGTTTGTTGGCGACGGTACGGGTACATACGTGTTGATAAATTGAGGAACAATTAATGTGCGACGTAAGTGTGTGCGTTAGCTTACTACGTACTGCCACTAAATAACTGTGCACTGTTTATACGGGGGAAGGGCGCTTATTAAATTGATTAAGTTCAATTTACATGCAAATGAATCGCTATGTAAGTTACGTTTTTTTATTGGTTTTAAGAAAGTTTGCTCGCGGTCGATACGGTTTTTTGTTTTACAGATTTTTAATAGCAGTAGCAGCTAATTTGTTGAGCACTAGCATTAATGTTTATTTTTTAATATGCAGTAATATAGCTTGCATATAATATCTCAATATCTGTATGCAACCGATATTTATCTGCTTTAAATGTGTGTTATATTTACATATTATAAAGTGTTTGTATAGAAAATAGCACTCATTTAAACCTTTTTTACTCCCATCATAACTTAGATAATTCTAGTTTTCTGCAGCTCCTATAAGGCGGGTATAGTTAAGGGGCTATATCGACGAAACTAGCGCCGCCAACCTATTTACACTGATTGTGGCGACAATATGATATTTTTAAGAAAGTTAAACTCTACAAACTTTGATGCAAGTAAATTGAATTTTTCGAGATGCAATACAATATTTCTTACACGTCACAAGGAACAATAATGTTCATTATTGCTAAAAATAATATGACTTGATTTCTATGATGGAGGTCTTTGCTACAACTTTGCCCTGCAGAAGGACAGTATATAGGCTGATACTTTACTGTTTGTAAAGAACTTTGGATGAATAATCCTAGGAAATGTTTTTGTGTAGTAACTTAAGCTGCTTAGAACGGAGTCAGGCCAATGTATGAAATACTGTGAAAACAAAAAAAATACCTACACATGGGCAAATCGGTTCGTGTTATGGCGTCTTTGGTTGCTCTACGCATCACCGTCTATCGCACGCATTATAATAAAAGTGCGTATGTGTGCGTTGCAGCGGATGAGGTCTAATTAGGCGGCAATTACCGCTAATGCAGCAGCGTTTAATGAAGCGAAGCTAACTACAAACACATTTGCACCTTAACTGGTTACAATAAGGTGCAATGTTGACGTTGGGTGCAGCTGGCAACTTTTCTGTCGACCCTACTGTGGGCTATTGTTGCACTTGCAATCGTATGTCGCCCTCGTAACTCGGGTTTGAAAACATTCGTACCGCCGTTTTGAAGAGGTTGACTTTTGTTGACTTTGCGTAACTTCTTTTTTTGTAAATGTACATTAAAAAACGAGAATTGGCCGTATTTGACTACGAAAACACAATAAGCTCTCTTCGATGATACCACGGATGATTTACAGTGGAATTTTGTAGACGTTCTTTAGAGGAATTTCTGATTATAAGATTCAGAGAATATTACTAAAAAATTGTTCCGACTTAACATTAGATTGATAAAATATGTACCTACTACTGGCTAGTTAAATATATTATAATAATATTCTTATGTATTATGTATAAAACATTAATTGGCGCTGCAAAACAGCGCAGGCGCTGCTTCACGCCAATTTTTTGTGATCGATCGATTGATTTATTTACTTTCTTTCCAGGCTCGCTACGTCGAACGGCGAGATCACCATCACGACGTCGCACGGCGCGAACGCAGGCCCCGCGAGCAGCGCCGGGTCCGCCGGCTCTGGGCCAATGGCGTCGCCGCATCCACCCGTCAAGATGTCACCCGGATCCGTGAAGTCTCCTGCGCAGGACGAGAGCGATATGCTCGCGGATTCGCCGAGTGAGTACGAACACGACTTTTTTCATATTTAGAATTTACTTTACATTCTTACACTTTAATTTACTTCCATCGACATGAGTTGGCCGGCTCAACCAAATTTATACCACGGCCCCACAGGAACCGACCGGTGGGCGTCCGGTAGTGCGTTGCGCTGTGTTACGCTACGTCGTTCGCATATAAAAATATATAGAAAACGACGCAGCGTCGCAGAAACGTGGCCTCGCTAATTGTGTTCTCTTAGGTAGGCTCATTGGGATGAGGCCCTATTAATGCGTTGTGTAGCGTCGTCGCATTTTATATATTTGATGGAGCATCACGCTGAGGATATGGCACGCACAATCCAGGGTTTCAGGGATTTTTACAGCGCACTTATGACTGTGCATGAGCAATTGCTTACCATTAGGATTGCCCAATTCATCATGATAATTGTATCATGATCACCCTGCTCGTCTGCCACCTATGTATCTCAGAAAAAAAACAATCTGTTCGCTTACCTATGAGCAGAAATTACTTAACGTAGTTCCATGAAACCTTAGACGTTCGTAGAATAATCGTCAGGGTTCGTTCAAAATTATTTGGCAGATTATAGGTATTTGTAATCATTTGATGAAGGATTCCATGAAACAAAATGTGCTTTGACACAGATTTTTGTCGATGAAGCATTTAATATCTAATATCAATTTCGTACTGGATTGCATGATCGATAAAACGTTGGTTATAACTAAAAGTGAATTTGGATAAGCAAAACAAATGAGTTTTAATGTTAAAAGATGTTTCAAAATCAAACGAAAAAGCAATGTGCCTGCTTTGGTTAATATGTCTAAACTAGTGTTATCTGTAGGTATGTGATTTAATTTACTTACTTACATTCAGTACCAACCCGCTAATGCAATATCCAAAAGAGGAACAAAAGCATAAATAAATGAGCATCACTGATTCCATCCTCGAATTCGCAAACAATAAAGTAAGCAACGAACTACAAATTAACTTCATTCCAGTAACACAATTGAAGCGAAACTAACAGTAACTTAAGTATTTTCGACACAACACTAACTCGATTCTGCTTATCCATAAAAGTTGTCCGTTCTAAGCATAGCGGCGATCCATTAGCTCCGACGAAGTCTAACAGTGTCCTAGGAGTTATTTTACCTAATACTATAAAGAGTTGTGGCGGCGAGACGGTCGGATGCACTGTTTGGAGTTGCGAGTCGGCGAGTGCGTTCGGTAACTCGGCAAAGTTGATTTACGTAAAGTAGGCTTGCGGCGTTCGACGTAGGTGAGCCGTACGCGATCTTGTCAGTGGAAAGTTAATTTTGCGCGGGCAAATGCTAAACGCGGGCGGTGAATGACAAAGTTCATCGCGTCTTTTTGTTGCGAATAGTAGTTCTTAGTTCTCATAAGGCTTGACACAGGTTCCTCCACCAGCCCATGGTCCTTCCTACCGTCTTTTGGGCTTCATATTAGTGAAGTTGTAAAGCTTACAGCGTATGACGTAAGTAGCCACAGTCGCAATTTAATGGTTGGATAGTTCATTTTGTACAGCCAAATTCTATTTGCAAACCATAAAACAAATAAAAATTAATTTAATGTAAGTACGTAGTCCGGCTCGACCTGTGAAAGACCAGCATAAAGCGGCGCCTGCGTTGTGTTTCTTCGAGTGAGTGAGGGTATCGGAGGCCTAATTAGGGGTAAAGAGGGTTAAAGGTTGGCAGTGCACTTGTGACTACTGGTGCTGCACGTGGTCTGCTCGTCTACTACCTATCACATAAAAAAATATCATCAAAAACTATGTTTTTTTTTTATTTTAATGATAGAGAAACGCGGATAGATTTCAGAAACGCAGAAAAATTTTCATTGCTAACTGGGGTTGATACTTCGACGGCCATTTCACTGGTCGCATTAACCACTAAGCAACCATAATCATTTCCCCATATCTTCACACCCCAACGTCAAACCCCATAACCTAAAAACAATAATCCTCACATTATGAATAATTTATCAGTATTTGTTAATAGACGGAACCCGTCAGTTTTCATTTGGCCTATAATATCGTTCTCAGTCGCGCAACGTATTAAATTGCATCTATAATAGATGTCAACATTGCGAAGTGACCGCATACAGGTGTCGGAGGATAATTTTAACTTGTATACTGGATGTGATCGGACTGGACTGAGCTTGAAATAGAATGCAACATTTGTTTAAAGTATTTTTGAAAGGTATTGGGATGAGGGAAATTTTAGTACTTCATTCATATAAACGGGACTAAACGCTAGGTGATTTAATAAGTACATTCTAGCACTTACTGCTTGACGTTTCGACAGCCGTGGTCACGGCGTCGTCTGCTACACCCTGCTTGTAATGCAGCGCAAAAGTTTAAAAACATATCTTACAACCCGATGAGGAAATCTATCTTCTGTACTACATTCAAATCAAGAAACGAGCCTAGATATAGGCTCCTAAAAGGCCAGTAATGCACCCACACTCCTTCTGGTGTAGCTGATGTCCATGGGCGGCGGTGATCACTTACCATCAGGTGACCCGCTTATTCGTTTGCCTTCCCTTATCATATAAAAGAGCCACTACTCCTAGAGCTGAAGTGTCTGACCCCTTACCACTTTATTACAAAACGTGGTAATTACTCGTACTTGGTTTAAAATTGATGCTGTCACTTTTATTTGCCATTTTTATGAAAGGTACACCATCATATTTAAACAATTACTAACAATCTGACTATCACACTCAGAGACGTCATTTAACTTTAATGATAATTTCGTTATGGACAGTCTATTAAAATATACGTCAATATTTTCCTTATGAGACAATGTAGTTTGAATTCACGTCTCTAATGCGGCAGTTTGAGTTCATGTCTAAAGAGTTGTTGTCTATGGCCGCAGTTATCCTGACGCCAACCACAAACAAAATTCCTAGAACGCGCCCCACCTCCGCAAGTGCTTATTACGCGGCCGATCGTTCTAATGTGCACAAATAGCATGGAATTGATGGACTCCTTCTGATGTAGCTGCTGTCAATTCGGTGGCGGTGATCATTTGCTATCAGGTGACCCGCTTGTTCGTTTACCTTCCTATACCATAAAGAAGGGCCACTGCTCCCAGACAAGCGTAGTAATAGGTTAGTCTTGATTTAAAACTCATTCTATCACTTATATTATGAAAGTGACACCATCGTTTTTAAACCTCAACTGACAGTCTCCGTTTTGAAATAAAGAGGTTAGGTTCCATGTCCTATAGAGTTCTTGTCTATGGCCGCAGTTATCCTGTATCCCCAACCACAAACAAAATTCCTAGAACGCGCCCCACCTCCGCAAGTGCTTATTACGCGGCCGATCGTTCTAATGTGCACAAATAGCATGGAATCGATGGACTCATTATCAAACAATTAAGCGAGTAGGTCGCACCTCTTGCTTGTACAGTAGGGTTGGCAGTTTCTGATGAGGTGACGTCATCTGCAGCAGAAACAGAAATAGAGCCAGAACCAGAAACAGAAACCGAATCAGGAGACCGCACAAACAATAGGAGAACCCACATTACAGTCGACATTCCATATCTTGTTTATGCGTTCCATGAAGTCGAATTGACATAAAAGGCGAGACATAAAAACCGAGAATTGACCTCCAGAAACAATACTAGAAACAGAACCAGAAACAGGAACAGAAAAGAAAAAGAAACATTATTTATTTGCAGTGGTTTTAACTGTCTTAAATAAATTAAGCAGACAAAGGGTTATCAATAAAATACGTCACATGGACCTTCTGATTTTTTTAGTAAACAGTTGGTTACTTTACAGGACGACGCAGACACTAAACAAACAAATGACCATCACACGAATGTTTGTCCAGGGTGGGGATCAAAGCCACGACCTGGCTTATGAGGCAGGGTCACTGCCAAATGCGCCATCCCGCCAATCGAATCATCACAAGTTGATTTTATAAAAGGATAATATACCTATATCGTTATAGCCAGCCCTATAATGCAGCAGCCTGAGTGACGCCATGCATCCGCCAGTTAGATAATATCTTTAATGTTAAATCTATAAACCACCCGTTTTTATACGTGGGCGGTTGGAATGTCAGGAGCACGTACTTCTATCCTCAGGGAAAAGCTGCACTTGTAGAAATGAATGAATGAGCGTGGGAGTGTCATTGTAGGGAGAACTAGAGGTTTATTTTAGACTAGTGGCCTGCCCTCATTTGTTTCGGAGCGTAATTTTGCTATTAGTTACAATATGTGCCAAAAGATGTCGCTTCGTGCTGGTGTTTCGATTTTTTACATTATAGCAGACAAACGAGCAGACGGCGCACCTGATGGTAAGTGATCACCGCCGCCCATGGACATCTACAACACCTGAGGCATCACAAATGCGTTGCCGACTTCACTAGGTCATATCTGCTCGGAAACACCATCGTTGGCAGATGAGTGGAATCAGTTTCACTGTGCGCGGTAAAAAGTGATGTGCAAAACGCACTGTGGTGGAATAAAATCCATCTAAACGATGTGGAAGGATTTCGATTTGTTTATACGATTTTGGGAAAACTGTGAAAGCCACTATAAATAAAGTTAAAATTATTTATTCTCCCCAAACAGACTTCATGATAACAACACGAATAGCAAACGTATCATAGATACAGTTACATAACGGAACTGTAGGTACTCTCTCAATTTATTCTACAAAGACAAACATAAACCTAAACACGCGAAATTAGGCCCCGAACTTAAAGCGTAAGTACCATTTAAAACAATAGCTCGGCAAATCCATCCGAGGGGTTTACAACCCACGATATATGTACCTTCAAAAGAAGATTTACTCCTTCTGAAAAATTGGCCAACAACGCAACAGCGACCTCTCTGATCTCGCAGATGTTCATGGGCAGCGGTGACTTACTTGCGGTCACGCGCATGCTCGTTTGCCGCCTTTAGTATAAAAGAAACGTATAAATAATAATTATGTAAGTAGTTGATGTTTACATGTGTTGGTAGCTCAGTAGATAAGAACGCGCCTTCCATACGTGAGGTCGTGAGTCAAATCCAAGTATGCTTCCCTGATTTTTTTAAATCTATATGCGTATTTATACTATTAGAAGCAGTGAGGGAAAACATTTTGAGGAAACCCGCAAGTTTCGTATAGATTATGACGACGACTGGCAGTCGCTTCATTGTAATTACTTGCCCATTGTATGTAATTGACTGCCCAAATCCTGAATCAAGGTCTAAGCATACCCCGTGCTCCAAAGCGACACCTTTGGACACAACTGGGAATGACGCGCTGAGATGAGATAAATTAAGAAGAGTAACATTCCATGCGATATTATTGCGTTCAGCTGTACGCAATATCACATGAAATGCACCGTCAAAATTGTAAGCGAAAAAAAAAACGGTTTCTTTCGGTAAATGTTTAAACCTTTAAAATTGACCTGATTTAGAAGCACAAGAAAAAAGTGGACAGTTTATCTCTACTAGGCCGCTAAATAAAAATTAATGATCCATCGGATCGGATCGTGGCTTGCAAACCCGCCTGGGTTCGTGCCCGGGGCCCCAGTTCTATTGATTACTATTTAATTCGTTGTTAGTGGATACAATTACTAAATTACTTGGTTCCTCTCCTCGCTGCTACGTTAAATTGTCTATATAAATCGATTGGATGGATATTTTTGGCACGAACGTTAGATACCAGTATCAATTGGTATCGTTTAATTTGGACGAATTGTACCTTTTGGGGCTTTTTCATGATGCTGTTCTTTTTTATCTTTTGTTATGTTTTGTTTCGATAAGATAATTTTATTTTTATTTATTTTTCAGTTTATTTCAACGTCTATGAATTGAGATTCCGAATCAGCGATATATACTTTTAAAGTATTTTTTTATACATGAACAAATTCTTTGCATAGACAATAACTTGAATGAAAATATATACACAGAAAGACATACAGGTTTCATACAATTAGTGAGAATACAATGAGAATATTATGGTCCTTCCTTATTAAGTCACGCTTATAAACTATTCTCAAGAGTGATCACGAACCGTCTTGCGCGAAGACTCGACGAATTCCAACCACCGGAACAGGCTGGATTTCGGAGCGGATATGGCACCATAGACCACATTCACACAGTGCGGCAGATTATACAGAAGACCGAGGAGTATAATCAGCCACTGTGTCTAGCATTTGTGGACTATGAGAAGGCCTTTGACTCGGTTGAAATCTGGTCTGTTCTGGAGTCCCTGCAGCGTTGCCAAATAGATTGGCGATATATCCAAGTGATGAGATGTCTCTACGAGGCCGCCACTATGTCCGTCCAAGTACAGAATCAGCAAACAAAACCTATACCATTGCATCGAGGAGTGAGACAAGGGGACGTCATCTCCCCAAAATTGTTCACAAATGCAATGGAGGACATGTTCAAGACGCTGAACTGGAAAGGACGTGGCATCAACATAAATGGCGTATACATCTCCCACTTGCGATTCGCAGATGACATCGTCATATTGGCAGAAACGATGCAGGACCTAAAGCAGATGCTGAATAGCCTGGCGGACTCTTCTAAACGCATCGGCCTACGGATGAACTTGGAAAAAACCAAGGTCATGTTCAATGAACATGTTCTACCGGAACCGATTGCGATCCATGGCGCCACCCTCGAAGTTGTTGAGAAGTATGTGTACCTCGGGCAGACATTGCAGTTGGGTCGAAACAACTTTGAGGATGAGGTGAAAAGAAGAATCCAGCTGGGTTGGGCAGCATTTGGAAAACTACGTCGAGTCTTCTCATCGTCTATTCCACAGTGCCTAAAGACAAAAGTCTATAATCAGTGCGTCCTACCCGTCATGACATATGGGGCTGAAACGTGGACACTAACAGCACGGCTAGTCCACAAGTTCAAAGTCGCTCAGCGGTCTATGGAAAGAGCTATGCTCGGCGTTTCTCTGCGTGATCGAATCCGAAACGAGGTGATCCGGCAGAGAACCAAAGTTATCGACATAGCTCATCGGATTAGCAAGCTGAAGTGGCAGTGGGCTGGCCACATCTGCCGCAGAACTGACAACCGTTGGGGTAAACGAGTTCTGGAGTGGAGACCGCGTCTCGGTAAACGTAGTGTAGGACGACCTCAGGCCAGATGGAGTGATGATCTGCGCAAGAGGGCTGGCTGGAGCTGGATGCGAGTAGCCGAAGATCGATCAAAGTGGCGAGCATTTGGAGAGGCCTATGTCCAGCAGTGGACTGCAACAGGCTGATGATGATGATGATTATGTTCCTTACGTTAGTTTTGCCTGGATGATTAAAAAAAAACGAAATTCGAAATGGATACGTGAAACAACATGTATACACTCACTTGGCACGTATATCTAGATACTTTTTTTGAATGTTACCTTTATAATTATATAGCCGATGAAATGGTACAACAATTAGTAGGTAACTAGGTTAATGAACATTCAAAATCAGCTATATCCATTGTTTGGTATAACTTATTCGTATTTGTATCACCACTTTACAACAGACATCATCATCAAACGTCCCTTTAAAATGTTCCAAATTGTCCATTTTCAAACAATCAATTTAGTCCAATCATTGTAGCCCCGATCCTTACAATTAAACAACAATTATCGTTAATTCAGTGTAAATAATAATCGTTAGATACAAATATTCAATTCACAAAGGGCATCGACATAAGGAAGCCTTTAGGCATCAAAGCGACCGACCCACGTCTTTGCCGAACTAAATTAATTATCTAATTAAAAGCCATTACAAATAATTAGACGTCGATAAAATTGAACTGGGTCGATAAGAATAACAAGAATTTGGCCAGACTCGAGAGAGGAATTAATTTTGTAATTTAATTCAATTAATTAAATTGCTTAAATTGAGTTGTGAGTCTGGACGGCACCTACGGGTTTTTGATCATCAGTTTGAGAACGTATTTTGTTTGATATGGCTTTTATTCTTTCAAATAGTCGTAAAGTCTGCTTGCTGTCTTACTCCGATGTATCAGCGACTCAAAAACTAAATTAAATTAAATGCGCCAGACAATCACACCAATCAATCTGGTCTCAAATTAGGACAACCCCTGAACTATGAGTACCTACTATGAGTGATGACGATAATTAACTAGGGGCGTCATCCCAAAACACCCAGACCCAAGAAAACTTAGAAAATGTAATTTCCTAAATTAACTTGACCGGGAATCGAACCCGGGACCTTTCGCGCTTCGGCCGAACACCTTAGCCACTGCGCCATCGAGGCCGTCATAATATGACGGCTTTTGACGGAGAACAAGATATATTATGTCTTGTTCTCCGTCAAAAGACTCCACTGGTCTCGATCATTCGCGGATACCTACATATAGATTTTATTTATCAGATACTGAACTTAACCTATAGGTGGACATTTAACAGCCTAACTGTCCTTTCTGCCTACACAAATAAACGTAATCTCTTCCGATATTTTATGATATCGCAGTAATTGTCTGAAATGTTAATAAACCTACTTAAATCTTATTAGAACTGCAAGGAGACTATAAAAGCTAAATGTTTCCTTATTTGACATATGAAAAGGAATTCTCTAGATAAGGCAAGCATTCTCAAGATTACTATAAAAAACGCGAAAGTAAATTTATTTCAAGTTGGCTCCAATTTGCCCATTCGATGGATTACTAATATACTAGATTATTTTGTGCAAACACAAGTGAAGTCTAAAATTAACTTACTAATATTAAATGGGTCACAACCCTAATAAATGCAAAAATCCTACAAAAGTGACATCAAATAAATGTAGAAGAAAATCTATATCTATACTTCTATTATCTTCTATACTATTTATAAAGAGATAACTTCTATGGACAACGACAAGGCTTATAGGTAAACCGAAAACACGAAACGCTTGCGCGATGTAATTAAACACAGCGCCATCTATTGGTTCAATTCGGAATAACGGTCCCGAAGCGAAGTGAGGGCGGGCCACTAGTATAAGAATACTTTTATATTAACTTTTTGGATTTTATGATTGTGATTGCTATTATGGTATACCTAATATTGGATACCCTTAGGATGGAGCTGCAAGGATACTGTTATAAATAAATACCTACTAAAAAGGATGATGACATACTGCTGATATTATGATGTCTTAAAATATGACCCAGGCATTTGGAAGACCGGATTTGTTGTGCCGCTTTGATGTCCATGTAAAAGGAAACTTAAGGTTCGAAAAACGTCAAACATTTTAGTTTGCGCGCATATGGACAACAACAGGGACATTTTCGCAGCGATAGCGAAATGAATGCGAATACTACATATCGGTATAGCATCTTCTGCCATGATGGTTTTATTGGACAGCTGTACAAGGTCCTAGCCAAGACTCCTTACAATTTGGAACATCACCTTTGAGAGTGCATAATAATAAATATATCACAGCACTGTCTTTATCACGTGTAATATTAATGTAACATTCTAATTTCTTAATACCAGTAATAAAATAGCGCTTACTTCAAATCATACTAAAGTCACTATTATAATCCTATCACCAATATACCAAAATAACAACGCAATGGTCATAAGTTATGTTCTTAAGCCCCGCTGTCAGCTGGCACATGCCAACTCATAAAACACATAACAGTTAAATCGATTATAATTATCGAATAACCTTTCCGAAATCGGTTTTTAATAACAGTCAAGCAAATGAAAAGCCCTCGACAATATTACAGAAAAGGCCGAACTTTTACCGAACACCGCTTAAATTCTTGAAGAAACTTCAAAAGTACTTAGAACAGTTACGATAATACGCGTTAATTATAATGGATAACGTATTCGATTCTATATTGTAATCGTAACATTCGAGTCGATTCGGCGCGCGTAATTTTAACCATTACATTTGTTAACAAATTTTTAATTTGCGTGCGTTCGAAACTATTTTACTCAATTTTGTGCCTTCTGCCATTTGAGGAAGAGTCGTGGCTGTTAATTTTTTCGTTTCGGTAATTCTGTAAAAGTATACATGATTCACCTAATCACTCGAAAACTTTAATTAAGAATAATGAACCGTTGAATATAAAATGTCGGAATAACGGTCTGTTTCAGTGATTACTTAGAATTTTTCGGATTTAAAATATGCAAGGCTGGCATGTGAGTTTGGCATTACCGTCTGTCGGTGAACGCAAATCTGATATTAGTGGATCATTGAGAGGAAACTATCAAAATTACAGGAAAAATAAAATGGGGTGAATTCACGGAAAGAGCGCTACCCAGAGCACCACGCTTCGGTATGGATAAGCCAGCTTTTTTTAATGTGATAAGTGGCAGACGAGCAGACGGATCACCTGATGGTAAGCCATTACCGCCGCCTATAGACACCTGTATCATCAGTGCGCAGCCAACCTTAATGATTACTTAATAATTTGTAAGTGTTGGTGATCGCGCCTAGCCGCAAATTGTAATGAAAAAATTCTGCACTTGAGAATTACTAAACTAAAATTAAGAAAACATAAATTATTTTACATTTATGTTTTGATAAAAATTTACATTACATTTTTTTCTTTGGTCCGGCCTAATTTAAAATCCAATACGTTTTACATTACCTACGAGTATCTCTATAAGAGGATGGTTGCTAAATCCACTAGAAGTGGTTGATTAAGACAGTAGTTACTCTACAAAAAAAAAACAACTTTGCTTGATTGTATAGGTGAATATCGTGTAACTAGGTACGCAGATGCCATTAGAATAATAAATACATTTTCAGGAATTTCTATTATGTAGTATAAGGGATTTCCAGTGAATTTAAAATTTATTGAGTACTTTCTGCAAAAATCTATTAAACTTGTTTACATAAATACCGACCACGAGTACCAGGAACATAAACCCTTCTTAAAAGTAATGGTGTTATTATCGATTTTGCTAAGTTTAGTTTGCAAAAACGATTTCATAGTTTTTTGTATTTACAAGTATGGTTTAAGTTTTTATCTCACTTACTTACTCACTACGCTGGCTCAGCGATCTAAGGCGGGTCTTGGCCTCCGACGTATAAGTTATAAGTTAGCCATTTATACATGTTTACCACCAATCTATAAATGGATTGGGGACTAAGCCTTCATTCGCTAGTATAGATTTTTTATACTTATAAGAGAACACAACAATGACAATCGCTTAGGTACCGTTAAAATAAAAAAAAAACGAAAAAGGGCAGGTAACGTTTAAAACTTTGAATTTAAACAGTAACTAATTGATAGCCGCTCTACTTTCACAGCAATACAGTCACACATCATTTACACATCAAGGTTACATCTAACATCAATTCGGAAATAACAAAGAAAACACTCAGCTTGGGAACAATTCTCACGTTAGAAAAGTCGGCATCGTCCAACATACGAAAATAATAGCCATTTCGAATTAAAGAACTATACCAAAAATGATCCGCTCGCACGTTACCTCAGGTCAATAAACGAACAGACGGACACGCAAACTTTAATTGTGTCTAATTAATTTATTACATGTATTAAACAATTAGCTGTCCAGTATCTGGATGCATTATTGTTATTGAATTCGGGACGCTCTGTAAGGCCGGGACTTGAGTATGAGCGGATTTCGAATGAGCGTTTGATACTAAACGCTATTTGAAAACCGTTGCGTTAAGGCGTTCGGAATTTGAAATTCTGGAGTAAGACTTCAACTGTTTCGCTTCTTCCGCTGAAGTTTATGTTTCTTTTGGGGCTTGCTATCGTCCTCCGCTTGTGTCAGACCACAGCCGATGAGCCTCTTTGGCCAATTGACTTATCTTTTATAGGTAATTAACGGGCCAGTTCTCATCACGCGATCTGCTCTAATTGGATGAAAGAGTTCGATGTTAAAAATTGGTGGTCTGGTGTTTTCTAGTAGTTTTGTGATGGTTTGATGTTAATTGTTCGCCGGCAACACAATTGAGCTGTAATAACAATTACCGATTTTAATCAACTCTGTAGTAATGGTGATACGATCATACATAGGAAATTTTTAATTCGACTCAAAGTTTTATTATCTTAAACATTCAATTTGGAAATTAAAAAGTTACTTGCGTATCAAATCCAAAAAGAAAGGCTGGATGAAAACATTTGAAATAATAAAAAAAACAGAATTTAAATGACCGTGAAATGTTATTTATTTTATAGTTTATTAAGAATAACAGCCTAAAGTGTTTAGTATAAGTAACATTTAGCTTTAGCCAGTTTAATTTAAAGTAATCTAAAGTTCTATGACTTTTCATAGAAAAAAACTATTTTTGTGTAGGTAATATAATATAGACGAGCAGTCGGATCAACTGATAGTAAGCGATTGCAGCCGCCAATAGACACCCAAAACACAAGATGTTTATAAATTCACATAAAAAATCTACTTTTCATATAGAGTCACGTGGCTTGATCATTTTGTCGAAAAAATTTGTTGTTCACAATGTCAAAAAGTTAAAAAGTTAAACACATGGTTAAACGGTTTGAAAAGTTAACAGATACATCCTGTAGGTTAGTCAGTGCAAAATATGGGGGCCAAAAATCATCAGCGCAAAAATACAATATCCGGGACTCCGTCTCCCCCCAACTCATTAGTCTGCAGGAGCAAAATTTCCGAAACTATTGGTGGATAACAAACGAAATTAGAAATCGTCTGCGTTTGGAGCACCGGTAAATGGAGGAACGATTGCCAATTTACCAACCCTACCCGTCTTAATTGATGCAGAGCAGTAAACTAACGGGTAGACAGTGAAAGTACGAGTAATTTGTCATCGGTTACCTAAGCAGGTATTCCGAGACTTGGCTCGTCCCGCGCAATTTCATCCCACTTCTGTAGCGCTACCATGAGTTGACATCTAAAACTGACATAACGTAAACTATTGCTCTGCCTCTTTCAAATGCATCACAATGAAAGAGACAAAGCGATAGTTTTCGATAGCGAGGATGGTATTTAAAAACTCATGGTAGTGCTACTGATAGGAGTCAACACGGCTTGACTAAAAGGGTTAGGAGAAAACTCGCCCGAAAAGGGCTCGCACGAGAATTTCAAGACTTTTTGACCGGTCACTGCTCTAACCTAACCTAACCAATATTTTTGTAATGATAATACTGTCTAAATTCTACTAAACAAAAATATATTGGTGAAGTTAGGTTATAGCAGTGACTAGCGAAAAATCTTGAACATCTGTGCCTTATAGTAACCACATCACATCATATAACAGCCTTTCCCCTTCATTAGACACCCCCTTTATAGTATCTTTTATTTTTGTAAACCAAAACCTAAGATGACTACCAATCTTACGTCCCAAATTGTAGAGTCAGCTCCAAAATTATCTTGGCATTCAAACCTACCAAAATATCTGAACATTCGTCAAAAATCACTTTTAGCATAATAAGTTTTGGTGTTACTTTAAATTCTCGAACAACAAATTAAAATGCACTTTGACGTAATACGTCAAAGTCAGTTTACTATACTGACATATAGTGTCGTTTGTTAATGCTCAGATTTTGACGTATACTGACTTAAAGTGTTTTTTATAATGCTCAGATATGTTTCGTACATTTGAACGCAAAGATCATTTTGATGCTGACTGTACAGTCGGTTCAGTATAGATGTACATCTAAGGCATCGTCACAGGATGAGCACAGAGTAACCCCCACCAAGCCCCGCTAATGACATCCCCATAATTAGGACCCGTCTTCTAATTACATAAATTGCCCACTAAACTTGGCTATAATTTCGCTCCAACTTAAACGTACCAGATGATATCCAGATTGTAAGACCGAAGATAATGAGACGGCTAATCGTTGGAAGATGCCGCCGATGTTTTAATCAGAGATGTAATCTTGTTATGAACTATATATTTCATGTAATAATTTTTATAATTTTATAAAGTTCATCTTTCGCCGCACGATTAGAAATTAGAATAGAATAAAATTATTCTTTCTTCAGTTTGAGTCCATACAGAACATTTATGAATGTAAGCTACCGCTGATTCGGAAAGTCAATTTTTATCGAAAAGAACCAGCATTGTCCTCTCTGCCTGATCCAAAGGTTTAACTGGTAGAGAATGCCTCTTGGCAAGTTCAATTGTAGTACAAAGTTTTTATACAATAACGTTTTATTATCAAACAAAACCCTAAACACTTCGAAAATTCAACTCCGTTTTCAACCTTACGTTCAAAGAATACATCTAAGTATGATAAATGTATTTAGCGCTATGTCATATTTACTGTTCTGGTAATTTTTGTGTCTAATTTCTTCTGTTTGTTGTCAATAAATGCTTACTTACTCACTTACTTAATTTGAATTTCCTTCAACAGATCAGCCAACAATAAGCCAGTCCTCGAGCAACGTAGTCGACGGCATCAACTTAGAAGACATCAAGGAGTTCGCTAAGGCCTTCAAACTGCGCCGTCTAGGCCTGGGCCTGACCCAGACCCAGGTGGGCCAGGCCCTGTCCGTCACGGAAGGCCCGGCCTACAGTCAGAGCGCGATTTGCAGGTAATTTAGCTACCACTGTTGACATTTTGCATTGTTCTTGTTTAAAAGGAAGACTGGTAGATATTAAATTAATGGCGCCACTTACTTACTTATTCCTTTACATCTGGCCAGTTTATGGCCTAGAGTTTAACGTAAAATGCTGACGAATGCTAGATCATATCAGTAAACATTTACAGATGATTTCAATAAATTACCTAAGCTTTAAGATTACAAAGAAGTATTCACGAGATAATTCGTTTTTCATTTGAAAAAGCAATACATGGGGGCATAATTTTTTTGAATGATGTAAATAGATAAACTCAGACAGCATCACATAATAAGGATGATGGTATACAAATTTTCAAAAAAGCAATTATTATAAAAACAGGCTTACTAAAATGAAAACGGTTTTGACTCTTTTCACCGGCCTAAGCAAACTTGTCGCTGTGTATTCACTACGGAAAAACAATGTATGAGTACCTCATTTTGTTGAAGTCAAGTGAAAACTTTCTTAGGAACTTACTACACGCTTCTTTACAAGGTTAAACCATTTAGATAACTGAATTTAGGTCAAACAAGTCTTTTAAATAATGAACAATCTACCACATAGGTCTTCCTTTTAACAACACATTAAAACAAGAGAGATGAAGTCACACGCTGGCCCGAAGCGGTCACAAAAACCCAACGAAGGCCTTATCGCCGGCAACTTTTTAATATAGTTAATTGAAGTGATTTGTAAAACAGCATGACTCCTTTCATTGCTCACAATTCGTTTAATTAATTACCATTCTACCGGCTTCCGTTCACTGTGTCGTGGCTTACACCATTTTTTACTTGGCTAGGCGCGTGTTTCCTAATTATGTTTTTTGGCACCCACCATTCTTATTTGATCAATGATAGACTGAATGTTCATTTGGTATTGAATTGGACAATTTGATTTCGTTAACTCGTTGGTTATGGTATTGTGTAGTGATTGAGCTGGACTAGCACGAGAAATATATCTATGTCTAGTTTTTGAATAGATTGCAGATTTACTTTTCACTTGGTAAAGCCACTTGGGCATTTGTTTCTCGAACTTTTATACTTATCTATGGGTGGCAGTAATGGCTTACCATCCAGGTTTTGAAATACCGTCTACTCGTCTGCCACCTATGTCATAAAAATATATTTTAAACAAAAAGAGTCTTCTGAGAAAACGAAATACTTTTAAAAGGTGTCAAATCTCTCCAAGACCGCTCACATACCCCGATCGTATCGCCGCTATTAGGGAATTTACATGTAAATTTTGACATTGGTTTACCGGCAGTCAGATCGACCATTTTCGAAAATAAATGATTCAATTACTCAAAGAATCTTGTACAAAAAGATAAAAGCAAAAAACACGTTTATTTCACGTGACTTATTTGTTATTACGACACTTTCCACCAAATCGAGACGAACGCCGGTTATCACAGAGAAAGCCTAACACTAAGCAGCAATTTAGATTCGACCAATTTATTTAACGGGGAACTTATCTCTCATTACGTCGATTGAATCAAAACAAATCAGTCGAAACAACGTTTACGATGAACAAATCTAATTTCGATGCAAAGCGGAATGCGGCCCGCACCGGGCGAAGGAAATTTCAATTCGACCCACCCCTGACGACCTCCTTCGTATAATAAAATCATTAATCGTTACTTCTGTTCCAGTTAATTAATTATCTTGGCGTAATTACTTTTTTCGTGTAATTAAAAGAGTAGAATTCCCCTGTCTTTGTCTCGTCCTGATTTCATTTTCCATTAATTTTTCTTTCGTCTCCCTCCAATTTGGTGTCGTGACGTCGCTACATGGTAGTTACCCCTTTGATTATACTGGACTTAATTAATTTGCATTTTAATTAAAACATATTATTTCGAGAAAAGAATTAATTTACCATTCCCCCGGTTCTTGACGAAACTGGCTATTGTTTCGACTTTGATAATAGATTTTTGTCCTAAAATAAATTTGTGTCGGCTGAAACAGCTAACTGGAAATCATAAGATCTTGTTTGTACAATCGTGAATACGGGGTTTTATTACGTCTTTAATTGAAAAAGAACTTATATAAGATAACTTACTTACTTAGAGAAGAACGACACGCGACAGCAATAACGTATCGCGTGTAGAAACACCTTTCTTAATAAAAGGTGACGCAAAGATCACTTTATATCTAAGTAAGTGAATAAGTTTAAAATGGTAACTTACTTTATCTTACTAATCATAAATAAGTAAAACCTTAGCATAAAGGGCATTACAAGAAATAAGTTTGTTTGCATTATCTTCATTAATTAGTTGAATTACACTTAAATATGTCGTTTGAATGTCAAAAAACCAAACGTTCTTTAAAGGTAAGTAGGTAGAAACAGTGACAAAAGTGATAAATAAAAATTCTGATACACTCACAAATTCACGAATGTTCCAATCTATTCGCATCTTTTGTTTAGAGATTCAAAAACAGCTATCAGAAAAAGTAGACAGTTAAAATTCCCCTCGTATTGTTTCGCTCAAATAAACGAGTGCAGTCCAATTCGATTTTACCTCAAAACAATCAGGATCACGGTCATTGCCATCGAAAACGGGAGTCCAAGTCACAGATAAACATTGAATTATCCATGTCCAGCGACGCACTCTATTACAATTGTATATGAGGTGTAACTTGTCAACAGATCTCCAAAACTGTATGCAATTAAAGTGTCATGTTACCGACCTCGCGATACGCTGTGTGAAGGGTTGGCGTTGATAACTGGCATGCATAGTTTATTCTTATCGAAGTTGGAAATTCATTTAGTAATGTCTTATTAAAATGTAAGAAAGAAAAAGCTTCTGAAAATACTCTAGTCATTCTCATAGAGATTTCGTTTCCGTCTTCAAAACCATATAACTCCGGAATCGACATCAGAATCTAAAAATATACCAGAAAATTAGAAGGATTCTTTTATAAAACGAAATACTTTAATGTTTATTTAAAGACTCTGAAGTCAATTTCGGAGAAATATCGATTTAAAGTCTTTTTTTGTGTGCCACAATAGCAAAACAGTCACAAATTACTAAACAAAGTTACATTTACAAGTATTTTTATTTTAAACCAAACCTCTTAAAGACTTCAAGGGTTTTCTTAAATTATTATTATTCTGCGTATCCGTTAATCTTTCTACATTTAAGTTTAGTAAGTCTGACCGGTTTTATGGTAATTAATAAAATTGTAACAATGACCAAAAGTTTTTGCAACTGCGTCTTAAATATTGAAAACAAAATTGCATTTGTTTCGAAGATGATTTCAAGTCATAAAAATTATATTTCTTATCGCAATTTGCAGATCCTGGTAAGCGAACCGAGCGACTTCATCTCTCTTCTACTGTGTAACATTTGTGCCCTTTAGCCCTGGAGGACCCGTCGCCCACTGGATAAGACTATCTAACATATTATTTGTTACCGTCCCCAGTGCCCTGGCTTCGCAGATGCTAGCTGCCCAGCTGTCTTCACAACAACAAAACATGTATGTGTTTTGTTTTATTCCCTTTTAAGTATCTCCTAATTTATTGCCGCCTACTTACAAAGAAGCAGTATCTAATGAGACTATCAAGTTAGTGAAGATCAGTGCGAAGATAAATTTGGAGATACTCAACTTACATGCATTGAGAACACGCTTTGACTCACTTTCGACGCCCGGTCCACCGTAGACTGTCTTTAAATCAAAATGTTTCAACGCTATTTAATGTTATCTTATCTCCATCGGGGATCCGTACATTCCTTTTGAATGTATGCCGCGTATAATTATCGGTAATTACCGGTTTTGACGTTCTTTCTTTTCCTTTTCACACGTAGACGGTATTTGCATACGCGTAATTACAGCAAAGGTGCCATGCATCATACGCCTCCGCTGTTACATTTTGATGTAAGACCTACGAACTACATTACACACGGCCACCAAACCATGTCTATTCGACACCATGAGTAATCGTCGTGAGAGTTTTATCACTTTTATTGTAGTAACATCTCGATGAGTAATTTCTTGCTTTCCATCTAATCTAGCATGATGTATTATTTCATTACTCTTATTTTTATTAATATTCATTTTGCGCAATTCAAAGCCAGGGCATTGGCATACGTTACCTTTACGTTTCTAATTGAATTCGTTGTTTTATTGTTACCTCGTTTGGTATTAATCAAACTGATTACCCCGGCAGCCTAAATTGCCTATTGTTTTTTACTCTGTATATTCGAGAACGCGATGTCAATGTCCTGTGTAATGCCTATGTTGTTTGGATCGGGTTGCGGCGCGTGCGCCTTCGGTATACGAGCTTCATCACCGCGCTAGTTAGACCGGTGCGTGCATAGCAAGAATCTAACATTAAATTTGTGTTCGATACAGATTTGAGAAATTGGATATAACACCAAAAAGTGCGCAGAAAATCAAACCGGTGCTCGAACGTTGGATGAAGGAAGCAGAAGAGAGGTAAATATTTGTTTGAGTGAATTGTACGTGGTTATGTGCTACACCGTGTTCGTGACACATTTGGCCTATAACGCTTAGCAACGTTGCAAAGATATTTCTCAAATCTGGACTAACTACTGCTTTTACGGGCTAGGCTTTATGTTTTGTTAATGTTACACTAACAGCATTATTAGTTAACTTTATTACAGACGCGCGAATTTGGAACTGTTTTCATAAAGACAGTACACACGTAGTAGGATTTTCCGCATCTGACACGGCTTCTGCAAGGGTTTGATTTACGAGCAAATTAAAAAAAAAACAACAATTTGCAGCTAGGACATTTTTAACTATCGAAATTTGAAGGGTTTAGATGGTCATCATCATCCGAGCCCTTAAAATTAAACGTTTCTTGTTCTATTATGTATTTAGCGATTATTATTTATCTTTTACTGTAAATTGTTCTATCTCACAGCAGATGCGGAATATCTTAAGTGTGTTCTCAGCGTTACTAGACAATTAATTATATTATACCTAGTTAATAAAACAGTCTTCCAAAATTCGACCGGCTGTAGAAGTTACATGTGTGCTAATGTGATTGTAAACCTAGTTATGTATCTATGTTGTGTTTATTTATACAAAATGCTTCTATCTACTATTAGGTACGTTTACTGAATTATTTATTATTAAGTCCCTTTACGATTAAAATGTGTATCCTATAATATCTTACAGGATGTATGTAATTAATTTTTGCTAATGATTTTACCCAAAGTAAAGTCACAAGCAAAATAATCATAATGCCATTAATGTGTTATTATTATAATAGATATCCTCGTCCATGCGTTAAGAATGTGATCTAGAGAAAGGTATATTGCGCATAAGGAAAAACCTCTACAGAAGTATAAAATCTATCTGAAATATTACAGTTTCCAGACGACGTAAACGATTTTAAACCACACCATCGATTTTAAATTTTCATAAGCTAACCAGGTGTCACTTAAAACTTCAACGAATCCTTAATAACGTCGTAAGGTATCGATTTTACATTTTGCATCATTAAAATGCATTATCTGGATGCAACGGGAGGATTTTAACATTGCAAATAGTGCATTGAATTTGCAATCGCCTATCTCGTTGGTGGTAATTTTTAACAAGCGGTGCGGTAACGAGTCCTTGACTTAATGGCATGCGAGTCGCCTGAGCATTTCCATTATTCTTTGTTTTGAGACTTATTGGCTTTTACGTCGTTATACTTAAGGACATGACTTAAGGAGCATGCGCCTCTGGATTGTTCAGATCTATGTTCGTATTTACCGTATCTATCATCATTATCGCGGCAGTGTCGGAAAACATCGTAAGGAAACTTGCACGTTACGGATAGTTTCTGAAACGTGTAACCATGATTCTTTGTCTGTTGGTCTACTTTCCGCTGTTAAAAGATTGAAAAGGTCAAACAGCAGTCGCTTCATTTTAAGCACCAAACTCGCTAACTACCTCAGTTATATTTACCTCGTTTTTATCATCATCATCCTGTCTCAGTCCACTGCTAAACATACGTCTTCCTAAATGTCCGCCATTTCACCCTCTCTTCGGCTTGATGCACCCAGTACCATTTTTTGCCCATTTTGTGAAATTCCTTGAATATAATATATCATTGGTACGTTTCACTTAAATGAGTTTATGTTTGATGCTTATTTTGTTCTAACAGCTGTATGTTCCTATTTTTTTTTCTTAAAATCCTAACTGCAAACAAAACCCATCAACAAAAAAATTTGGTGGGTTCCAGATCATTACCTCTAACCAATCGAATTAAATTTTCCATTAACTCGTCTTTACTTAAGTACCTTTCCCTACCATGGATACGGAAACCAATGAGCCATAGTGATTCAGGACAAAACAAAATACCTATTTTCTCTGATTTTAAAGGCACTGCATGCATTGACGATGATTTTATTGACTTACTTAGGACTCAGCGACGCAAAATGTGTCTTGGGGTCCGATATAAGACTTATCCACTGCTCCATATTATTGGCGCTTTTATGCCAGTCTCTGACTTGCACACCAGTTGCACAACATCGTTCTAGTGACGTTTCATCTAGTCCTGCAGACCTATCTTTCTGTTTTCAATCCCTGCTGGCCCTGCTACTAATCCGGCCGTTATAGAGGACCAAGATCTGTTCTAAACTTAATAAACAGTCTAACCATAAAAATGTCTGCGTTTTGGATTTTCGCGTGCAATACTCTTAACTCTTCTGTATTCTCTTCAGGTTATTCTTAGAGACTATTACTAATGCAGTAGTCAAATCCAATCCAAACCAAATTTGACATCAAAATCTTAAAAAATACGTAAATGTTAAAATGTCTCTAGATGGCTTCAATGTAATCGCTTTACTTTAGATTCTAATGCCGATTTCGGAAGGAATATTGGATTTGTGAAATGCCTTTGGTAGTAATATCTCTCTGAGAGTAACTCTACTATATTGGAAGTAGGTACTAGGATGGATACCTTAATTTTTTCACCAACCAAAACTAATGTCAATACAATACATAATATCAAATTTATTGGTAGGAATTGGCATGGCTTAGGAGATGAACTCAACTACTCCGAACATATTTAGTCTAGGATTAGGCAAGTCTGATCTTGCGAGTCTGGTTTACTTTTTTATAGTGACACTGTAGATAATCCGCTTGAACCTTACAAGTCAAGGGTACCTGACCCAGTGAATCATATTTAACGTATGCATTCAGATTTTTTATCTCCACTATAATTGTGGCTAGGTTTTTCACTACACAATCCCACCAGATGGAAAGTGAAGATGAGGTCTAGGATGACATGCGTTTGCCAGACATGGCTGTTCACTCTTGTCTTAAAGGTCCTGAGTATAGTGGTCGAGAAACACACAGGGTATTCCTTTCCATAGCTGTCCGCATTATAAATGTGGAATCCCTTTGTACGGATAGGGGGCAAGTCCACATTAGGATGAAAGCCTTCTTGGAAACTTAAACCAGATGATCTTAAGACTGTACCTTTACCTGTTTTGAAAAGCATCTCCCATTTCTAACTATATCTATCCCCGTTGCCAGGACGTGCCCATCGATATGGCGTTCGGAGCAGCCATTCCAGCTGCCAGACCATTCCGGGCACCAGAGTCCGTCAAAGTAAGCGGATTTTGATTGTTGTCCCGAACTATTGAGTGGTGTGCCTAGCTTGTTCTTAGTGTCTTTAAAGCTATGATAGTGTCGCATGTTTCCATATTTCATCTGAAGTTAAGAAGGATGAGGACATTGATGGCGATGTAGGGATTTCACCTAAAATCCTCACCAAAGTCGAGCAGTCAGACAGCAGTCGTTTCATTGTAATTACCAGACTCCTCAAATCTTGAATCATGGTCTTCTCAACGTACCTCGAGCTCCAAACGCAATCAAGAATTACACGGGTAGATAGATAGACACTTTATTTCACAAAACAAATATTAATTTATGGTCATATTCTTAATTATTTAATGATTGTCTCTTCCAGACAACTTCGAGGTAGAGAAAAGGGTAGGGGTAGAGTTTAGGTGTGACAGAGAGACCAAAGTTTCTTCCCGTATCCAATCAGATAAAGAGCCAAAGTTTTTTAGTTTCTTTGCTCAAAGAAGCTCCAATCACCTAAGGCGTGAGCATCCTATGAATTCGAATTAGTTACTATTTTTTTATTTGATAGGTCGCAAACGAGCAGACAGTTCACCTGATGGTAAGCGATTGCCGCCCATATACACCTGCTAACACCAGTAGAGTCACAAGTGCGCTGCAAACCTTTAACCCCCTACCTCCAATTGGGCCTCCAATACCGTCATAAAATCACAGCGCAGGCGCTGGTTCACGCCGGTCTTTTAGGAGGCCGTAGTATCACTCCGGTCGAGCCGGCCCATTCATGCCGAAGCGTGGCTCTCCCACTGTTAAAGCTAGCAATCTAATTTAGCATAACATACAACTGCGTCGGTGAAAAGTAATTGTGTTATCAATAGTGTGAAGTAATTATACTGTGTGATGATCCCATTAGGACGGCTTAATTATCTCATTGACCATGCATTGACACTTTAGCGCCTGGATAGTGATTAAGACTACTGGCATAGTGTATTATACTTACTTATATGTAGGCACAGTTTAATATTTCATGTTAGATAGTATAAATATCTAATGTGAAATGAATGTCAATTACTCAGATATCTACTTACTGGTATCGATCATCAACCCAGCGCTATGAATTTCATTTTAGTCATCAGGCTAAGGTGAGCCAATACACTATTGCTAATTATCGGGCCTTAGTGTGCCAATCCTCTTTAAGTTACTCTGCCACTTTTCTTTACAATTTTAAATGTGTACTTCAAAAAATGCTTGAAGAAGCACCTCTTGGCAGTACCAACGGAATTGATGCAATGCCATCGCGTCCGTTGTAACTCGTAGGGTTTTTTGCTTATCATCAGGCTAAAGTGAGCCAATGTACTGTCCAAGTAATAGAAAAAAATACTGCGCCACTTTTGTATAAAATTCTAAACACTTCAAAAGAAGCATGAAGAAACACTTCGTAGACCAGCGTGGCATTGATGTTGTGCCATCGCATCTATTGTAATTGCAAAGTGGGCTATCCTTTTACTTGTCGCCAGGCTATGATGAGCCAAAACGCTGTCGCACTTTAAGTTACTTCGCTACTTTTCTGTACAATTTTAAATACTTTAAAAGAGTTTAAGCTTGAAGAAGTTATTCACTATATCGCATTCGAAGCAATTGTATCGAAATTTCTTACCATTAGGCTAAGGTGAGCCGATAATGTTTTCCCACTACTTATTGTAGAAGAATACTCCGCTATTTTTTATAACAATTCTAAATACTTCAAATAGGTTTAAACTTGAAGAAGGTTCTCGCGGACGTGTACGGCAATCCCAACATATAGCAAGCAAATCATGCCATCACATTTGGTGCAATTGCATCCTGTTCCTTTGGTTACCATCAGGCAAAGGCGAGCCAAACCAATGTACTGTACATTGGCTCGCCTTAAAAAAATATCCTTTTCTTTACAATTCTCGAAACTTGTTCCCCCGTTTACCGACCATCTCTTACCTCAAATAGCCTGACGATAGAGAAACATTCATTTATGGAAGTAGATTTAAATGATAGCTGCATTATGAAACCGGCGCAAGGTTCGTTATTTACATCTGCTTATTTTGTTTTTCACTCTGAACTTGGGTGTTGCAGTTGGTTGCACCTATTTTGCATACCAGATTGTCGCTCTTGTTTAATGCATTTGATTTTTCTGAGACTGTTTGTTTAATCGGTTATTATTACGGTTCAGAAGAATAAGTACTTTTTAGGAAGGCTATATTTAGGCCTGTGATCTTACAAATAATTCCTTACTAAAAGCGTCTGTCTGAAAAAGTGTTTTGACTCTGATCGGAAGAGACCTATTTACTTATACGAGTATTATGAAAAAGTTTTGAAGTATGGAAATAGCATATAAATGTATGACAGGATGATAGCAATAAAAAAAGTATCAACCTATATACTGTCCCACTGCAGGGCAAAGGCCTCCATCATAGAAATCAAGTCATCACTACTATGAATGGGACACTTGCCTAATGCGGATTGGTAATCACAAACCTGAGCTTTGTTCGCAAAATTCGAAGTACTTAAAGGACGAGTCTAGAGTCTAGATTTTCAGAATTACTTACATTTACCAACTCATGTTGGTAAATCTTAGGATTTACAGTAGTTCGAGCTTTTACAGTAACAGATACATGGATCCGCGAAACCAAACATTCAAGGAAGGAAAAAGTAGTCAAAAAAAGTAATCATGTAATCGTGATTGCAACTACAATTTGTAGTTCGTAATCATAAAGTTTAACTACTTTTTACGATTACATTAAGTAGTTAGTAATTATGATTACTAACTACATAATGTAATCGTAGTTTGTAATCAGTAGTTAGATTGGTCTAAGACCAAGCGGAGTCTTCGAAAAATTCGAAACATACTTTTTTTTGCTCGACCCGGGAATCGGACCCGAGACTTAAGCCACTAGACATGGTTAAAGGAATATAAATGCTTACAGATAGGTACCTACATCCTATAGAATCTGTCTCCTTCCTTTCTTAATTTTTGATATGGCGCTCGCCATATTATGATCACCGCACAATAAATACTTTAGGTAAAGGTATGTTTTAGGATATCTATATATTTTCGATAAATATCACCAGCAAAATAATTGGGGGCCTCGTGTGATATTAAGCCAAACCTGTTTGACATTAGGTTCGGTGAGTAAGAATCAAAGACTTTATATATATAACTATTATAAGTCTTTGGTCAGACAGAATAATATCGCAAAAATAAATCTGCCTGTTTCACCTAGAAGTGCCAAAGTCTTATCAATGAAGCATTCTTTTAAACGTAAAGGAACTTAATATTAACACAAGTAAACACTTACAATATGACTTCATTAATACAAATCACAAGTTAACACGACTAAAACACTGCAACACGAATTAAGTCTTTTGTTAGCAACAATAAAGAATAAATTAAATAAATCAGTCGTGCTAACTTGTAATTACTTCTGCACTTAGCTTATTAGAACGTATTGTGTATAGTTTATGGTTGGATGCCTTAGAAATTAAGTTAACTAACGGTCATAGCAATCAAATTTGGACTTTACAGTTAGTAACATTGGGTCTCGTTTGGTCATTCCAGGTATGCGTCCGGGCAGAATCACCTGACTGATTTCATTGGGATGGAACCGAGTAAGAAGCGCAAGCGACGGACATCGTTCACTCCTCAGGCTCTGGAACTGCTGAATGCTCACTTTGAAAGGAACACGCACCCCTCTGGTGAGTAAAACAACTATTTGATACTCTTGCGTCTTCCTCCCGCATCTGTAACTACTCAGCAGGGGAGCACTAAGCAGATTTTAATCATCACAATCTTCATGGTAAGTTGATTATACTCGTAGATATCATTACTCATAGCTGTCTTCAAAAGGAGCCTCGTCCAAGAAAATAAGAAGTTTACCAAAAGGTATGAATCAAACGATTTCGAATTGAAAAGGTTACCTTCACTCATCGAAGAAGAAAAACGTGAGTCTTGAATTATAATATAAGACTGTCCATGTGGCATCAGACATTTTTATGCTACTTGCTTTTTGCTCAAGAGTAGCGGCGTCCTCTACCTATCTAAGTACATCAGTTAAAAGAGAAAAAGTAATAGAGGTGGCAAGTTGTCTTCTAATTAGAACTATTGGTATAATGCGGTCTCACGTCTAATTCAATCAATCAATCAGCCAATCGCCGTCCACTGCTGAACGTAGGCCTACCCCAAAGAGTGCCAGCAATCTGTGTCCGTCGCAGTCTGTATCCAACTTACATCAGCCGTCTTTGCCAATTTCGTCAATCCATAGTGCTGCAGAGCGTCCTACACAACGTGTATCTACGAGGAGTCCCACTCTTAAGACATTGTCACGTCGTTGGTAAGTAAGAAAACCTTGCTAAAGCCCTAACCGGACTCCGCACAAAGGAAGTCGCAGATGTGTCAAGCCTCCAAGGTGGACAAGGATTACCGACGACCTGGTGATTCTCGCGGTAATTATATTTGGATGCGGGAAGCAAAGGAATGAACTGCGGAGAACTTTGGGGACAGCCTATGTCAATCAGTGGGTGTCTATTGGCTGAAATGCTAATGATTATAGCATAAAGTAAAACGTCTTTATCCAACCGTCACTTATGAAGGCCAAAATAAAAAAGCGCTTAAAAGTCGGTCGTTCAGCAGCTCAAGCCCTCGGGCTGGAGGGAATCAGGCAGCCTCCTAGCAATCCTTTACATTATCTCGGAGCCAACCTGAAGCGGAACAGGCGACGCACCTCCTTCACTCCTCAAGCTTTGGAGCAGCTAAATGCGTATTTTGGGAGACAGACTCACCCTACTGGTAAGTGATTATGCTTAGGACCTCTTTGCTTTGACCTCTATTCCGGTATCTGCCTGCATCAATGACCTCCATTATACGTTAGAGGTCAGTGGCCTGCATTGATGTACAATTGATAATTTGACTTGATAGCTGGATCTGCTTTACATTCTTTGAAGTCTTCATCCCAGTAGCAGTACGACTAGGTGGTTCTAGTGACTGTGTACAAGTCACAATCTAGTAAAAGCCAAAGAGGCAAATACATGCTGCTGAAGAAGAGAAGAAGAAAAGCCAAAGGAACATTATCTGTCTGTCAGTCAATATAGGAGTCTCTAACTCTATCTAAATACATATCATCATCTTTTTAGCTTGTTGCAGTCCATGCTGGACATAGGCCTCTCCTGATCTTTATCACTCCGATCGATTTTCGCTCGCAGTTTGCTACTCGCATTTAGCTCATCAGCCATTTTGAGCAGATCGTCACTCCATCTGGCTTGAGGGCGTCCTACATTACGCTAACTATGAAGAAGTAACTCTACTATTATAGAATTCGTGTACCTCAGCGGTTGTCAGTACAGCTGCTGATATAGCCAGCCCACTGCGACTTTGGCTTGCTTATCCTGTGAGCTATGTCGATGACTTTTTTTTCTGTCGGATCACATCATTTACGCATACGATCGCGCAGAGAAACGAGCATAGCTAGCTGAGCGACTCTAAACTTTTGGACTAGTCGTGCCATCAGTGTCCACTAGGTTGGTCCTAATTTTTCGACTTCCACGTACGGCTCCGTACGTTTAGACAGGTAGGACGCACTGATTGTTTATAGGATTTCGTCTTTGGGCACTATCGGATCAAAATACATAAGTTTAGAGTTTTCTGCGTTTATTTTCTTATACGTATCCATTGTCACTCTCACAGTTCTACCTAAAGCGACACCTCTCTACAATCCATCGAACCGGTACGACATTGAAATCTTTATGGAAAATGGTGATTACCACCGCCCATGGGGGAGCCCGTTTACCTCCCTATCTCATAAAAAAGAAAAAACTTTGCAGGCTCCAGAGAGTGCAAAAGCTATTATTGTAACATACTTACTAGGTTGGTAATGTTGGTATGCACCAAATCTCGAAAGACCCAATATCAAATAAAATAAGGTATATTAAGGGCATCGGGCATGATTAAGGTCAAAAGCTTGTTTGTCGGAACTTAAGAAAACTATCTAGTTTTATATATCAAACAAAACCAGTAGACTAAGCATTAGGTACTCTGTCCAAATTTTTGGCTTTAATTTTGCTTTTTCAATTTTCCAGGCACTGAAATTACCGGACTGGCGCACCAACTAGGATACGAACGGGAGGTCATTCGAATATGGTTCTGCAACAAACGTCAAGCCCTCAAGAACACCGTTAGAATGATGTCCAAAGGCATGGTCTAAATTTAAAAAAATATTAAAACTGGCAACTACGACATGACAGCTTTCAAAATTGACGGAAAATTTAAATTTAGAATAAGTAATTTTAGAGATGGGACGCATCATTATATTGATGTCGATGATTTGGCTTAACGGTCTGCACGTAGATTCGTGATCTCGTCTCGATACTCACTTTATTGTTTGCATTAATAGTGTCTTAATTAGGAAAGTGTTTTGATGTTTCTTTTATCAAATAATATTTTATAAATATTATTCTGGCCTTAACGCAAATCTTTATGCGATTCCAGCCAACGTAAGAAAGGGAGATAATGTTAAGTGTATAAGTAATTGTAAAATAAAATGAATTTCGACTGAAATATTCGTCTCGACGTAGTTTACAATGATATGAATGGAATGTCATAGACTAATAAGATGTAGGTGTTTATTAGTACAAAATAAAAAATTGATAATTTCAGTCTTACTCAACTGAGTGGATATTTTGTCAGTACCAAATTTTTACAGTTCCAAATTAATTCTTTGATGTAATCTGGTATAACACTGCATGCATGAAACTACAAAAGTCATTTTATAAATCCATCAGCACAGTAAGTATACAGTATTAGGCAATAACTCATGGTGAGGAAAGCTGCTGGTATCCAATGCCATAATATTTATTAAGGCAACTAATTATGAACGTCAAGTTTGGCGGACTGTGGGTATTCCTAGTATTAGCCTTTTTTTGTAAAAATATTGCATTTTGTAAATAAGTACAATACATTTAACTCTCGGCGATAAATTTGTAATGTAGTTGGATTACATTAATTTATTGAAATACTCTGAGTTGTTTCGTTCTACTTAGCGAATGTTGCACTTTATAGTTTAGAAATAATATTGATATTATGAAGGTAGATAATGTGTCGTCAGTCTTAGTGGCCTACTGGGAATTTTTTAATCTTCGGTAGGTTTTTGTTGATAGATAGGTATAAAACGATATGTATAGAATAGATAGTAATTAATGATACTATCGTTAATTGTAAATATTGTTTCTCTAATTTTATTTTAATAAATTGTATTATTAGTTCGATAATTAAATTTACTTTCGTAGCTTTTTGAATAAAATTATAGATGCAAGTTGGATTTTGTGGCAATGTCAAAAATATTATTTAAATTTTAAACTATGTTCCGATTCATATTACATTTTTCAATAGAAAATACAAGTAACAGATGGTCTTGAAAAGCTTAGTTAACAATTAATATTTTATGTGCATATTTTTTGGTAGATAATATTAAACTAATAAAATTGCCTCGCATTTGGAAGTGTAGATTTTGAAAATATATACATATTATATAGAATTTCCAAAAAAAAACAAATTTTGACGTTTAAGAAATTATTTTAGTGATTGAAGTGCCCGAAAAGTATGCACAAATAAAATTATCTAAAGTTTTCTAAATTTTATCTTATTATCACACATATTTTTAATACATTATGTGTTAATGCAACTCTCTTCAAAACCTTGTTAATATTAAACTTTTATCGAAAATTTGTAAGTTCAAAAAATACTTTTCTTTTGGTAAACTAGATTTACAGGCATTATTTATTTATAGTAGGTACCTACTTATAATATAAGAAAGTTTTATAGGTTTACGAAATGAGTTATCTAACCGCGTCACTAAATAGATTAATTTGAACTGGCCTAAATAAGCAAAGAACTTAATTGTTCTGAAGAGAGTTCCTCAGTCACTTGATTACTTATCTATTCCTAAATTATTACTGTTTGAACTGGATTGAATAATAATTTGAGCATTTAAAGTTTGTATAAATTCTATCATGAATGAATAATGAACCTATTTGTAGCGTCGTGTAAATAATTTAGTTAGAATGTTTTCAATTTAAGACCTGCTGTTAACTGTATTACCAATAGTATTAAGGCTGTAATGTAATGTATGTTAATGACCAATGAAAACCAACTTGTGATCATTAATATTTGTACTGTTACCTACTACTTAACAAGAGTCGTTAAAAAATAATATTATAAAAATTGAACATATTTTTCGGCTGTTGAAAAATTGTAAATACAATATTAAGGATAATAAAACTATTTGGATTAATATTTAGGAACAAAGGGAAAAAATATTATCAAAATTTATATTTTCAAAAATTATTACAAGTGCAAAAAAGTGTATTTAAAAGGGATGTTTGGCCATAAAAACAAAATTTTCATGAAACGGATTTTTTATCGACTACAGCACAACACTACACACACAAGCAGTAAGGTAAACAGTGACATAGATAGTTCGTGCGATGCGATATTGCGCGTAATCTGTACTTATACTTTGCCGAATCAGATTTTTCATTAAAATCCGTCACTTAATAATTTCTTTTACATAGATACTTGATTAAGTACCTAACTCTAATAATGTCATCATCGTCTTAGGTGTTTCCATGAGCCAGAAATGAAATAGGTAACCTACCTAAAAAATAATAGTAATAAAAGAATGACAGCTCTGAACGACCAAAAAAAATTTGTTAAGTTAATAATGTCTGGTTTAATTTTGTAAAAATAGTTACAAAGCAATAGCAGTGACCCAGTTTATGTAAATATTTTAATCAAAATTATTGTGAAAAATCTGATTCCCAACAAACATTAGTGTAATAGAATGAAGCATAGGATGCTAAGTACAAATGATATAATTTAACTATAAACTGCTAGTCCGTTATATAATTACTATGTAAATTACAAGGCAAGATCGCGTTGCACCCTGGTTTTCATGATCCGTATGTAACTATATGAAATAGAATACAATTAAACTCTACTTACACATAACTTCAGCTGTAACACATATTCAAACCAAACTATAACAGTATGTAATAGTGTATTAATTTTTCTTCCTATAATGGTACCGAACGATTGATTATGGCTGCTGGTTTACGATGAGATGCAGAATAAAGGCAAATAACTGTTTGAGTGTTTGTTTTATTATTATTACCTTTTATATACCCTCAAATAGGTAGGTATTAGGGATTGCAATCCAGCGCTTGCGGGTCCGTAAACAGATCGGATCATAAACCCCATCGAACCTGAAAAAATACTTTTTTACCAGCTTACTAACTGTTTAACCAATAGGTAGGTAAGTATCCTACTTCTATAAATTTTATCAACTTCATATACTACTAACACACAGCCTATCGATAACTTAAAAATAATTGCTGGGTACATCACTAATTTAGTTCATAATCAATCACAGGCCCTATTCTCGTGCATAAGATATTAAATTTATCGAAAATAGACATAATATCGAAAAAGCTGTAGTTTTCATGCGATATCCGCCATATTGTGTTTTCATATCGAAGGGGCCAGATCTTGTACCTTCTACATAAAAGTATAAGTAGGTAAGTATAGTCTGCGGCATGAAACAATAGCGTTGACCTTGAATGCGCAGAAACCAATTTTAATAGAAAGTCGACTTTTTTACAAGTACGCAAACTAATGGTCTACGCCAGCGGTCGTCACAATGTGAGCACTAAGGTCCGGGTCGCATTATATATGAAGTACTTACGGTTGTGTAGTTGTCTATTAATTAAAGGAATCTACTTTACCGCGGGCCGCAGTTTGACGACCACAGGTCTACGCTATTCTTTCATGCAACCAGGCTAGGTGTATTACATCTGATCGTGCGGTCACAAGTGCGGTGATGAAGCTGGCTGCCCAAAAACATAAAACACAGGTACATACCTAGGTAGATGTGCCCGTTGCCGGCATACCCGTTTTCGGCCATGGCGTATAAAACCCGTAATAAGAAAAGTATACTTCACAGACTACTTAAAGAGTCAGTGCGAATCATTAATCTAATACACACCTCTTATTTTGTAGCATTGTAAGTTCAAAAGTTGCTTCTATGAGCATCTAATGGACAGTCCGTCGTGTGTGGATAAAAAAAAAATAGTGGCGCAAATTGTTCACAGGTAAGTTATGAAGTCTTTAGTTAGTGCCATTATTTTATCTATTGATGTAGATGAGTGAATTTATGTTATTTGATTGTAGTTTTCAATTGATATTATCGTGGCGGGAATACCACATTTTGGAGATTCTCGTTCTCGGCGCAGTCGAATGACACATACATTAAAAAATCAACCTCTTAAGGAGTTGTCCCATTATGGGTTGGTCTATGTACGCTAAATTAAAAATCGGAGAAAAAATTGCTTATTACGAGAAAAATACAAGAATCCTATAATGCACGTTTCGTGGTTATAAATAAAAAAGATTACCATTTTTCAACGTTTACCAATGACAAGACGCGTGAGACGACGGTGACCAAAGACAAAAAAAAAACAACTGTCAATGTCAATGTCTGTCAATGTGACGTTAAACGGTTTGGTTTATAGGGTTTTTTGGATAGTTTTCATTTCTTAGTCTGTGGTTGTTCCGTCAAACGTCAGAAGATAGACAAACGTCAAACGTCATCGAATTCGTAATGCGTCAATAGGTAACCAACATTGACACCATTTTGTTGTGTTGCAATCCTTTGCTAAAATAAATTGTTCCTTCCAAAAAACAACGCTACAATAGAGAAATTGGATAGTCAAAAACTATTCTTCATAATTCTCTTTATTTTGGTATAGGGTACGTTACCACGCCCAGACTCCTACATTCTGGGACAACTCCTTTAATGTCAGAGGTAAGTTGTTGTCAAAAGAGAAAATGAAAGACCAAATATGATGTCTTCACATTTGTGTGGTCAGATTTCGGCCACTTGATATTGGTTATTGTTTGGAAAATACTCAGTTAAAGTTTTTAATTTTTTGTCGGCCGAAAACCAGCTTTCAATAAACTACTTCTCGGCCCGGTAAATATTGTGGGCCGAAATCGGATTTTATTTCACTTTTCGCCCATCGATAATACGACAGTAAAATCAAGTAAATAAAGCAGGATCGTGTGTCCAATAGATAGAAGTGTGCCCTTTTTATCACTTTTTATTTTATTTGCAATAAAATTCGGGTAAATAGTATTGACACGTTGTCTAGACTGCCGAAAACTGATAAATAAGTTTAGTTTTCGGCAGTGGTATGAAAGTGGCCGAGAAACACTTCAAATATTTAGTTTTCGGCCAACGGAATAATAAAAAAAAGTCTAGCGAAGGGACAAAGATGGAAATGATTTCAAACAGCAAATAACTTTTTACTAGTCAACACGCAAGATTATGTTCCTTTGTTAATTTGTTGTAATATTAAATTATTATCATAATTAAACTAATTGATTTGGAATTCTTGGTTTTAATCAATTATGTTTCTTATTTTTTATGTCATAAATTCATTTTCCTTGTGTTATTTAGTGGCCGAGAACTAGTAAATTCATGGCCGAAAAATAGAAGGAGTGGCCGAAAACCGGCAAAATTGCTACTTATGGAGATTTTATTTTTTAACAATTATTCTATAATATTGAGAAGTAAATGCGGTATTTATATTAAAATTAGACTATAATTTGAAGCTAAAAAGTTTACATCCACTATCCGGGATTGAAATCATAAAAACAATGCCTCAAAGTCAACAAGTCCTCTAAATGGCCGAAAAGGGGCACATTCACCTACCTAGATTAAATTTAATTTAGGTATCTAGGATTCGGCCCCAAGAGTAGGTATACCTACCTTAAACATAAGTATACCATATACCTAAGTTATACCAAAAGCGACCCATGCGGAAATAATTTTGAACTGGTTGTAACGATTCTAAAAAAATCAATTAAATCATACAGATTCATACTTAAATTTCTATCTGGGTCAGCCAAATATATTAATAAGTCTATAATATGTACAAAAAACTTTATGAATGAGTAGGTATCGAATCCGAATCCGATTTTCATCGCACTCTCGGTGCGATTCGGGCGTGCGGGGTAAACCCTTTACCCAGGCTGCTTCTCCTGCCGGTGTCGGTGTGTCCGGTGCTCCAGGAGAGGAGGCCTCCCAACACGGTGCTGTTTGGGCGGTCTTCGACCCCAAAGGGCCTGCCTGCTACCCGATCGCACTTATCTGTCTGGGAGGGGGGACTGGTTAGTCGCCGGCAAGTCGGAGGGAGATGCTTTTTTTTTTTGAAAAATGAATGAGTAAAAAATGCAGTGCTGCCACCTAGACATACTCATTGAAAACCTATACTTAAAGACAGAGCTGCCAACTGGTGCCATCCATTTGAACTTATTAGTCATAAAAAATACTAAAAGCTGCGTTCATATCACTAAATAACTTAATAATCTGTAAACTTTGAGTATAATAGCCACTGGAGATGCCATACCGGGCGTTTCCCCTCCGGCAAAGTACATTGGTCAACTATTCGGAACTGGTCAACTAAGTTATACAAAACTACTTGGATGGTCGCTACATCGCCATTTTGCATCGCTCCGTGTCGCTGTCCGTGACGTTTCTCTTAAAAATGGTGAATTGTGCAGTATTTTCATGTAAAAGGCGATCTGACAGCTAAAATTCGCAACAAGATCGCGTTTCCTATCATAAGTAATGACTTTTATTAATTATTAAATGTGTATTAAACTAGAAAATCTATTTTAATAAAAAACCGTTACGATACGTAAACGACAGAAAAATTTAATAATGATATCGTGGTAATCGGTCCTAGTGATGGGACCAATTAAAATCAACTCGACATTTGAATGAATCATTCACTCACTGCAGTTAGTTTCAAAATCCGTTCTTTTCATTATATTTTGAATAAAATAGTATAGACATCATATATTATAATATTAAAACATTGTAAAGTGAATTAGAGAAATTACTGTCCTGTTCTTCTGGTCATACGATGTTGGAATTTATTCTAAAAATAAAAAGAATTGGTGGCTATAAAATATTTCGAGGTAAAAGGAATAAAATATGTGGTCCGGGAGTATCATGCATGATAACGGAGTAGATAGTAAACCATAATTGGAGCTCGCTAATTTTAATATAGAAAAGTATACGAATGTTCGTTTATCCAATATTTCAAAAAAATTAGACCCCCAGAAATATATTCGACACGTGTACAATAAACTTATTCATTTTGAAAATCAATATAAATGCGTAATAAGGATTTTTTGTAATATTTCAATAATCATTCTAATTAAAAATATATTGTTTCATTTACTCTCCCTTTGGTTGTCCAAATGTTTAACCCCAAACTAGCGCACATTTGTAATTTTTTACGTTTTAGTAGTATTGCACAACTTCACCATTTTTTAGGGTTCCGTAGTCTACTCGTCATGTCTGTCCGTCTGTCATTCTGTCTGTCCTGGCTCGTCCTCCGCCGTTTCTGCACCGATTGCCACTGAAAATTGGTAAAGAGATGTATACTGATAATCCAAAAATTGGTTTTTAACATTATTGAAAAATACTTATTTTTCACCCCCCTTTCCATACAGCGAAAAGTTAATTCGAAAAATAAATTCGACTTACCCCATCGTCTGGTCGGTATCGTTAAAAAGGTATCTTTAAATACAACAAAAATTGCCTTGACATAATGTGGATCAAACCCCCCAGTTTCGAGATATATTAATACAAAGTTAAAATTAGAGCTTCCTCTCCCCCCCCCCCCCCAACTTTTGAAATACTATTAAAATAATTCTGAAAAAAATATGCTCTATACCTCCAAGTAAGTACCTACGTACAGCCACACATCACAGTAAATACTGTCATACACATTAAGTTGAATATCAGTTGAGGAAATTTGACAGATTGTGGTAACCTGATGTGTGGCTGACTGTACTTTTAACAAAAACTTTAGCGGACTCTGTATCATACATAGTATTTTTAATACAACTTGACCAACTTTTGACGTGCAGTTGCCCTAACTAAATGGTAATGTATGGAAATAACTACCTAACTTAACTATGAAAATAAGGTTTAAGGCCCATCTTTTGGATACGGAACACTTTCATGTGCGTGTCCGACACGCTCTTGGCCGGTTTTATTTTACAAACTGACTAAATAAATATTATTTATCTTCAATGTGCAGAATTTTACACTTACAATTTTATATATAAGTTCATTCACCAAACTGATTTGACTCATTCTTTGTGTCCCATCACTGTCTTTTTCGTATGTATGCTGCATAGTTACGTGAAATCTTTATTTGTGAGCGTGTATTTTTTGATGTGTTAAATTTTTCTGTAGTGTGCGTTTATCGTGACAGCAAAATTTGTGACTGTTGAGTATTAAAATTTTTGGTGGTGTGCTGTACGTGTTTACCTCGTCCCCCGCAAAAAATGGTGAAAAAAATTGTTAGAAGCGCGGACGTTAGGGCATCTCCAGTGGCTGTCTACTCTAAGTCTGTAAAGATAAAATATTTCGTGGTTGAACGCAGTGAAAACTAAGGCAACAAAATCAAATATGGCGGGGCAACATATCACAGCGCGTCAGACGTCACTGTTTTAGTAAAATTATCGACCTAAAAATTATTGAAACCAATTTATAAATAGATTAATAAAAAAACGACACTTTATTTTGAGATTGTGAGCCCTATATAGCACACCGTCGTGTCTTACGTAATAATAACTTGTGATAAAAATAGCTGGAACTAATCTGTAAATATTCATCGATAAATAAACATGGAAATCTAATGTGTTCAGTGGCTAGTGTTAGCTAGAATTACGTCACGGTCGTCTAGCGTGGTGCCGGTAGCATGCCGTGAGTTATATTAAGTGATAAAGTCGCGAAGGTCCTGATGATTCACGAGGTTAATTGACGTAGGTTCACCTCGCGGCTTGCTGAGTTGTGTTTGTGACGACAAAGATCGAAGTCGGGCGTCGACTTATCTGATAGGAATCCGGTAGAAGTGAGTAATAGGCGATGATCGAGAGTGTGTCGCGGCGTGCCTTCAGTAGTACGAGCGGTACTTACAACGTGCGGGCGTCGGAGCTCGCTAGAGAACGGAAGTTGAATATTTTCAATGTCACAGTGCTCTTCTTGGATGACACCCAGCAATCGTTTCAAATCGAGGTGAGTTGCGTTTGTTTACTTACTTTAGCCTAGATAAAAGATTAACACTCTTTCTGAGATAGTCATCAAAACCTAGGTATTGATTGAATGAAATAGAAATGTATGTACCTAACTTGAAATAGAAAAAATCTTTATTCAAGTTAGGTACACATACAGAACACTTATGAATGTCAAAACATACATTTATAATCTACCACTGATTCGGAACATCAATTTCTACTGAGAAGACACCAGCAAGACACTCGGTAGTTAGGTACTCTTTCAAATACCTAGTAGATTTACTGAACCACTAGGTACCTACCTAAAGTGTTAAATGTTGACTAGCTTTGGAGACTAACATGGTCATAATAACCACATAGGTTTCTGTGTCACCATAATGAATATCACATTATGCATATAGTCACCGCCAGGCAATAAGTTGGTAAAGTGCTATTATGGAATTTACGTTTAATTTCGCCATCAACTGTATTTAAATACACCTACTAATTATTTTCAGGTAAAAAGTCAATTATATTTCGAAAAAAGGTCTTCATTTTATGCACCTGATTTTTTAAGTACCTAGTTGTACCCTACTTCTTGAAAATTATTTTGACGAAAACAGTAAATCATATCTTTTAATAAATTTACGATTTTTCGTTTAACAACTTATTAGCCAGAGGCGTCGATATCTACATACTATTCCATACTTAAACTTTTCTTAAGAATTTATGCTCATTTGGTCCCGTAACATAACTTCATGGAATACTTCGAAAAGTATATTGATTGAGTTACTTAATGAATCTAGAAACGGTTGAGAAATTCATCTATTTTCTTTTCAGAAAAAAGCAAAAGGCAATGTTTTACTTGAACAAGTTTTTCAACACTTGGAACTAGTTGAAAAAGATTATTTTGGACTTCAATTCACAGAAAATGGATCACCGCCGAATGCTACTAACACAGAAATAACGGTAAATAAAAATCTATTTACTTAAATTGATTTTATTTCACTTTCGTGATCTGTTTGTTCAGGTTTGTGATCGCCAATCCGCATTAGGCAAGCAAATCCCGCAATAGGGATTAAGCCTAGACATGGGCCTAGAAATTCATCACTATGATGGAACTGATTGGCATAGTATGAATGGACTTGATTTCTATGATGGAAGCCTTTGCCCTGCAGTTGAACTGATATTCTATTTTACTATTCGAACGAAGTAGTTATAAATCTACATAAACTAGTTTATAATCAATAATGACATTCTTCCCACTCATATTTAAAGAGCAAATAAGATCACTCTGTTATCTTGTGGACAGCTCACCGATATTTGCAGCTGACATACTTACTACCAACTGTGTTAATGACTGTACCTACTCGATTTCTCTAAGTTGATTACAATTTTTTAAGGCATCCTTATCAATATTTTTAAACACCTTCTATATCAGATTATACCTAATAAACAGATGTTATTACGCTTTATTGTCTTGTCAACTTGTCAGTGAGTGAGTCATAATATAAAAGATTCATGTTAATCCTTGGTTCGCTCCTTGCATTTTTATTGCTCATGAGCTGTATGAGTCATTTGTACTTTACTAGAGTAGTTAATTTAGCTAGTAAATTATTTAAATTTGATTTTATGAATGATCCTGTTCTGTGCTGCTTATGAACAGCCTTAACAGCCACAGCCACAGTCTAATTTTCATAGAAGCATGCTTGGTTCAGAAAGGGTCAGATCATTTTAGTACTACAACATCATTGAATGCAGTTTTAAGATATTTTCCTTACTTAAGATGGCATACTTTGCATGATTCTTGATTATGAATTTTTAATGCATTCCATTACAATAAATTTATGTCGATATAAGACAATAGGGCAGGAAGATGATGATGATACCGTTATCATCATCTGCTTCCTGTTATAGTACTATTTTTTTTTGATAGGGGTTTCTTTACATTTACTATCTGCTTAAAGTGGTGTTTAAATTTTTTACAGCGTTGGTTAGATAGTGGAAAATCAGTGAAGAAGCAAGTAGGGGCTAATGCACAGTTCTGGCTCGCTGTTCGTTTCTACCCTCCAGAGCCCTCACGTCTGGCCGAAGAGTTCACCAGATACTTGCTCTGCTTGCAGCTCAGGAAACTCCTGCTTGATGGCAGAATGACTGCTCCTAAGAATACAGCATTATTACTAGCGTCATTTACTGTTCAAGGTAATTTAAGCTTATTTTTACACTAAAGGCAGCAATCAGCGCAAGCGCAACTTGATGGTAAGTAATCACCGCCCATGAACATCTGCGAGATCAGATAGGTTAAAAAGAGTATGTTCTTCTCTTGAGTCATAGCCGTCAGTAAATACTGCCGCGGGGAAACCGTTCCACGAAACGTTTAATAATTGAGGAAATATTTTATTTCCTTGAAAGAAACATTTGTGTATTTCCAAACAATTCTTAATTCCAACATTAACTATGTACCCACCCTAATTAAATAAAATGTATTTTCAATACACGCCTGAACTTGTCTTGTAAATTTGTATAACCTCTTGTAAAAAATATTCTTAGTATTATAATAAGTATTTATGTTCGCATTTATTCCGCATCTCAATTAATATCTTTAATTTTTTTTATTAATTTATTTTGCCATAAACACATTGGGTACCTATAGGTTAATTACTACACTCACATACTTGTTATTTTAGGGTAACTGATAGCAATGCAATAAGTTGCCTCGTTACAAGTACCAATCAGACACTTGTAAAGTCATGTGATAGATATAAACCTATTAAAGAGGAAACATAAGCTGGAAAATATTTCAGATAATAATGTTTCCTCACCCTTCATTTGTAAGCAGAACAAAAGAGACAGTAATGTGCTTAGTGAACTAACAGGAAGTGACAGGTATTATGGGTTAACTGCCAATAAACTGCACTAGTTGAGACTTGATTCTTACAACCACAAATTCTGGTTCTATCTTTCATTACTCAAACTGAAATCAATGTTGTTGAAAATGTTAAACTGGCTAAAATGTGTGATGTGTGTGTCGCCGAATAATTGTAAGAATCATCAAAGTTATATTACTATTAATAATATTAATAATGTATACATTACATTAACAGAGAGGTGTATTAATTGCGTAACATACGAGTACTTACTAGTTTAACAGAAGAGTGATGGATATTTTTTATGATCTTTTATTGAATCACTTGTGTTGGCGTAACAGAAGAACTTTTTAATTATGCTATTGTAATTAAGTTCTGCAATAGGTGGAGGAATAATACGCTGTGTTGATTCTTTTTTTATTAGACTATAGGCCAACGCTTGACCACAATCGCACCTGATGGAAGGTGACGATAAGGTCTAGGATGACACGCATTTGCCCAGAAGATGCCCGTTCACTCTCACAGATCTGTGTGTGATGATTATGTTTCCAATTTAGTAGATTTACATGGCTTGCTGCCATGGCAGGAGGTCTCTTGTTGTAAAAGTGACAAAACAACATATGCATCAAAATAATATTAAGAATTGCATAGATACTTATAAGTAACACCCAGTGCCTGATACCTTTTATGGCAAGTTTTACCTCTAGCTCTCTGATCTTGCGTATGTTTATGAGTGGCGGTGATTTCTTACCAGCTGGTGACCCGCTTGCTCGTTTGCCGCATCCATACTTAATATTATAAATGCGAAAATAACTCTGTCTGTCTGTCTGTATGTCTGTTACTCTTTCACGCCAAAACTACTGAACGGATTTAAATGAAATTTGGTATACAGGAGAATGAGACCAACTAGTCATACTATCTGTCCCTTTCTTTTGCCATCATCATCATCACCAACCCACACTCGTCCACTGCTGGAAATAGGTCTGCCCTAATGCCCGCTACCGCTCCCAATTTTCCGCTACTCTCATCCAGCCCACACCAGCCAGCCTTCGAATGTCATCATCCCATCTTTACGCAGGGCGTCCGACACTACGCAATTCTTTTGCCATACTTATTTTCTTTGTTTCCCCAGCTGAATTAGGCGACTACAACGTGTCAGAACACCCGCCAAACTACCTCTCAGACCTGTGCCTCCTGCCGAAGCAGAACGCAGAGGACGAGCGGCGGATACGAGAGCTGCACAAGCTGCACAGAGGGCAGGCCCCGGCGGACGCGGAGGCCAACTTTCTGGAGCACGCTAAGAGATTGGACTGCTACGGTGTTGAGTCGCACCCGGCTAAAGTGAGTTTTGACAAAAAAAATGGTGTAATAATCCATACTATCCATACTAATATTATAAATGCAAAAGTAACTCTGTCTGTCTGTTACTCTTTCACGCCAAAACTACTGAACGGATTTAAATGAAATTTGGTATGCAGATGATCTAGACCCTGAGAAAGGACATAGGGTACTTTTTATTGCTAAAAGGGGGTTGTAAGGGGTTAAAAGGGGGGTAAAAAGTTACTTTTCCACGCGGACGAAGTCGCGGGCGGCCGCTAGTATAATAATATTTCACTACATCACATACATTGATCTGACTCTGAGATAGGTAGCTCAAGCACCTGTGTTACAGATATCAGAACCAACAGTGGGATTACAAATATATACATATTAAAACTTTTCTTTTGTAAATACATACTTATAATACACAGAAAACATCCAGACCAATACAAACAGACATGTTCATGCACACAAATATTTGTACTGTGCGGGGATCGAACCCGCAACCCTTGGCCCAGACGCAGCATTCACTACCACTGAACCAACCGGGTCGTCTCGTAATCGTATCCGATTTTTCACAAGCGTGGTGATTATGCCTAATCCCATCATAGCAGCGATGACTTGATTTCTTGCAGTGGGACAGTATGTAGGCTGATGGTTTACTAATTTTTACATTTATATTGTTTTGTGAAAAAATAACAAAACAAATGATATTGGTCTCTTCGACTGTTTCGTGTCATAAATCGGTACACTGTTTTCAGATTACTTTTTTTACAACCAGTCTCTCAAGTAATCTTACAAAAAAATATTGCAACTCACCGTTTTATAGTCTGTGGTACTACATACTTTTAGAACTGGAACTCCTATATTTTTATAAGAAAATAGGTTTTCTTCTTGATTAAAAGCTAGATTTAGTGAATCACGAAGATCAAAATGAAATCCGAGGGAAGTACCTATCTGTCATCATCAATCTTTAGTGTTGTAATCATCGATTGCTTAATAATGGATTTTTGCGTACTTAATTAATTTACATCATTAGTAATTGCTAATTAGTTTTTGCATCACATTTTGAACTTACTATATATAATATTTAATGGTGTTTGATTCCAGGATTACAACGGCAAAGACATATTTATTGGTGTGACGTCAATAGGTATAGTCGTCTTCCAGAACAACATTAGAGTGAATACGTTTTCTTGGAGTAAAATTGTCAAGATTTCCTTCAAGAAGAAGCAGTTCTTCATACAGTTGAAGCGAGAGCCTGTAAGTGTTGATGCCTATTAAAGTTTTTCAGGACTTAAGTTTTTTGTAATATTTTAACCAACTAAGTAATTACCGGGTTCTGGGTTCGATTCCCGAGTAGAGCAAAAATCAAATTTTTGGAACATAGCTTGTGATCATCAATCTGCATTAGGTAAGCGTGGTGATCAAGTCTTTTTTCCGTTGGGGGAATGCTGCCGGCCGATCATCGAATCGAACGTCCTTATGCTTACCCGTCTGCTGGGGGGCGGACGGGTTATGTCGGGCTCTCCTCTGGGAGACTGAAGGCCCGACTAAACCCCCAACGACGCTCCCTCCTTCGCCGAGTGGGAAGGAGACAACTTTTGACTAAACGCTCCTTACGAGGCTGTGGGCCGCTTACAGCGCGGGCCCTAAATGGTATTTAAGCCTAATCCCATGATAGTAACCAAGACACCCAAATTGTGGCTCACTGGGAATACAGAAGCCGGCTGATAGGTCATTTTACTTTTATAAAGGCTGATACTTTTAATTTTTTTTACAATAAATTTCACCTTTCAGTCTGAATCCTACGACACCGTCCTTGGCTTCAACATGCGGTCAGGCCGAGCAGCGAAAGCCCTCTGGCGATGCAGCGTCGAGAGGCACGGCTTCTTCCGCCTGCGGGCGCCCAGGAGACGGCCCCTACTAGGTGCCCTGGGTGCCCTAGCCGGGATCACGGCACCTACTGTCCCGAGGACTGAGACGCAGGCGTTGGAAGACGCGAGGAGGTCGCGGTCTACGAATAGGACTTTTGTTAGGTGAGTCGAGCTACCTTCTTGAGAAAACATTCATAAATGACTAAGGTTTTAGTAGAACCTTAGCAGTGGTTCCTAACCTTTTCAATGTCACCCCTGTGAACAAGTATGGGAATTGAGTTTAACCCTGCCTAATTTAAAAATAATACGCAGTGCTACCGTTTACCGTACATGTTTTTTTTTTTAATTTTTTTTTTTTTTTTTTTATTTTTTATTAATTCTGCCATACTGTCCCCCTGAACTGTAGCACGGCCCAGATATCGACAGAGTCAAAAACTTTCCTCATTCTCACGGCCACAGTCGTTGGCCAGGCCTCCCACCAGGTGGACCGAACGCACTTAGTGAAGGTCGCGGTGAAGTCCCCTGGATGCGGTGGGATCCAGGACCGGTCTTGTGTGGAGAACATTGGGGGAGGACTCGAAGGCTACTGGCTGCGGTGGACTGTGGTAATAAATAGATATAATGGTGTGAAAAACCCGTAGTTTTAAATCTGTAAAATAATATAATAAAAATAAATACAAACAAATTGATACATCAGACGACAGCCATTTGACATCTCTATAAAAACATAAATAAAAACTTAGATAATGAGGTTGCACCACAGCCAGTCGCCAACAAGGCCTATGTTCAGCAGTGGACGACTATTGGCTGAAATGATGATGATTTTTTTTTTTTTTTTTTTTAAGCGGGCGGCTATGCAGGTCTTATTCAGACCAGTATCACTGCGACCAGTTTGATCTATTGTGATCGCCGCTATGCTACATTTCAGTCTCAAATCCTGCACTTTTAAGAAAGTGAATTAATTGTTTGGGACTGAGATCCTTAGCTTCATTGGGGCTTAGAATGTGCTTTCCCAGATGCATGCTACGTTTACGCATCAGTGGTCCGCATTCGGTGATTATGTGTAAAGGGGTTTCATCCGCCTCGTTACACATCCTGCAGATTCTAGTGTCGCTCAGTCCCATGGTGATGATGTTTGATGATGATGATGTTTTATTTAAAAACTCTTC